>JANITW010000007.1:54440861-54454034 GCA_027564335.1 Erythroxylum williamsii
TTTTTTCTATTCAATAGCTCATTTCATTAAATTTTTATGTTACTCATTTTTTAAATTCCTTATTTATAGATACAATTAAGTTACTAATACAAATCATTCATTTTAAAATAATCAATGAATTACATATTTTCACTCATATTATACTGCATGGGCACTTTAATCATTGACACTATTTTTTACGTTCTATCAACTATAACCAAACGCATTTTTGTCCTCAAGATGAATACAGTTTTATTTGTTTTGTTTATCACAACCAAACACCTCACTGTCTCCAATTTTTGTTTTGTCCTATTTCTAATTTTTTTGTTTCGTTTCATCTCAGCATATGGATCATAGTAACCATACGTAGAGTAAAGGCATGGCAATTCATTCCTGACAATGACTCCTAACTCATTGAATAATTTTGTTGACCGGATCTTATCAACGAGATAATGTTATATGGGGTCAATATGCACAGGCAACTTGTTGTTCATTACAACATTTATATGTTGCAACTGCAATCCTTTAGTGATACCTCTATATTTTTTTCTTATGTCAGTATTGGAATCTGACAACAAAAGAATAATGATAAGAAAAAATACATTAAACATGTAAATATATTTTTTCAACATAACTATAAATATAGGTGGTTGACAATAACACACCTAAAGATCCGTCAGCACTAGTTGAGGTAGATATAGGTTGTTGCTGACTGCCTTCATCGACAGGGTCGAATTGATTTGGTTGTTATAGGGGAGGAACATCTTCGATAGTTGCCACCCTCTTTCCCTTGTTTCTACCAAGTCCCATTATATTGAATATCTATAAATGAAATATCAACATAACGCATACTTTTTACTCAAACATAAACATTCCACATGAATGTAAGTCAATCATAAGTCAAAACTAAACATTCGGCATAATCATAAATCAAACACCAACATTCCATATAAACATAAGTAAAACATCAACAATAAACATTGATTCATCCTAAATAAACATAAGTAAAACATTAACAACGTCACTCAAATATCAACATAACATTTCAAACAATATAAACAATTTATTTACATTTAATCATCATGATCAAGATTTTGAAAATTATCATCGTTAATTACATTATAATTAGATTCTTCATCACTAATATATTCGGCCAAAGCATCATCATTGTCAATTAATTCATCCTAATTATAGTCTTTTGTTTGATTGAAAAATTGGCTTGGACTTCATCCAGTTGTACTATGTTCGATTCAACTTCTCTAATATGGAATGATGATTTATCTACATCTTCTATCCGAATGGCTTCATTATTGAACTCCAATCCAATCTCTTGATAAACTTCATCTACATCCTCATTAAATTGACCATTATCCCTTTCACAAAAATCGAAGACATTTCGGTGTTGAAACTTTTGAACAACCTTCCAATTGCTACCCAATATAGTATTAGTGAGGTAGAAAACTTGCTTCACTTGACTTTCGAGGACAAAAGGATCATTATCATACCATGTCTTACTAACATTGATGCTAGTAATATTCCCGTTCACTTTTATGTCACTAAGGTTAATCCATTTGCAATTAAATAGAACAACATTCTTATCCTTGATGTAGTGCAGCTATATTATTTTAGAGATGATAGTAGAAGTTAATAAATTTGTCATCATGACATCCCTTAACAATAACCCCACAATTTGGCTTCTAAATCTGGCTATCTTGATCTTGTATGTGAAATCTCACCCCATTAACAATACAACCTATATATTTTTTCCCATAAATATGAGGCTCATATGTCAAACTATATAATGTGGTTGTCACTTCTTGCATGTTATGGTTTTGCAATCATATCATCTGTATGACAAAATGAAATTAGAAGTTATTCGACTTATAAATTGTCATATGTTCGTAATATGTAATCAATATGTAACTTACTCAATTTCTAAACTATGATACAAACTTCAGCTTATATATTTGTTCAATATTAATAATCCCTTTACTGAGAATGAACTCTTTGTGCTCTGTATTTAAAAAAGAAAATGACAGTAAGGAAATGAGATATAATGAACAAAATTCTAATATGATTGTTTGAATCAAAAGGAATATACATACTCTATATACATAATAACTTTCTAGCAATTGTTCAGAATATACTAAAGGGCAATTTTGAATTCGTCTTTAGTTAACTCCACATATTCATCACAAAGTGGCCTTACTTTTTGGGAGAAAATTGACAATCTACCCTCTTCATCAAAATCAAAGTTACATTATGGTCTATTAAATCTTATCCCACATCACTTAAGTAGATTGACCAAAATGTTAAGCGTTCATTTGCTATATAAACCTCTACAATAAACCCTTTTGGTCAAGCTTTATTATGTACATAACACTTAAGAGAGTATACAAACTTGAACAAATTCACTTATAAACTTAGGAATTGTTACAAACAAATAACATTGAAAAAATAAAAGTTAATATAATTTACCTTTCAATCGAGAACATCTACTAAAATTGAACTAGTCTATAAAGTTTTGCTTCATATGGTAAGTGAATTGCTAAATAAATCATAACATCAAAAAATGAAGGGGGAATACTAGTTCCAGCTTACATTGATTCAAAGCTATGTCTTTTTCCATTTTGTCAAGCTCTTCAACTTTAAGTGTCTTGCAACATAATTACTTAAAAAACATTCCTAATTGACCCAAAATTGTGGACACATCCTTTAGTAAATTCCTACGTATTCCAACAGGAAGTAATCATTGAAAAAGCACATAACAATAACGGCTTTTCAACCCTAATATATGTCCCTCATTAACATCGACACAATGGCCTATATTTAATCCATACCCAAAGAAAACTTCACTGATTGGAGAAACTGATAGAAAGATCATTTCTCCCTTTTTGACATGTTGTAACAAGCAGTGGAAATAATGTTTGACCCATTATCTCTTCTTTTCATATGCAAGTATTTTCTAATATTCATGTCTTTCAAGTCAAGTCTAGTCTTAATTATGTCTTTCGAATTCCCGTCAATTACTATCACCGTTCCTAAAATTGACTCACAAATATTTTTCTCAATATGCATCAGATCAAGATATGCCAAATTGAAAAATATGCTTTTTTAGTGCATTGAGTTCAACATTATTTCTCTTTCGCCTTCTATTACTTGGGTGTTTACCAAGTGTAATGTCACTCAAATGTGATTGTTGGTAAACAATATCATTAGCAAACAACTGCAACAAAACTTCGCCCAATTTTTCTTTACCATTAAACAAGTTGCTTCTTCTTCATCGATGCCTATGTTCCAAATAACGATGATGGCTAGTATTAGGATAAGCCATATACTTTTTAGTGCTCCACCAGAACAAATTCCCATAAGTTGGAAAATCATTCATAGTCCACAAAACAACGGCATGCATTCTAAATGTTTCACCTCGAATAACATCAAAAGTTTGTAATCCAAATTCCCATATATCATTTAAGTCATCAATTAACCGTTACATGTAGACATTGATAACATCAAAAGCTTGCACCGGTGGTCACATAATCCCTTAACGATGGGCATTGAGTTGTGGACCCATAACGTCCATAAGGGTTCGTCGCTCTCCATGATGTATTTCCTCCACCATCGTTCTTTCCATCTCTTTTTAGCATTCAACTCTTGAGATTCCCCATTGTTGTCCAATGATATCTTAGTTGATGTGTCGTCTACTTTATGTCCAGCTTCTCTTAAAAAAAGATGGTGAAAAAGCCTTAGACTACAAGAATTAAACTAATTTACGCCTCCTTAGCAACAACCCCAAAAACTTGTTGAGCAAGTTTTACAATTTATAAAACCCTTAATAAGCTGCAAGCACATAGGCCATACTTTGTAGTATTGAAGGGTCGATCTCATGAGGAGGGTACTAGCCTAATCCTAAGTCGTTTAAGGCTCAAAGAAAAGAATTAAAAGAATTAAAAACTACACAACTGAACATGGAAAGTAAATACGAGAAATTAATTCAAGAATTATAAAGCAAAAATTTCAATAAAACATAATTTAATTGAGCAGTCACGCAGGTCACAATGGAAATCCATCAAGAGAGTTAATCAAGTTATAAGAGAGGGGATTTTACCTATCATTAATGTCAATCCAATCATTTATATGTTTACTGTGTGTCAGTTCTAGATGGTCCTAGGGTTGATTACTCTCTCTCTCTCGAGTTATAACCATTAAACCCTAAATTGTAAACCCTAATCGAATTATGAAACTTGTAATCTCTCAATTCACAAATTACCCACAATTCTAATTAGTTCTAAAGCTCTCTAATAAACAATCCGGTCTTACACGAGATCTCTCTTAATAAAATTGCTGATTAGATTGATTAAGGAGTTAATTAGTTTGCCTAACTCTCATTAATTTGATATAATCATTTTTATTTGGCTCACCCTCTTGGTTTGTTACCGAAACATGCAAATATATTAATCAATCACAACACCCAAACCAATAAGCACAAAAATAACTAAATCAACATTAATTCAAAGTAAAATTCTGAAGGAGAGTTTAGAACATTATCAACAACCTAAAATCTATTTCCATACAATCCATCTCAACTTTATACATTTAAATGAAAAAGGAAATGAAGAGAAAATGGAACTTAGGTTGGACAAATTAGGAAGGCAGTAGTGTCGAGATACCACTGATCAGGGAGCAGCGGCATCGAGATCCACTTCTTCTTCCTCCTTCTTCCTCTTCTTCTTCTTCTCTCTCTCTTCTTTTTCTCTCTCTTTAGGGGGTTTCCATGAGTGGCTGAATGTAAAGCTCTTTTGTGCTCCTCTTAATGTTCTTTAAATAGTTTATGTTTTGGGTAACCCTAGGGTCTTTTCAGGGTTCGAAAGGCCCAAAAATCTCCTCAAAATGTGAAGTTCGTAAGCAACTGCACGTTTGCCAATGATCGTGGCCCACATCTGAGCCTTCTGTCATGAGCCATTGTTTCAGCTTAAATGTCTTCCGAAACTCCTCTGTTTTTTTTATATTAATCCTGAAACACTAGTAAACACATCAAAGTACCTAAAAAACATAGTATTTAAACTCAAAAGCTTGTACTAACCAATAAAACACAAATAATTAACAAACTAACACAATTCTAATCTAATCACTTACTAAATGATCGAATTAACGGCTAAACACATATCAAATTATGCCCTAAAATATGATGCAATTTACACTTATCAACATCCCTATACTTAAAAGTTTGCTTGACCTCAAGCAAACAAAACAACAAACAATACAAAAAACATAAAGCACACAATGCAATAATGAGGCAATGGCTTCAACTTCATTAAACAAATTTATCTCTAAACACAATCATTCAAGTTGTTCCAAATTTTTAATATGCGAAATTCACATCTAGAAACTCTAGACTAAATACATATTAACAAAAGCTTAAATGTCAAGTTTATTCAACCCTTTCAATTGTTAATAATTATTTGGTCAATCAAACTTTGTAACTAAACCTAAGTATGTTGTCATGAAAAGTTAAGTTACTTACAAGTTTGGTAGGTTTTCATTAGAAAGCATTCTTTTTTGTTACTTTTTGTGGACATGGACCTAGTCTTTTTACATGGAGGCAAACATTGGTGATGAATGTCGATCTAGTTACTCAAATAAGTTATGTTTTTAGTAAGTCAATTGGTTGGAACATCATTATACACTTTTGACGCGAAGGCACACATTTCTGATGTGTGTCGATCTTGTTATTCGACTACATCACGTTCTCAACTAGCTACTAGCTCTATTCATAACCCAAAAGCCAGCAAAATAGTTATTTATTTAAAATTTATAAACAATTTTTTAATGCCTACCATGTTGCTTTAGTTACTCGTTTTCATGAAAAATACTAGTAAAGTTATTTAATCAAAAGACCTGAAATTATGAATGAATGTGACAACTTATAGGGTGATAAACTAACACTGAATCCTAATTAACTTGCATATTTTAGTCGAAGAATCTAGATCACTAATTTCGTGAGCTAATGACTCTTGACAACCTAATAGATTATGTTTAAAATTAAATCGATTTCATTCCATCTAAGTCATCAATATATTAACACAATTCACAATATGCAAGCCAAATACACTAACATAACAATATGTAAAATTCACACTCAAAGCAAAATTCACACAACATGTTTATATTTGAGACTATGTTACATAAAGATTTTAAAAACTCTAAATTAACAACTACATAAGGTATCGTAAAGCTCCATAGATCTATCAACTGTAAGGGCATGTGGTTGGTAATTAAGGAGCTATAACTTTTTGTTATGGCTACCATTTGATTATCATCCCAAGTCCGCTTGCTTGACAATATGTCTTTGATAAACTTTGTGTACGTGTGTATGCTCTTCAAAGCTTCCACAAAAGGCAAGGTAAATTGTATTTCTTCAGCTTTTCCACAAACTTTGCAAATTGTGTATCCAATTTGTTCTTCTAATGTCTTTATGGGAATGGTATTTTCAATGAGTAAAGAGGAGGAGGAACATATGAAGGTCCCTTATTATGTTCTTTATCCATTTTCTGCTTCTCTTGGTCTTCTACGAGGTAGGGTTTAGCTTGTTTTTTAATTGGTTTTTTTAGCTCTTTCTCACTCCTAAATGTGATAGCCTTAATTTTCTCCCTTAGATTTGATTCGGTATTGCTCAAAAGGCTCCCCACATTTCTTATAAATAATGAATTGGCCGCTTGGCCCACTTGAACTTCCATATTATGAATAGAAGAGGTGTGGTTCTTAGCTACTTCTTCTAACTTCCCTTTCAGACTCTTCTGGGCCTCATCCATACTTATGATCTTATCCATGATCTTATCTAATTTTGAATCCTATGAACTGGATTCATCTTATTGAAATCATGGTAAGCCTTGAATTCCCATTTGAGTCCTTACATTGTTAAACCAAAAGAAATCTTGGGTGGTTTTGCCACCCCATATTGTATGTGTTCAAATAAGGACGATTACTTCCCCAACCAAATTGTGCTCCATTGAACTTGAATTACTACATATTGTTCTTTTTCATTAGGAAGCAATCAACTATGATATGACTCTCTTTTTTTGCATAGGTCGCATCCGTGCTGAATTGCTTTGAGTGAAGAGAAAGAGTTAGTTATAAGGTTGTTTAATTCCTTAGTGAGGTTGTCAATTTTAACTTGCAATGTTGTCACTGAATCTATTACAATCATTCCTTCTAGATCTAAGAAGGTTGACTATTGTCTACTTCATTTTGATGTCTAAAGACAACTATTGTTCGCCATCCCTTCAAACAAATTATGTGTCGATTGTAATGGTAGTCGTATACTTCCTTGATGCTAGGCATTGAACCCTGGTCGTATTAAGTCCATAAAGGTTCTATGCTCTCCATGATGTATTTCCTCCATTAACATTATTTCTATCTCTTATTGGCATTTAAGTTTTCAGATTCCTCATTCTTACCTTATGATGTCCAAATTAATGTGTCTTCTACTTTGTGTCCACACTTCCTTCTCTTTTTTTATTTTTTATTTCTTTTGATTAGGTACCACAATCACAAGAAAGGGAAATAATTACTTAAAACAAAGGAATTCAAAATGTCCTTAAATAATTTCCTAGAAACGGTGCCAAAAACTTGTTGAGCAAGTTTTACAAATAATAAAACCCTCAATATCCTCAAGTATACGAGTTGTAAGTTTGTAGTATTAAAGGTATAGATCCCACAAGGAAATAACAAAACTAGGCGAACCTAACTTCATCTAAGGTTTAAAAATATGATTTGAATGAGAGTGAATAATAAAAAATTAAAACTATCAAATAAAATTGAGCACTTATCCACTTAACAATTGAGCTTCCACAATAAAAAAAGGATGATCAAGTATAAAAGTTAAGGATTCATTCTGTTGTTATTTTGCTCCTCTAACCCCTTTTGACTCAATTAGGTGTCGATCCTATATTTCTGAAAGGTTGATTATTCTCTCTCAAGACCTAATCATTTAACCCTAATTGATTACGAAATTCTAGATTTTGCAATATCTCGATTCACAAAAATAACCTAACATTTTCAACTAGTTCTTAAGCGATTTATCGAATAATTGAGTTTTAACATAAGATCTCTCTTTGCCTGATCATCAATTTGATATTTGCATGAATCATTAACTCTTGTTACCCAACCTAATCAGATTACTTTTGACTCACTCTCTTTATTTATTGTTGAAGTATTAGCAAACAAATATCACAACACTATAACATTGTATTGAAATCAATAACAGTCAAGTCACAAAATAACTGAAGAACAAATCTTAGTTTGAGATTGAAAACATAATAAACATGTAGAGAATCTTCAATCTCAATTCATACATTAGGCTTAAAGAAAATGAACAAAGGAAAGAAGAAAGAACTCGATGTGGACTGATCTGGAAATGTTGGACTGTTTGAACTCTCCAATGCACCCTTTCTGATCTTCCTTACTTTTTCTCAATCTGATAAGATAAAGACTATCTTTATTTTGGAGTCTTCATGTTCTTTTATATTTCTTGAGGCTTCTAGGGTTTACCCACTTAATTTGGTTACAAAAATAGCCCCAAGATGTCAAAATTACAAAAAGACTCGCATGCTAGAAAAGTTGAAATTTGTTAGAATTGTTATCTACGCTCTCTGTCACGATCTTGACCTACTTCCATATTTCTAATTATTCTCTTTTCTTCAATTTCTTGTTTTCATACACTTAAAAACAAATTAAACACCTCTTAAAACATAAAATTAAGGTCCAATTCTGGCTCTAATCCATACAAACACTTACAATAACAACATTCTAAGTTTATACATATAATAATCATCTAAGAAATACTTTAAACACACACACACATATACTACAAAAACATTGTATAATTTACTTCTATTAAGCATCACTTAGAAGATTTATAGCAGTAGCAAAAATATGGTTATTAGAGTCAAATGGAGTGATAGAAGTCTTAGTGTTGGTAAGGTCAATACAAGAGATAAGATTAGTGACATACTTTACTTGGGAAAAATAGTAACTGGAGTTATCAAATGAAACTTCAAGACCTAAAAGTAACTCAGATTACCTAAATCTTTCATTTCGAATTGTTGATGAATAAAGCATTTCATAGTAAAGATACCATGAGTATCGTCACCAGTTATTATCATGTAATCAATATAAAGAAGAAGAAAGCATCCCTAATCTTTTTAAAGGAGGAATAAAAACATAATCATAAGAGTTGGACTTAAAACCAAGATGTTTAATAGTAGAGCTTAATTTAGCAAACTAGACTAAAGGAGCTTATGTAGGTTTATCAAGGCTTTATGAAACATTATTAAGTAGATAACCGTACCCAGGCGGAGGTTATATATACACTTCTTCAGTGATGGTCACCATTGAGGAAATCATTTTTTACATCCATTTGAAATAGTTCCTAATGCTTGCTAGCAACAACTGCAATAAAACTATAGTTTAAAGCAAAATGAGATATAGTAGCATATATGTCCTTATAATCGATATCATATTCTTGAATAAATCCTTTAGTAACCAATTTGGCTTTGTATCTATCAACTGATCCATCAATACAAATCTTGGTTTTATAGACCTATTTACAGCTAGCAACAGACTTATCTAGGGTAAGTCCACCAAGTCCTAAGTATTAGTGTTTGAAAGTGCCTTTAGTTCTTCCGGAATTACTTTATACCATAAGGGATTAGAATTTGTCTAGCAATAAGTTTGAGGTTCACATAGAAAGAGATAATAATAGAATAAGCATGAGAGTGTCTCATACTTACTCAAATGGTATGGTGCGGGAGTTGTTGAGGCTCAGTGGGTTCTGATGAAGAAGTAAACAGACGGGAAATGTTTTATGGAACTGAAGGATCTACAACAGAACGAGGTACTGTAGGATTGGAAGTTAGTCATGTTCAGTTGATAAAGTTGTGAGATACACCTAAAGGAGAAGTGTTAGGAAATGAGGATGTAGTAGGATCAGAGAAGAATTGTTGAGAAGGTTCACTGCCTCAGAATTTGGAAAGTGTATAATCATTTTGTGCTCCCAAAAGGTTACATTTTGAGAGATACAAATTCAGTGAGACAAAGGATCCCAACACCTATAGCTTTTGTGTTCTATTTCTTATCCAAAAAACAACATAAATGTGTTTGTGGTTCTAGTTTAGTGTACTTATGGGGTTATATAAGAAAAAAGCAAGCATAGTCAAAGACTTTAATAGATTGATAATCTGGAGCACGATTGAATAATCGCTCATAAAGGAAGACGTTACATATGACAGGGGAAGGGATACTATTGTCTGCTTCTCCCCAAAAGGTTTTGGGAAGAAAAGCTCGAACAATATTAAGAATATATCTATGTTTATATTTTAGTTATCCATTTTACTGAGAAGCACTTAGGCAAGGTCTTTGAATAATAGTTCCTTTTTGAGCAAAAAAAGGGTATCTTTTGTATCTTTATATTAGAAAACATTATCGGTGCAAAAAACTTTAATCTTATAAAAGATCTAAGTTTTAATCATATTAGCAAAGTGAGTATAGATAGAAAATACTTCATATTTATAATGTATGATATAAATAGATATAGATCAATAAACTTCATTAATAGAGATCACATAATATCTCAAACCACCCATATTATCATAAGGAGTAGAGCCTCAAATATCATATAGTGAATCATGTTAAAAAGTGCCAAAGAGATAGAGTCTTTAATAGAAAAGGTAAAGAATGATCTTTGAAAGTTAAAAAGGAACACAAATCAAAATTATCAAATTTAATATAATATATATATAAAGAGCCACTAAAGATTAAAGATCCTAGTCTGACAATAGAAAGAAGGTCAAGACGAGAATGCCAAGTATAATACTGGTAACACATTTAGACTGTAGACTTATAGAAGTAAGCTCAAACAATCATTTAACTTTATGCCCTATCCCAAAGATATTACTTGTATGTGAATCTTGCATAATACAACCATGAATCGAAAAAGATAACACTAAGTTCACATAATTGGCCAACAGAAATGAGATTTAGTAAGAGTTTGGGAACAAGAAAGGTATTGGGTGAGAGTATTTTAGATTTGTGGACAACGCTTATACTTTAAACATGCATAGTATAATTATTAATAGCATGAATAATATAAAGAATGGATGGTGTTCTTGAATATTTAAGAACAGAAGAATTAGAAGTCATATAGTTACAACGAGCAGAATCATGATACCATAAGGTTGAAGTACTTGATGTGACAGACAGGGAACGAGAGGATAAGGTACTAGATTCTGGTTGAAGTTGTTAGAGTACATGAAGATCACCTAAGTAGAATTTAGGAGAAGCACTTTCTATTGGACCCTCTGTGGCAACAATAATAGCAAAAGTAGGCTAAGAAGACTTGAAAGAGTTGCCTTATCCACTATTCTATTTGAGTTATTTTTTTGCCTTATGAGATGTGATGCCTATACTCTTTGCAGTACCTATAAAATCCCTTACAAAACTCCTAACCCGAGTTCTTATATGTTAAGGAATATGTGGGAAGTATAACATCAGCAGGTGGAATATATTTTTCTATACGAAGTGTAATTATTAACTCATTAACTCCTTGATTACAATATCGAGGTTTGAAAGATAGCTTTAATGGAGAAAAAAGTTATAAATGGGTTCAAACTCTTCTTATAAAGTCATCCATAAATGCCAAATATGTTGGTAATTATGAAGATTCTCATAGATAGTAACAATATCAATATTGGCTAAACATGATATCCAAAAGTGACTTGGTCCTACAGTTCTTGTAATTCAAACAAATGGCTATATATGGTCTACCCAAGCTATTGTAAAATCTGATAAAATCTTCTATACAATTGAAATCGATTGATATCATCATATGCAAGGTAATGATTCTTTAAGAAGTTCCATACCTATTAGCCATGTCAAAACATTGAAAATCAAGCTTGATTGCTTTAATACTATGTTACAAAACCATGTCAATATTTGATAATTCATTGCATCTTAGGATACTAAACATTTTATGAACACATTCGGTTTTATATCTTTCTTTTGTATTAGTTTTGGTATTTCTTTATTATAGATGCCCCAAAAGAACCTCCCTTTAAGAAAACTATATATTTCCTCAGTCTACATATCATAATTTGAGCCATCAAAAATGATAGGATTGGTAATATATTGGGGAAGTTTAGAGACATCCATAATGAAGAAAAACAATAAAAATGAGAAAACCTTTCTATAAATTCAGAATTTGATAATTTTGACCTCAAAATGGATTCAAAACATTGAAAAACCTTACAGAGTAGTTCGGGTTACAAAAGAATCAAATCAACGTATGTTGAACTGGATGGTTAACGATTTTTTAAACAAATTGAATCAACCAATAGACTAAACTAAACCAAAGACTAGGATGGGGGCTTTAACGACGTGGACTAATGGGATGTCAACACATACCACCAATAATATGTCGCCACGTGGATAAATGTGGCTAGTTGATGATGACGCGAATGCTTATTGGCAATGACATAGCGCTAACCTAGTAATGACGTCGTGCTGACTGAAAAATGTCGTGGTTGATGTAGTGTTGATTGGATAGTAATGTGGCATTGACATGGCATCAATTTTATGCTTATATGTTGATACATGATCTAATGATTGAGTGACATGTGTCTCTTGGAGATGATGTGGCACAATAAGGAGACTTAAAGTCTGTTGTTTAGGCTAAAACGACTTGTTTTACTTGGATTCTAAACAACAAGTCATTTTAGTTGTCTTCTTTCTCCGACTAGTTTTTGGTAGGGTTTTACAGGTAACAACTTCCAATGGCATGTGGGAGATGATAAAAGTACTTCCGGGGGGTTTTCTTTGCAACTTTGTGATCTGTTCAAGAGGAACAATTTAGTATATTGTTGTTAGAGCAGATTGAGGAACCCATAACTCTAGGAAAGAGGTCTGCAAAAGAAATTGAAAAGAAACCCTAGAATACATGACTCCTTTTTGCAAAGGATGTTACGATATTACGAAGAAACGATAAACAGAGAATAAGAGAAGGAAACAATTCTATAAGTTTTGGTTTGCCTATAGATGATACTGAAGAAGAAGACAATATTAATATGTTTAATTATATACATGATTTTGGGGTTAAATGTTGACTCTAAGATATGTATTGACAACTGACAGTTGTGCGCC
>JANITW010000007.1:54578548-54592374 GCA_027564335.1 Erythroxylum williamsii
TTTTCTAAAATTAATTAGGAATCAATATAATTATTAATCTTAATCAAATTAAGAAAAATAATTACCTTTGGAATTGAATTGATGATTAATATAATTTAATAATTCAACATCTTGAAAAATTAAATTAACTTCTAAAACATCCCTAATAAAAATTATCATTTGAAAACAATTTTCAAATAATTAGAAAACATTTTTCAAATTTATTAGGAATTTAAACTAACTTAATTTTTGAAATTAAGTCTTTAAAATTAAAAACAACAAAACCATCTATTTCTTCTTACCTTGCCCACGAAATCATCTTTCACTGTTCATAGATTAGACAATTAAAGAAGTGGTCTAAGACCACTGTTCATGTCTCTCAACTGCCTCCCATGTTTTCATCGACTGCTTCATAGGCGTTTATTGGTGTTAGTGGAATTTTCCTTTTGGGAGAGAATATCAGAGTTTGTACTGCAGAAATAGAAAACAGAGATGATAGAAGGAGAAAGCAGAGGGGATAAAGGAGGAGTTGCCTGTAAAATTCACTACTTTTATTCAATTCAAACTGGCCTTTTATCGAGACCAGGCTTAACAGAACGAAGAATAAATGCCTCCTAAAATCAAGCAACCCAACAAGTGGTACCTGATATCACTACCGCATAAATAACAGAAATCTGATTAAGTCAAACAAACAACTAACTATAGAAATGCAAACACAATAACTGATCCAAAAGAAACCTAGTTCCCCTCCATTCGTGGGCCCACGTGTCCCATAGAAGAGAGCCACTCTCCTTTGTTAATGCACCACGTGTTCCTTTGTATCAAGACCGTATCAATCAGATCCTCTGTTATATTTTTATTATATTCTATTAAATCTCATTAACAGTAAACTTGTATAAATATATGAATAAGATTTACTATAATAGAATAACTCAAACTGAAGATTTGTTATAGAATTTTGTGCCTTTCTTGATAATAATAGACTAAGGACGTGTATGCTTCTCTTGTAAAATTTCAAATCACCTGTAATCTACTCGGATCACAATTCTCTAATCAACTATACTTTGTGTACTACCAAACTGGAACTGAATTGAACGGAAAACAATCTGTGCATAAGGAAAGATATCAAATCTTACCATATCACAATCACCTGAACTATTCACGCGATCCGACATAAGCACTCGATCACTGAATAGACCTCAAGTTTGGGAGAATTATATATAAGATATTGCTATTAGTTACCTTGAGAAGTAATCTACACGTATCTAAATTTCAAACGAAGGATATGGAAAACGCTGTTGTGAGTTGCGACGTAAGTGCGATAAAAGTAAAAAGCGTATCCGAGTCAAGAGGCTCAAAGTGGTCTCGAAGGCAGCCTGAACTGGAAGTTAGATTGAAATTCAAAATTCTCAAACGAAAGGATGTTTTCTTTTGAATCAATTTTTTTTTACCACATTAAGGTGAAACCGTTCGTTTAGTTATATCTAATGATTTAAAATTTCAAACAATTTGGCTGTTTCAATAAAAATTTTGCACTCTGAGTTTTAACTTTTTAATTTAATTTAATTTAATTTTAATAATTTTTAATGTTAAAAACTGATGTTATTACTTAATTGGTTAATAAATTTTATAAGTTAAAATAAAATAATTAATTTTTATTTAGCAATCTCTTTTTTTCTACTAAACTAAAAATTTTCTGATGATAAAGATAATTTATTTCAATTATATTTCAAATTATTTAATTTTAATCGATCTTTAACTAATTTTACGATATTAATTAAATATTTTAAACCTTAAATTTCTTATTTTATTGGTTTAATTTTCAATTCGATTTTTAAAACATTAATTATATCCCTTTCCCTGTTCTCTTTTTAAAAATAAAAAGTATATTTAATTAAATTTAATCAAAGAACTAAAATTAATTTTAAGCACAAATTTCTTAGGCATTGACCCAAGCCTAGTGGAGATCAATTAAGGTCTGGGGAAGTTACAGGCAGACTGAAGAAGTCATCCAATTGTACAATTAAACCTATTTCTCCAATTTGAAATATCAATCACATTTGGCACAAGATAGTCCAAGCTATCTCCTGAACACTCAAATCCAACTCTTTGTTACACTTTTCATAAGCATAGAACAACTTCAGTTTTAATCATATATGATTAAGTACTGGAGAAACAGTTTATACATCTAGCCAAAAGTGAAAACCAGAAGCTCCAGTTACATACTAGTAAAACCTAATTTTGATTCTTTCACATGGAAATCTAACCCAACATCAAATTCCTATCATCTGTGACAGTAACTACACAAGCCATGACAAGTACAAAGTTAAAGCCCCACCTGCATCTCTCAATTCCAACTGCCAAATTGTCCTTTCAAGATAAAAGACATTGACTCTATAGCTCATATTCAACTAAAATCCACAAAGTACAAACAACATATTGCTTAAAAGTCTATTTCTTTACCAACAGAACTTGGTCTACACAACTGACAATGCATCTGGCAAGCTCTCTGAAGAGCCACTACTACCATTAAGAACAATGACATTACCATCGGAATCTACATCCACAATGACTGAATCACCCTCTTTGATCTCCCCTGCAAGCATTTTCTCCGCCATACTGTCCTCTAGGAGTCTCATTATGGCTCTCCTCAAAGGCCTAGCACCATAGCTTGGATTGTACCCTTCCTCAACTACCCTCTCCTTAAATCTCTCTGTCACTTGAAGCTCAATCTCTTTACCCTTTAGCCTCTCAAATACCTCCTTCAACATTATGTCAGCTATCTCCTTAACCTCCAACTTAGTAAGCTGGCGGAACACAATCATCTCATCTAGTCTATTTAAGAATTCTGGCCTAAAATACTGTTTTAGTTCCTCCGTCACTAAGCTCTTAATGCGATTGTAACTGCTGTCCTTCTCGTCATAATCGAGGTCAAATCCTATCCGGCGTCCTCCCTTCTCAATGACACTACTTCCAACATTGGAAGTCATTATAAGGAGGGTATTCTTGAAGTCCACAGTCCTACCCTTACTGTCAGTCAACCTTCCATCTTCAAGAATTTGAAGCATCATGTTGAAGACATCAGGATGCGCCTTCTCAATCTCGTCAAACAGAACAACAGTGTAAGGACGGCGACGAACAGCCTCAGTCAACTGACCGCCTTCAGTGTACCCAACATAACCAGGCGGTGATCCAATGAGCTTTGAAACTGTGTGCCTTTCCATGAATTCACTCATATCGAGCCGAATCATGGCTTCTTCAGAGCCAAAGTAGTAGGCAGCAAGTGCTTTGGCCAGTTCTGACTTACCTACACCAGTTGGACCAGAAAAGATGAAGCTAGCAATTGGCCGATTGGGATTCTTTAATCCAACTCGAGCCCTCCGAATGGCTCTGCTGATTGCTTTGACAGCCTCATCTTGCCCAACGACTCGCTTGTGAAGTGTGTCTTCCATCTTCAAGAGGCGGTCAGATTCATCAGTTGATACTTTCTCAACAGGAATGCCAGTCCATGCAGAGACAATATGTTGAATGTCTGTTTCAGTTACAAGAGGACCTACATCCCCTGCCTCAGACTCTGCTTTGCTCATTTCCTTGCCTTTTTCTGTAATAGCCGCTATTTGAGCTCTGAGATCCATTTCACGGTCCCTTAATTCCCCAGCCTGTTCAACGTTTTAGGCAATTTATCCCAATCAGGTGGATATCAAGGTAAAATGTAAAAGCAAACATCAGACAGATAACTCAACTGATCCTTCCGTGTTTTCCATATGTAATTTGTTTTAAACTAAATTAAAGAGAAAACACTTACTTTTCACCATTTTTCTGACATAAAGTATGTAAAGTCATACAAGGCTAAAATATATATATATATATAAAGACCAAGAAGCAACAATTGTTGTCTAACCTTTTCGAAGTCTTGGCTACGAACTGCTTCATCCTTCTCCTTTGTGATCTGCCTAAGCTCTTTCTCAAGCTCTCTAGCTTCCTCAGGAACCTAACACAAGCAAATTAGTAAGATAAACAACAGGGTTTTGACCATAGTAACATGAGTACAAGTATTTAATCAAAACACACCTGTGCATGTCGGAGGCGAACACGAGAACCAGCCTCATCAATCAAGTCAATTGCCTTATCAGGTAGAAAACGGTCACTGAATCAAGTATATGAATATCAACATGTAAGAAAGCTTTCAACATCAAAACAAAGTCATTTGGTAAGACAACTCTCAAGGTGTGATTAGCAAGACATTCTTTTGATGCATAACTTTTCATGACTAATAACAGCATATGGTACTTTTAACTTAATAAGCAACTTAATTCAACATTTAGAAAAGCAAAATAAAATCAAGCAAAGGATAAATTAGAACCTACAAGAATATTATTGATGCGCACAAGCAAAATATAACTGCACCTTCAAAGCAAGATTTGCAATCAAACAAACCCCATGCAATTTTATTACATTAATCAGAAATTTGGAAGACAAAATAAAGGAAAGAAAGGAGGGATTCAATCTTGGTTAATGTGGTCCGATTATCAAATCTAGCACTCCTATTATACAAAAGAACATCAAATAGTATTAGAATTGGCACTTTACAGTTGTCAAGTGTGCACATAGATGCAACCATCAATTAAAACAATCCAAGCAGCGTACATTTTTGAGACATGACTCAGTATCTGATGCTTCTAGACTTTCTCATAGATAACAAACAACAAAGAATGTCCAAACAAAACCAGTATAGAATGACTTGATGCCTGACATACAACAATCCTACTAGCACACATATGAAATGCAATATCATTGTACATGTATTTAAGTGCAAGGAGTGAAATTTCCACACAAAAAACAAAAGTGCAGGGAATAAAGCCAAACTACGGAAAGAAAAATCATAGTATCAAAGACCTGATATACTGATATGATAACTGTGCAGCAGCTACTAGGGCTTCATCTGTATATCGAAGCTTGTGATGAATCTCATATCGCTCACGCAGGCCCTTCAAAATCTGTATCGTTTCATCTACAGATGGCTCGGGTACTTTGACTGGCTGAAAACGTCTTTCCAAAGCTGGATCCTTTTCAATATGCTTCCTATACTCGTCCAATGTCGTGGCTCCAATACACTGCAAAACACGGTATTAAAATCAAGCATCTAGCAAATAGTTCCAGATACAAGGAGTGCCAACTCAGCTCAACCACTCATTTAACTTGCAAACGAGTATGTGATACATTAAGCAAAGTAAAACCATTGGTTGCAATGCAAAGGAAAAAATATAGATCATAATTTAACAACAAAAAGCTTACAGTTAGCTCAACTTATAAGCCAGTTGCCCCTAAATTATCCAAGAAACAATATTACAGATAAAGTCCTTTCCTACTAGAAGCCATTTGCACTTGAAGCATTATATGCATGTGACTTAACAATTTTACCTGCAATTCACCTCTAGCAAGAGCCGGTTTCAAGATATTAGCAGCATCAATCGCGCCTTCTGCTGCTCCTGCTCCAATCAAGGTATGCACTTCATCAATAAAAAGAATGATCTCATCACTTTGTTTGATTTCCTCCATTAGCTTCTTCAATCTTTCTTCAAACTCTCCACGGTATTTTGTTCCAGCAACAAGAAGACCCATATCCAGCGTAATAACCTATTGCACATAGTGAAACAAGGAAGAGAGATTATCTTAATAAGTTATCTTACTATTGCAACAAATCAAAGGCAGTTACCAGGACCATGGCTCCTATATTAACTTGCAATTACCTTCTTCCGTTCAATTGTTTCAGGAACATCACCACTTGCTATCCGTTGAGCAAGACCTTCTGCTATTGCTGTTTTCCCAACACCTGGTTCTCCAATAAGGCAAGGATTATTTTTAGTTCGACGACCTAAGATTTGAATGACACGTTCTATTTGTGGCTGTCTTCCAACAACAGGATCCAGTTTACCCTAGCAAGAAAATACCAGATCAACAACAGCAACTAAAATGAACATAAATCCAGGACATAAAATGGAATAGGAAAAAAATCGCATGTAACATATTACCTCCTCTGCCATTTTAGTCAGATTGGTTCCATACTCTTCAAGTGTCGGCATCTTAGTATTGTCTCTGATTCCAACAGTAGCAGGGATATTCTCTGTGCTTTCACCCACCATCCGGATGACCTGCTCACAAAAATAACAGATTAGTTTTGGATTATTTGATAGAAAGAATGCAACAATATCTAAAGCAAATGAAACGTGGTGAAATAAATTTGAGAAATGCATTCCTTACCTGTGTACGGATGTTGCTGGGGTCAGCACCTAAATTCTCCAAAACACGTGCTGCCACACCTTCACCTTCACGAAGGAGCCCCAGAAGCAAGTGCTCGGATCCTATATAGTTATGGCCTAACATTCAAGGAAATAGAATTCTGGCTTGTGAAATTTTTCATTGTAAAAACAAAACAATTTCATGCAATTTAGCACAGAAAAAAATGAAAAGCAGCGGACAGAATATAGATAGAAAAAGGGACTGCTGCAGTGTTTGGGGCATTACAGAACCCATCAAGGATATTCAAAAGACAAACAACTGGAGCAACAATCACGAGAAGTACTACAAAAGTTCCATGTCAAGAAATGATAAGAGAGGCATTCGCAAAGACCAAGAGTTATCAATATCTCGAATCACACACAGAGTATCTCCAAAATTTTAAGTTATTTTCAAACAAAAGTATGAATAAGGAATCCATTTGATTTCTCAATATAAAACCAATTCTTGACTGATCTGCTAGCAAAAAACTTACCTCTGGGAACAAAGT
Organism: Erythroxylum williamsii; assembly: GCA_027564335.1. Taxonomy (NCBI): domain Eukaryota; kingdom Viridiplantae; phylum Streptophyta; class Magnoliopsida; order Malpighiales; family Erythroxylaceae; genus Erythroxylum; species Erythroxylum williamsii. The sequence goes on from JANITW010000007.1 coordinate 54,585,315, forward strand.
GAAATCCACAACAATAGCTCAAGGCAAGGAATTTTCAAAAAGAGAAATGAAGGAAAGAACATATATACCAAGTTGCCGGGCTTCCTCCAATGATAGTTCCAAAACGCGTTTTGCCCGTGGAGTGAATGGAATTTCTACAGCAACAAATCCACTGCCCCTCCCAATAATCTTCTCCACCTCTACACGCGCATCTTTGAGATTGATTCCCATGGACTTGAGAACCTTGGCAGCGATGCCGGTTCCTTCACCAATAAGACCCAATAGAATTTGTTCTGTGCCAACAAAATTGTGACCAAGTCTTCTAGCTTCCTCTTGGGCAAGCATGATCACTTTGATTGCTTTTTCTGTAAAGCGTTCAAACATAGCCCTAGGAGCAAACCTTTTAGCATTACGTTGCCTGGAGGATATTGTAATTGCAACCTTAGAAAGAAAACTCTGATCTGTTCTCATTATTGTATCTATGCAATTTGAACTTCGCAATCCTGAGAAGGATCCCATTCTCAATCGTGGTGTTTGTAAGCCATAGATCATTTTGGCAGAGGCCTTTTTAGACGTTTCAGATTCTTGAGATTGTCCATGTTTTCCACGAGTAGCTAAAGCAGGGATATTAGTAGAATGAACGAAAAGACGAGCCATCTATTCCGATAAATTAGACTGCAAAACATAGCATTGTATATTAGTTTTCTATAAAAGGAACAAGACTGAAACAATAGAAAATAATTGAGCAGGGAATCATTAAGACTCGTTCCCAGGAAAATTTTGCAAAATTTAGTGACCATTCTGGACCATCGGTAGTCACTTAAATTACAAGAGAAGAAAATTTAAGAACAATGTAATGAAGGGCAAAAACTGATCCAAGCTGTAACAGTGAATGCCCTTGAGTTTAACAAGTCCATCAAGGTCCAAACTTACAAGATTGACTCCCACCATCGACCAATCTTACAATAAGAAGAAGCAACTTAAAGACCATGACGAGGCCCATGTAAATCAACCACACACTCACTCTATGCAAAAATGAAATATTGAAATATTAAAACTTTATCGTGCATTATTGCCTCATTTGGATTGGCATAAGAAACTTTCCAGAACGATCCCCTCTAACTGAACCAAGTACTACACGGACATATTTCATCAATTTCTACATAATTATAGGTTTATGCAACAAATATCAGTTCCAGGACCTCCACAATATCTAATCAGACTTGAAATGCTTTCGTTCAACTACACATTTAAACCCACAGCAAGACCTATATTGGCCAATCCCACTAAATCACAAGGCAACAGCACCGACATGATCGAATGCAAATAACAGAATAGAAATTCTACGACCCTCAGATAAGTAAGGGGAAAAAGGGAACAAACTTTAACGAACAACACCACCATGCTCATACCAAAAGAAATTTAGGTTGAATAAAAACTTTATCCAAACTGCACCACCATGCTCGATTGCAAGAAAGTTAGCTCGACTGGAAAATTTAACGGTACCCAGAAAATTTAAGTAAAAGAAATGAAAAAGAAAAAGAAAAAGACACAAACTTCCTCGAACAATTCATACATTAGGCAAATTCAAGAAGCTCAAATCAAGCGAATCCAACATAAAACAGAACTTTCAACTTTCCAAGAGCGGAAACAATCAAAAAACCCTAGACAATGAAGTACCCAGATACAGAAACAACCAAAACTTAAAAATCCCCAGCTCGAATCAGAACACGAATAAATCAACTAACGGATTGAGCTCACCTAATTTTGCTAAAAGAGGATAAGCAGGCAGGAAATAGAAGTCAAGACCTCCCCTTTAATGGCAGGAGGAGAGGGGAGGTTGGATATATAGATATCAGGTGGTGTTTCCTTTCCTCCGACTCCTAATTCCACAATCTACAATCACCGTTCGATCGAGGTCTATCTGGATCAAAACGGGCTCTCGTCACCTTAACTTTGTTCCTAGCCAATGCCATTCGAGAGTCCCAAAGGTTGCAAGTAGTCTTGCCCGTACCTTGTAGCATTCTCATTTTGTCAACACATGAACGTAGAATAGTCGTGTGGGCTTCTTATTTGGACTTTTTTATTAGGGAAAAATAGAAAAAAAGGGTATTTAAGGAAATTATGAGGTAATTAATAATATTGCGTATAAGAGATTTTTTATTTTTATTTTATATTTTAATTAGAAAGAGAGACTTGGAAGAAGTAGGACCTCATGTACTTTGGCAATATCTATGGTTAGGTACATTGTGATGTGAAATTGCTAAAAATATCTTAGGAGAACTATGTCGGCTACAAAACTCTTTTTTGGTTGAATTCATAAAAATCTAATTTATATGTATTTTATTGATTTTAGTATAAAATTTAAATTCAATAAAACTTAAATAATTTCACAATTTTATAATTTAAATGTTGAAAATTAAATAAAGGTTAAATTTTATTTTTAAAAAATATATTTGTAGGTGCTTTTAATTTATTTGTTAATATAAGCAAAGTATGCTCTTAGCCACTATCTTTTGAATACGCATTAGATAAATCTCCGGATTGACGCAATAGTCTGCAAATCACGCCAATCAAATATTATGTACTAAGTAGGTTGGGAGATTCGAGCACATGACCTTTCGAGCTCATACCCCTCACTCTACCAACTTGACTACCCCTAAGGATAATATGCATAATATGATCATGATTAAAGCATAAATAATAATAAACATGTAACAAGAATCTTGTAGACATTCAAGTACAATATTAAGCTCACAAACAAATTAAGAGTATGAATAGCAATAGAATCCGGAGTTAGCCTAAGCCTACCTTATTCGATCGACTTTAGGTTGCATCGACATGATTTTTTCAAAAAATTGAGTCTCTAGCTTGGGTTGGTCAAATTCAGCTCTACCCGAAACCTAACAACTATTAAAAAATTGGCTTTTTTGTATTTTTAATTTATATGCAATCAGGTAATTTATTTTATATTATTAGAATTGGCCATAACTACCAAGAACTTGCTGTTGTATATCAACATCTATATTTGGGCCAAAACTGTAATGCCTCATATTATGGGTTAGAATATTAAGGAATTTCAATGCATGATATGCTTGGCCTAATTAAGTTTTTGTTTAAACTCATACCAATATTTATGCATGCATTCATGACATTTCGGGTATAATTAAGTTGTTAACGCGAATAAAATGTGATTTGGCAATTTTGGTAATATTTCGAGTATTTCAAAATTTTGGTGAATTATGGATTAATTGTCTTAGGATTATTAAATTGGTGTGTATTATTATTATTAATTCTACATTTTTAGAGATATTTAGGTTAAGAAAAAAATAAAGAAATTAAGAGACAAATTATGGAGTGACAAATGGATCAATGAATGTGTGACATTTGGACAAATTACTAAACAACAAGTAGTAGCCTTACATTGATGACAAATGGGCTACATGCAAGAGTGACATGTGTCAAGCCTTAAAGAAAGACACCTAGGCATTAGGAGAAATGTTTCTGCAGCCCTCTCCTTGCTTTCATCGAAAGTCTTCTTCTTCACAAAAGATCTCTTTGTTGTTTATCACCAAAGACACCATCTTGCTCACTTTTGAACATTGGCTTTTGGATAATCTGTTAAGGTTATACCTTGTGAAGTTTTCTGTCATTGGAGGTTTTAAATGTTGCATAAAATCCCCTATTTATCCATCACTGAAACTAGTTGTTTGCTCTCCTAAGTTCTGGAAAATTTATGAAGAGAGAGAAGCTTAATCAAGTAAGTTTTATGATAGTGTAAATGATTTATGCTGAGATTTTAATGTTTGTAACTGGATGCATGTGTAAATGGAGTACATTTTCGTGCTTGGGGAATGCTGCATATGTAAATGGTGTTGATGCATGTGTGGGTGGAGGAAGAAAAAGCAAATATGGTGTGAATTGCGTGTTTGATGTTAGTATTTGAAATGTAATTAAAAACTAGAGTTTCTCATTGCACAACCCTTAGCCTTTTGCCTATAACTTTTTCATCCGAACTTCAAATAACGTGACACTTGGACCAATGGATTCCTAAGATATTTTTATTTCTCTCCATAAAAATTTAGAGTTATCTGAATTGATTTGGAAGTGATTGAGAGGATGAAAGTTTGGAAGTCTGCTGGAATGTTATGAACTGGAAATTTTTATGATCATTTTTCTGTTTTCTACTTATAACTTGAGCTGTAGATTTCTGAATTAATTCATTTTTGATTCATAGTAAACTAGAGACATATTTCTACAATTTTTGTGAAGAGGTAGAATTTTAATTCTGTCTCTTTGATTTTCAAAATTGGCATGGAACTGAGTTTTAACTTAGTTTGTAGAACTACCAGGGACAGAAATCATGTAATGTGATTATTGAATAAATTGTATTGATGTGGGCTGAATTAGGCTGAGTTGTCTTCACCAAAGTTGTATTTTGTTCTCTTAACTTTAAATTGGTATAAATTTTGTAATTTTTTGATATCTAAGCTGAAATATATGAGTTTTGCAATTAGAGGTTATGATCATGTACTAGCTAAAAATTCAAATGTGTACAGTCTGTGGTTTTTGGTGCATAACTCATTGAATACTGAATCAAATTGGATGATCTTGGAATCATTAGAAAGTTAAGACATTGGAAAACAACTTTACAGAAGAAAGTTTTACCTAATTTTGTCGTTTACCCTACCAGATTAATTATTCAAAATTGACCCAAAATTATGTGGGTAGAAAATCTGAAGTAGCCAATTAGGTTATGAAATTTAATTCACATTGTTTTATTTTGATCCAAATTACAAGTACCAAATGTTATTAATGAGGGCTTTGATATCTGATTGATTTGATGATGAAAATTTTAATAAGATACCTGGAATTTGTCAATGAACAATGCATTGTGCATATTTTAGTTATTTAAGTACTTGTGCATAAGGAATATGTTTTCAATTGTGCAATAGTAATTGTGCATAAGGAATATGTTTTCAATTGTGCAATAGTAATTTGTATATGTGTTAAATGTTATAGAGGAACCCTTAGAGCGACCGATTACAAATATTGCCGGGACTTTGAGGCAATAAGCAGTAAGGGCGCTTTTAGTAAGTAATTTAGGTGGTAAATTTTGTGAGTAACCTAAGATGGTCTCACCTTGATTTGTTTTATTTATTACTTAATTAAATTGATATTGATGAATGTGTACTGAATTGTGTATTGATTCCGGACACGAAGGTCCGAGGTACTAATTGATGAATGAGTTATTGAAGTGTTATTTACCTTACTTTAGTATGCTTGTTAATTGGCTTATGCTGATTGTGTTCTGAATTCCGGACAATGATTGTCCGAGGCATTTGATGCATGTTTACATCATTGGAAGTGCTTTCTAATATGAATATGATTGACTAGTTGCTTTACACATGAAATGACTGAAATGACCTTGTTTGGTTTTAAAACTGTTGAGTCCTAGTTGTGGGTAAATAGGCGTGCTCTGCAGCTGCTCCTGCGACACTTCAGTGTCGAGACTTCGGTCTCTCCTGTGACACTTCAGTGTCGAGACTTTGGTCTCTCCTGTATAAGTCCCGTTACCCACCTCTGTAAATGGATTTCCAGTCCTGATATATGTTTGATTCTAACATAAACAAAAATTGTATTATGATTCTGAAGGGTTTATACCCTCTTGTGATATTCAGTTCTGATTAGTATAAAAATCTGTTCTGAAATGCATTATGTTTGATTTAATTTAGATAATCTTTTAATGTATGCTTATGCTGTTATATGATTCTGTTTGATGAATTGACACTTCATGTATAGATTAGTTATTACTCACTAAGCTATATGCTTATAGTTGACTTGTCCCAATCGTTATACTCTTCACTCTGTGAGTAAGCATATAGCTCAAAAATGTATTTTGTTGAGTTTGTTTGGGCTTTTATATAACTTTGGATTTTTTGTTTGTTTCTAAAATTATGATATGTATTATATGTATGTTTGAGTTTCTAAAAATGCATGTCTGAAATGTTTTGTATGTTTTTGGATATGTTTATTATTATTATTATTATTTTATGCTATTCTTCCGCGAAATATTTTGGTTTGTTTGTACTGTCTTGTGTGGCATCCCCATATCCTCCCAGGGGGTATTAGGGTGTCACAGATGAGGCGTTGTGTGATTTGATACCCATAGAGGCAGGAAATTTGCTATTGGGGAGGCCTTGGTAGTTTGATAGGCTAGTATCACATGATGGGTACACAAACAAGTACTCATTCAAGTTCAAGGGCAAGAACTTCACTTTGTTACCTTTATCGCCTCATGAGATCTACCTGGACCAGGTTAAAGCTTTGCAAATAGAGGAGGGTTTGGGTAGTGAGAACAAAAAAAAATGAAGAGAGAAAAGAGGTCCAAAAGAAAAATGACTTTGGCCCAATGGTGAGTGACTACATAGGTGAGGAAAAAAATGAGATGTGCAGGAGAGAAGAGCTCAGAAAGAGAAAAGAAAAGAGAAAAGAAAGAGAGAAAAGTGAGCTTGTTTTCTAAGGGAAAAGATTTGAGGAGAGTCACTGAAGAGAAAAGAGCACTTGTAGTGGTGAGATACAGAGAGTGTTTAGTTTCTAACACTAACCCTCTTGATGCTTTGCCTAGTGTTTTTACTTTGGATCCTAGAGGTGATGGTCCATTCCAGGTGTTGGAGAAGATAAATGACAAAACCTACAAGATTGAGCTGCCAAGGGAGTATTATGTTTTTGCAATTTTTAATATTACTGATCTTTCTCCTTTTGGTATGGATTCAGATTTAAGGACGAATCTTCTTGAGGAGGGAGGGACTGATGTGAGCCAGGGTAGGGATCACCATGGAGATGGCATACGTGATGGGGGCGAGCTTGTCATTCTAGTTGGACCTATGTCCAAAGCTAGGATCGAGAGAATCAAGGAGGCTTTCTATGTGCTTGTGGGCCAATTTGTGGAGAGAATGGTGAACTCCAAGCCTATTGGCGGAGAGTTTAATGGAATTGAGCCTAAACTAATCCATTTAACTCAAATCCTTGGATTGGATACACTTGGAGCTTGAAGACAAGAAGATTTGGGCTATTTTAA
>JANITW010000007.1:54625252-54650232 GCA_027564335.1 Erythroxylum williamsii
AAAATGTTATTAATTTTTATTTTATTATTAATTATATACAATTTATTATTAATAATATAAAAATATTATTATTAAAGTGAGAAGAAATGATATAAAAATATTATTAATTATATATAATTTTTATGAACCGTAACATATGAGTATGGGAAAAAGGAGATTAGGGTTAGAAAAAATAATTGATATTAGAAAATTATTAACAGTATATGATAGTATGTATTTATTAATTTACGCACTATGTTAAATCTCTCGAATCGAAAATTTTTTATTTTTATTATTTATGATAAAATAAAACGTAACATAAAATCTTCCGTTTTTATCCCGTTTCATTTTATTCTATTACAAAAACTCTCATTTATTTATTGTTTAATTTATAAATATCAGTTAGAATCGAATCCGTTTGTGATTGTAAGTATCCTTAAAAATGTGAACGCAGGAAAAAAAGTTTTGCCTGGACTAGCCTTCGAAAGTCTCAGGTAAGGCGACGTGTGAAGATGCATGGCAGCACACGATTTGCATGCATAAATCATCTCTGTAAGCTGACTTAGCGATGTGATTGAGCTGTTTAAAAAAGCCTAATACTGTATTTTCGTGTGAATCTGAGTTATAAACGTTTGACTTTATTTTTAAAATTTTGTTAAATGCAAAATTAAGAGAAAAATAATATTTTATTTAACAGATTAAAGAATTTATAAAAATAAGATAAAAATAATTTTTTATCTTAATATTATATATAAATTATTTAGAAATTTATCTACAAAAATACTCAATATATATTCATATTGAGATATAGAATCTGATAATATATTTTGGACTGTATACCAAGCTCACGTAAGTATGTCCTATTTTTTTAATACTTACTATTTGATTAATCTTCTTGAGAAAGTACAGGAAAATTTAATATTGCATAGTCTTTCTTATTTCTAATCAATAAACGTCAGTTTCGAGGATATCGACAACTCAAACATTCGAAAGGATAAGATTAGATACCTAATTAATACTTTTACTTTGTCAACTTGAAGATTAAACCAAAGCATCAAAGTCTTTGAATCTCCAACTTTGGATCCAACTGTCACGTTCTAGCAGTAGCTTTAGCTGGGGGTTGGTTTGGTTTGGCACGAGTTGCTCCTTCTTTTGCTTACGCGAATTGTCTATAATATCATTCACCTGCACCGATTTAATATTCCGACAGAAACTTGTTGAGACATTTTAGAAGATAATGTTGAAATTCGGACACCAAGAATGATCCAACACGTGTGGTCGATGAGGCATCCCACTTTGTTGGAAAAAAAAGAAAAAAGCGGTCACCCTCACTTTGCCTCGTAAGTTGAAGATTTTAGGTTTAGGTGGAAGCTTTACGCGCCTACATGTATATATATATACGTATATAAAGCTCACAGAGTTTTGATTCCGTAATTATCTGCTGACATGCTAATGACATACTACAATCTCTATCAGAAGTTCAAACCAGAGACTGGAAATGTCTCCTGGACTAAGATCCTTGGAATATACCGAACCTTCAAGCTTCCAAACCACGTCTTGCTCTGAATAATTAAACCCTTGATTAGGACACACGCTTTTGGTTTGGGGACATATGGCTAAGCTGTACTGCATAGTCTTCGTTTGTATTTATGACCGGTACTCAGTTCACACGGCATGTCCATTGTCAGGATTGCTCGAGACACGGAACCTGTACTGTGAAGTCTTTGATCTTCAGGAACTCATCAAACAGAATACGAATTCTCTTCAGCTTGACTATGAATATTGCTCTTGTGATTCCTGATGAGCTCCGTCTATGTCACCACTCATCCACCTACAAGCGAAAGTGACATTTAATGGTCAATTTTTGTTATGATTTTCAATAATAACAGAGCTGTTAGAACATTGGTTGGTGTAAATCAAACATTGGTTGGTGTAAATCAAGCAAGGAAAAGTTGAGATCTTTTTGTTTAGTGTAAGAGAAGTTTTGTTCATTATGCTCTTATTGGAGTATAATTAGTAAAATAATGTCGTTTTTGGTTCAAACCGGTTCAAACCGATCGAATAATAAAATTCAAATTATGTAATTAGTAAGATAAAGTCGTTTTAGTTGGAATCGGTTCAAATCAATCGAATAAAAAAGTTTATTTAATTTGAATTTTATCTATTTTGATCTTACCTAAAATGTCAACCTTATTGTAAAGCGATCTAATTGGTAGATATTTTCTAGTATATTTTTTAGGCCTTTTAAAAGGTTTTTTTGGTGACTTTATTACAATAAGCTTCGTGCTTATAGATTTCTCCATATTTATATCTTATCGAGATTTTCATAAAGACATTATTATTGTTATATTTAAAATATAATAATTATAAATTTTCACTAAAAACAAAAAAATTTGTTAAAATACAAAACAAATTAAAGTTAAAAAGGCAGGCAGACAAACCTAGGCAAGTTGTGAAAGTGTGCCCTATAGAGATAGTCGAGTTGGTAGAGCGGAAGAGTATAAGATCAAAAGATCTTATGTTCGACTTTCTTTACTTACAATAAGACTTACTTAATACAAAATACCCTATTAACATAATTTATAAACTATTTAAGTTAATCAAATATTTAATTTACCCCAAGTTCTCTGAAAAAAAAAAAAAGAAAGAAACTGTGAAAGTGTCATGGGTTGTTGTGATATGATCTGTTGTGCTGATCTGACAAGTAAAATGGGGTCACAAAACAATGCTCCAATCCCTATCCACATAATGTACACATAAAAACCCACATCCCACGTGTCATATATTACATATGTATATGTTTTTTAATATTAATTCCCATAATGAGGATTTGGATGTTAGAGAAGCATCTTAGGCTCATTCAATTTCAAACACAATATTAAAAACAAATAAACAGATAATAATTAAAAAATTTAACCAATTAATTAATTTTTAAATTTTTAAATTTTAGGGTTATTTTATTTTAATAATTTTTATTGTTAAAAATTAAACATATTACTAATTAATTGGTAAGTTTTGTAAATTAATTATTTTTAAATACCAATTAAATATTTTAAACTTTAAATCTCTTATCATACGTATTTAACTTTTCATCTAACAAAAGACCAGAAATTTGCGTTTTTGGCCAATTAGCTAACCAACGACCGGAATGTAATTAACTGTTTTTGTTGGAATATAAACTCAATTACACTCCATTAGATCAACCTAATATCATCTTGACTCTTAATCAAATCACGTTTCCAATAACGTGGCAAGACTTATGTGATTAATGAGCTTTCATAATCATAATCATCCAAGAAATCACAATACATGAATTTGGTATGCTATATTTCAACAAATGATCATGCTATAAAAGAAAATTATATCATATTCAAGGAGTCCAATTAGTAACATCCTTAAGTTGTAGCTTTTTCTAATTACTTCCAAATCTAAGAAATTATAGGTTCGAGCCAATATAAAAAAAAGTTCTAACTCATTTCAACGTTACAAAAGATGGTTTAGTTGAGTAAAAATAGATTAAAATTTGTAAACGTAAGTTATATTAAATATGTCATTTGATTTTGTTCTTGACTTTGGTAGAAATGATATGACATAAACTAAGTGTATGTTTAATTAAATTTTTAGAGAGTGAATAAGTACTTTTTTATCTTAAATTTTGTTTAAGAAAAATGTATGTTTAGCTATAAAATAAAAAAACACATATTTAATAGGTATGACTTTTTTAGCAGCCAAAATATAGCTTTTTAAGAAGTTCAAATTTGAAGTTTCTAAAAAGAATTTTTTTTAGATAGATTTTTCATATCAAATAATTAAAAATTTTTAGTTCCTTTTGTCCTTATGTTTTACATATAATTTTCACAATACTCACAAACTCATCTTTACGTTTATTTTGAGATTTATTGAATATTATTTGACTTTTTTATATGTTTTAATATTTATTTCTATATTAGTTTTACCCATGTTATAATTCATATAAAAGATTTGGTTAGATATATTTTCATTTATGTTTCGTATGGTTTAAAACATATAGTAATTAATATATTTTGCTTTGTATATTGCTTAATATACTTTAAATAATATAAATATAGTTAAAATTAAAAATATTTTTATTTTTATATTGTCAAACAATATATTGTATGAAGCTTTTTTAAAAGAACTCTTTTTTCGTACGATATCTAAGCACTTGATCGGCTTCTTAGAAAAATTCTTCTAAAAAATCCCTTTTTCAAATGACATCTAAATATTTAACTAATTTAAAAACAAAAGCCTTTCTTATAAAAATTCTACTGATAAAAGCTCGTTCAAACATATACTAAATTTACGAGTCATATACTAAAAATGACTAGATATGAGGGTTTCAACGTACTTTAGTGATATGTCTATGTCACAGCAGTTTGGAACATGCCATTTTGTATAGAAAATAAATTAATCTGCACCGTCCTTATGGTATGTGCAAGAGATTAAATAAATACTTGGGTAGGCACCGCTCAAACCTTCCTTGATTTGTCTTTGTGGGCTGGTTCGTTCATTGTTTATTAACTTAATTAAAGGCTTAATTAATCTCTAATTACATGCATGACACCTGCTTGTCTTAGTTGCTTCCCTCCTTCCAACACCTAAAACAAAGTGCTAACATTCCCGGTTTGAATAAAATATAAATTGATTATGTTCGAATTTGAAAAACTCGATCATACTTAATTCAAAAGATCTAAATCAAACTAAAAATGAATTATTTTTTACGTCAATTTGAATTTAGTTGGGTCACTTCGAATTCGACCCACTATAAATCTTATCAGTGACAAGTTATCTAAATATCTCAATTTGATTTAAAGTAAGAAATAAAATATAAATAAACTAATTTGAGATAATTATAAATTTAACTCAATTGAACTTTTAAGTAAAAATAATATATAGTTTAATTTGATATAAGATTATCATAAACTTAATTTAATACTACTATCCTCAAATAATAAATACAAATAACGTGACCTAAAACAACCTGACTATAAAATCAAATTTAAAGAAAAAATTTGACTCGACTCACTCGACCGATAAAATCCATAGTGTTAGCTTAGGTTTTGTTTTTTTTATTGTCTAAGATATGGTATGTTTTATTTTGCTTTTATCTCCATGTTCATGTTTAGATTAAGATCAAGAGCCAAAACAAACAATGCATTCTTGAGTCATATACATAATAATTATATGATATGAACAATATTGTTTAGATAAGCTAAAGCTTTCCAAGCATTTATGGATAAAAAGAAGGTCATCTCTTTCACCAGTGTCTCAAAATAGAAACCAAATTTAGAAATTTGAAGCAAATTAAGAATACCTTTGAGATGATAGAGAAATTATTTGAATAATCCTAAAACAAACAATATTAATAATACCTAATGGAAGTCTCGCCGAATCACGAGATTTAGAGATGTTCACTAATACGCAACCTTACTTCTACCTGATAGAGACGTTGTTTCTGACATACTCATATGTAATACAAAGTAATTATAGTACAAAAATATAAATAAAATATACAATACACAATACCGTATATATAAAACATGATAAATAATAATAAATTAAATCAATTATGTCAAGAACGTAATTAAGCTAAGTAAGAAACTGTTTAAAATTAAATAACTAATTTGAAGCAAAATATTTTTTTAACACTGATTATAAAACTTGATCGAATTAGAATTAGTAAATTTAAATTTAAAATCTACAAAATTTTGAATAAAGGTAAAAAAATTTAAACTCGACTAAACTTAAGACGTTTTAAGTTTTGGATTTTTTTAGATGCTTATGCCGAATCTCTTAATCTCAAATTTAAACTTCTTAATTTTATAATTTTTAGAAATTTTAAGCACGAATAGAGTGTAAAGTCTGTATGTTAGACATTTTTGGTCTTAAGGGCATTTTTGTCTTCCTTATTTAAATGGACAGTTATTAATTATAATTTTGGTTTTAAATAAATTATCGATTAAGTTACGTAATTCGATCAATATAGGAATAATAAAGTGACCCAATAAATGATCTAGATTAATGGGTTGAAGTCCGTATGAAAAATGAACCCCTTTTAGTATGGACCTGGTTCATATCAACCTTGTGATGAGAAAGCTCGATATGAAAGCTATATAAAGATTGAGGTTTTCTGCAGTTATTTATATCATTTACGAGCATGCAGTTCTCTGAATCGTTAAAAGAGCTCGTATTTTGAAGAAACTATAGAAAGACCTAAACCGAACGACAATGAACAACATCCTCAATTGTCTCGGGAGAATCGAATTTCGTTTAGATGTCGAAAACTACTTTGGAAGTCAGAATGGACTCGAAATCAGATATTTTACATTCCCTTATTTTCTACCATTTTATGTATGATCCTGGATACGTAATAAGACCTGTAATACGTATTATACGTTAACATAAATTGAACTTGAGTTTAACTATTACCATGATGACTAAAACTAGGCATTTGATTGTAATTAGCTGACCGTTATCATTTATTAACCCTCTAACGTTTTCATTTTTAATTGAAATACTCTAACGATGATCAACATCTAATCTAAGTAATTTTGATTAAATTAATCTTTACAAGTTTACTTAAAACTAAAACAAACCAAACACGAACCAAAATACCGATTCCAAGTTTTCAACCGACCCATAATCACGTATGATGTAGGTAGAGTTTGACCTTCACCTCCACATTCTTATTGCTGAAAAATTCATAATGATCTGAGATCATATCATGGAGTCGTGTTGTGGCAAGAGTTTCCAATCTCTGAACCAAGTGATTTCAACACTGAAGAAAATAGTAAAAGAACGTCAGCTTCATGTGATACAATCAATGTATCTACAAAGAGAATGTTGTTCGTACACGGCAACTTCTGCAAATCATGGAAATATTGGGGATAATTAAAAAAAAAAGTTAAAACAAAAGATTAAAAGATTTAACAAGTATTAAACCGTTATAAAATTGGTTAAATAATAACAATTATCTAGCAAAAACCCTACTAAACACGGGATCTAGAAATGTTTAGTGTACATAACTTTACCCTAATTAGTAAAGAGTGTTTTTAAAAATTAAATAAAGTTGAAGAATTTAAATATGATTGAAATAAAAAAGACAATTAAATAAAAATTAATTAGTAAATTAAAAAAGAAAGTCGAAAATCGAATCAAAAAATTGGAAGGGTAAAAGTTTTTACGGTTACTGTTTGAACCAATTCGACATTTTAATCACAAGAAAAAAATTATTAAATTAAATCCCTTGATTTTTATTAAAAATCAATTAAAATCTTACAGTTTACTTTTATTAAACAAATTATAAGTTTATAATAGATAATTAATAAATCCATCCAAAATATAATGTACCCATGTTGTTTAATATAAATTCAATTGTCAATTGTTAAATAAAATTTTAATAGAAATTTAATAAATAATTCAATTCTATTTTTTATTTATAACAGTAAAAACTTGATAACAATTGTATGAAAGAAACTAAAATACAATCAAATCGAATTTGAGTTAATTTTAACATCGTGATTTTAATCGAACAATTCGTAAAGTTGTTCTTTTGTAACCGAAAGATTATAAGTTTAAGTCATGTAAAACGAAGAGTCTCGTGCATTAAAATCAATAAAAGTTTTTTAAAAAAGAAATTATATATAATATCCAAAATTTTAATATATTATTTATTTATTTATTTCATGTGCAACCACCACCACACCCTGACTGCCAAAAGATATTTTACCTTCAGGGGCTACACGGTTCAACATCAAAAGATGGTCCAATCTCCAACAAGACAACATTCTCATGACTCTTATCCTAATTTGCCTAAACCATGCCATTTAGTAGAACAGATACTCTCTTGCAGTCTGACTAATTTATAATTTATTTTATTAAATTTTATTAATATATTTATTTTACATAAATATGTGGTTGTTAAAGTTATTTGATTATATTTAATAAAAATAAAACTTAAAAAAATAAGTGGATGTATTTTGATTTTTAACAATTTTTTAAATTTATGGGTATACTTCAAAATTTTCTAATTTTATTAATATATTTTAAATTTTAATTAAAAATAGCAAAACACTCGTAATATAAATATCATACATGGACGAATCACCGACATGATGACACAAATTTAATCTTGAAACCAACCTGAACTATTTAAAATTGATTTGAATTAATAATTTAAGGTTATAATAAGTTATTAATTTGAATATAACAAGTTATTAATTTGAGTCGAGTTTAATTAGTTCGACTTATGATTAAGAGTTGAATTAAATTCTTATATATGTAATATCTTGATTGGTCAATATGTGATGTTTATATTATGCTTGTTTTGTTGTTATTTTCTAACTAAAGTCTAAAATAAATTATTTTTAAATTAAATATAACAAAAAATTCTAATTATTTGATATTTTCAATGATTAAAAACTCGAACTTGTTTAGCGATTTAATCGTAAAAGTTTTGAACTGTTTAATTTTTTAGTTATACTTATCTTAACAATTTTTATTAAAAATCAATTAATTTATTATTTAATTAGTGATTTTTATAAACAAACTGATTTTTATAAATTAAAATAAATCATTTAATTGTTAATTTAATATTCTTCGTCTTTAATTAAATTTAAAATTAAAATAAAAAAGAGAATATTTTTAATTTTAAAAATAATTTAATTTTTGTTATATATCGATTTTATAACATTATAATATCGGTTGAATCTTTAAAATTTTAAACATATTGTTTTATCAGTTTAATATATATATTTTGATTATTTACGAGGTGTCTTACGAGGATCTCAACTATGGAAAGATACTTTTAAGCCATCCACACTCAGACTAATCATTGCTCAAGTCGGATAGATCCTTTGCAAGAAACAAAACTCTGACCTCAAATTTTAAACGGCTGCATATATGAGGGTGATTCGAACCCGCGACTTCACTTAAATAAAAAAAAGTGCTTTAGTAACTCACGGGCGCGGTGGGATTAGTTTAATATTCATTCTAGTTTAAAAAAATTATATTTTTTGAAAAGTATTTAAACATGTCGCAACTTAGGAGTGTCTCCTTCATCGACAGCGGTCTTTTGCCTTCCAATCTAAGGGGGGGGACCCCGATGTAGTGGAGGTGTGATTTTTGTGTTTGAGGTAGTTATGTAGTGCCTAGTTTGCTGGAAAATGCAGTTGCACCCACCATCTTATCGTATTTCCACAAGGATGTCTACCTTAATTCAACTGCACGCCTGTCTGAAAACTGTTGAAAGTGGCGACGACTCTTAAGAACTAGCTTTTGATTTTTACGGATTTACCTTTCAATCGGGTCAGGTCTGACGGCCTTAACACTTGATACAGACCCGAACTGTTTTAAATCCGTTCTACCCGGATTAGTAAAATGAAGGCCCATTGGGCCATAATGTTGATTCCCTTTTTCAGAGCCCAATGTTAAAACTACAGTAAAACATTGTCGTTTAAAAACACGAAGTAGTCCCTGTGAAAATATATAGTGAAGATTGTTTCCTTCACTTTGTGTTTCTTCTCCTTTGTGACTGCTCTCCGATGAGTATGGTGCGAAGCTACCATCGAAACATTCAATTCTTTAAGAATCCCAGTTCATGTATAAACCCTAGAAAGAGATTCCGCCATGTAAAGTTGGAATCTTTCTGCTCCGCTGCGCATAAAGACGAGACTGTCGAGGAAATCACAGCGATTCTTAAGCGCTCCAATTGGCCATATCTCTTGCAATGCTCACCGGTATCGAAGAGTTTAGACCCTGATGTGGTTCACTCCGTTCTCAAGCGAAACCAGGTAATTGAGCCTCAACGGCTATTGGGTTTCTTCAACTGGGCTCAATATCGAAAGCGTGTTCCTTATAATCTCGATTCGTTCTCACTTCTTGCTATAACTCTGTGCAATTCTCGACATCTCAATCATGCGCATGCCGTTTTAGATAACATGGTTGATACCCGGAGACCTCATGCGGAAATTCTGGATTCAGTTGTTAAGTGTTATAGAGAGTTTAATGGGAGCGGTGTAGTGGTTTTTGAGATATTGATTGATGTTTATAAGAAAAGACGTTTATTGAATGAAGCTGCTGGTGTGTTTTTAGGTGCCAAAAGTAATAACTTTGTGGTTCAGTTAGTTTGTTGCAATACATTGTTGAAGGACTTGTTGAACTGTCACAGGATGGAGTTATTTTGGCAAGTGTACAATGGTATGTTGGAGGCTGAAGTGGTACCTGATGTATATACTTATACTACTTTGATCAATGCACATTGCAGAGCAGGTAATGTTAAGGAAGGTGAACGCATGCTCTTTGAAATGGAAGAGAAAGGCTGTAGTCCTAATTTGGTTACTTATAATGTGGTAATTTGTGGATTTTGTAGAGTTGGGGATATTCAGGAAGCTATTAAGCTGAAGAATTACATGGTAGAGAAGGGTTTGGTTCCAGATAAATATACTCGCACTATACTGATTGATGGACTTTGCAAACACAAGAGATTGAAAGAGGCAAAATTGTTGTTGGATGATATATATGCAATGGGATTAAGACCTGATGAAGCTACATGTGCTGCTTTGATTGATGGACTTCTGAAACAGAACTGTGTAAAAGAAGCTTTTCAGGTTAAGGAAGAAATGGTTGCTCGTGGAAATAAGTTGAGTAATTTCACTTATAATTTAATTGTTAATAGACTATGTAAGATTTGTAATATGGAGAAGGCAGAAGGCCTTGTTGCGGAAATGACTGAG
Organism: Erythroxylum williamsii; assembly: GCA_027564335.1. Classification (NCBI taxonomy): domain Eukaryota; kingdom Viridiplantae; phylum Streptophyta; class Magnoliopsida; order Malpighiales; family Erythroxylaceae; genus Erythroxylum; species Erythroxylum williamsii. Next base: position 54,635,983 of record JANITW010000007.1, read on the forward strand.
ATGGGCTTAAAACCTGATACTCAGACATATAATCTTTTGATTGAGGGCTACTGTAAGGAGTTAAATATGATGATGGCTTATCAACAACTACTTGAGATGAAGAAGAGGAACCTGGAGCCCAATTTGTTCACGTATGGTGTGTTAATTAATGCCTTCTGCCATTGTCAAGATCTTGAACGGGCAAATTGTGTGTTTAAGGAGATGATCTCTGGGGGTCTGAAACCAAATGCAGTAATTTATACTACTCTTATCAAAGGTCATGTCCTTGAAGGTAAATATGAAGAATCAATTAGAATTTTGAAAGAAATGGAGAAAAACAAAGTTCCTCCTGATGTATTCTGTTATAATACTGTTATAAGAGGCCTCTCCAAGGCCCAAAAAATGGAACAAGCTAATGATTATCTTGTTAAAATGGCTGAGAAGGGGTTAAAGCCAAACCTATATACTTTTGGGTCTTTCATTCTTGGATATTGTGCAGCAGGTGAAATGCAAGTTGCACGTGAGTATTTCAAAAAGATGATTGAATCTGCTATAACTCCAAATGATGTTATATTTAAGGCAATGATAGATGGATACTGCAAAAAATGCGACACTGTGGGCGCCTTGTCAATTTTCAGATGTATGACTGAATACGGAGTGCTACCGGATTTGCAAGCTTACAATGTTCTTATTCATGGTCTTGCAGCAAATGGGATAATTCAGGAAGCAATGCAAATGTTATCTGAACTTGTTGACAAGGGTCTGGTACCCGACACCTTTACCTACAACTCTCTCATTTCTGGCTTTTGTGAGCAAGGTGATATGGAGAAGGCTTTCCAGCTCCATGAGGGCATGTCTCAGAAGGGAATCGGTCCAGATATTGCCACTTATAATGCCTTAATAAAGGGACTTTGCAAAGCAGGTGACATTGGAAGAGCAAGAGAACTGTTTGATGAAATTCCTGAAAGAGGTCTGGCCCGTGATGTGGTGACTTATGGGATGATTATGGATGGGTATTGCAAAATGGGAAGTCTAATGGAGGCATTCCAATTTTGGGATGGGATGAAATTAGAGGCTATTCGACCCAACAATTTTGTCTATGACATCCTTATTGACGGATGTTGTGATGGTGGATATATAGAGAAGGCTCAGTCTTTATTCTTAGAAATGGTGCAGAAGGGATTTGCCTCTTCTTCTTCTTTCAATGCTTTGATTGGTGGTCTCTGCAAATTGGGAAATCTGATTGAAGCTAATAAGTTGTTGGCAGATATGGTTGATATACATGTGGTGCCAGATCACACAACCTATACAACTCTGATTGATTATCACTGTAAACGAGGAATGATAAAGGAGGCAGAGCAGTTATTTCTGGAGATGAAAAAAAGGAATCTGATGCCAACTGTTTTAACTTACACAACTCTCTTAAATGGCTATAAAAGCATGGGGAACATATCTGAAATGTTTGCTCTCTTTGATGAGATGGTTGCGAGGGATATCGAGGTCGATGATGTAATCTGGAGTGAGATGGTTAATGCCCACCTAAAAGGAGGTGACTTGAACAAAACTTTGATACTCTTTGATGAAATGATGTCGAAGGGTGTGAAGATGAGCGAAGCTCTCCTTAAGGAGCTAATTGATAGGATTTGCCGAATAGATGTGTCTGATTTGTTAAAATCACTTCATGAAATTGAAAAGCAAGGATTTAAGCTGAGTCTGGATACTTGTAGAACTTTGCTCTGTGGCTTTCGTGAAACAGGAAAGATGGATGTAGCAGCAGAAGTCTCGGAGAGTATGATCAAGTTGAAATGGGTTCCAGAGTCGAGCTTGCCACGGAACTTTGTTAATGAAGTTCAAGATAACTTAAACTCTGAGAGTTTTGGTGATTTCTTAAAACAAACAGCAATTTAATCATCAAATGGCACCTGGCTATTGAAGAAGGAAAGTTTTGAGCGGTTTGCTACCTGCATCTCTGTTGGGATATGTGTAACTGTTGGCCAGGACAGGCTCTTACAGGGATTTAAGCCTACCTCTGTTGATCCCATCTAGAGCCCTGTGGCAATATGGATGACTGTTAGTCAGGAAGGCTGTTTACAGGACGTTAAGCCTATGCTGTTAATTCATTCATCATAAAAAGTTTGGCAGCTCATCCACAGTCTGATTTTATATGCAGCTTCCTTCCCCAGATTTCTAATTGAGGCTGCATTTTATGCCCAACTAGGTAATAATTGATTGTTCATGCCTTTTTTCTGTCTCTTCAATATTTTTGGGTTGACTTTAGCAGCTTGGCATTATACTTGCTGTCACAACTTCTTGTCCTGATGTGCCACTTCCTCTTCAGTTGGAACATTTATTTCAGAATTCTTACTCAAGCTAGGGAGGGCACTGAGCCATTCGTTGGTACAAAGACAACTGGCATTATGTAAATTTATAAAGAAATGTTTTGCGGTAAGTGTTTCTTGTCCATCTCACTTATTTTGTCATATATTTGGGCAATTAACGTGTGACACTTTTCATTGCACTTTGTAATAACATGGTAATATCATTTGGTCCTCATAGTTGCTCGAGCAATGTTGTCAATGACAATTTAATCACATGAATTTCATTGATTTCGGTAGTGTTCAGTGCATTTACCTATTATTTATGTAGAAAACTGCAATAACAAATCCCTTAGGGCATAAAGTTAGAAAGATGTTTTATATACGTACTAATCCCTTAAATAATCCTGAATTGGAAGTCCTAGCTAGCCAAAACACATTGTTCTCTAACATGGAACAGACGTTTCAATTTCAAGACTAATGCATAACCCCTTCACTGCATTTTGGGGATCCGTCATTTAGTTGTCTCCAGGCTCTGACTTAGCAATTCATTTGCTTGTCGTTTAACAGACCAAGAAGCTCATTGTCATTGAGGGCCGAGTCTTTAATAAGTTGAAGAGCAGTATTACCTTCTCCATCTGCAGCTCGTGGATCGGCTCCTCTGCAATGGTTGGTATAGTCATGAGTTACCTTTGGTAAGATAATGAACCGTAAGACAGTAAGCTGATTCCCTAATACCAGAAAATCCTGATGGAATTAGTAAAGGGAAGATGATTCTTTAACAATGGTGAAGGCTGCTAGATACTAACGGTTGAAAAAGTTCTGCTCAATGGTAACTACTTGAAGTGGTTGAATAAACATTCAACGTATCACAGAGCCTATAAATAAATTATGGTGAACCAGGAAAAGCTTTGGAATCTATCCATGAAAATGAGCGATCAGCAGGGGAAACATTTAGATATTATCAGAAGATATTAGTAAAAGAAATGTTTAAGAGGAAAAAAAAAAAGAAGAAAACCACCTCATAAGAAGCAATCTTGCAATTCCAGATCTCCTGCTGATAATGCAATAATGTAACGGAGTTCGACCTTTCAAATCACAGGCATTTATGTTTGCACCATATTGGAGTAGAAGCTCTGCCATCCCAATATCTGCAGTTAGGCAGGCCAGGTGCAGCAGAGAGCATCCATAAAAAATATCCTTTGTGACTGGAATTTCAATATTAGCACCTTCAAAACAACAATGCTCAATGTCAGGATTTTTTGTGTTCTCTTGCTGCTGCAGCAAGAGCTGATGGGGTTTACCTAAAGATGCTGACCCACGTATGGCATTGATATCTGGAGTGGAGCAGATAATATTGCGGTAAACTGTTTTTATATCATTAGCATGGATGCTTTCATTCAACTGTTGTGCCACATGAAGGGGATGAGGATTGTCCTTCATTTTGCGGACGAACATTTTGTCTGTATACTGCATTGCAAAAGGAAAAAAGCAAGTATTTGTTACAAAGTTGATCAAGTCAACCACAGAGATTAGCTCTTTGATTTGAATCCGAGTATTTTAAACAATGGTAGGTATACCTTCGCATGAATAAACTGCTCCTTTACTGAAATTGGATCATCAGGAATTGGTTTTGTTATTCTGCATTGTCTCTTTCTATCAGAATCTGGGAAGCTACATAATAAAAGACTAGCAACATATTATCAGCTTTCAAGAAAACATAAGATACAGAGCCAGGCATCAATGGATTAAGATTCACGTACCCTTTAGCTATTTCATCAGATGGAGACGAACTTGGCAGCAACATTTCCTCCCACACTGAGTTTATGTAAATGTTGCCTAGTGACTGAAACAAATTTAAGACAGATTGCTCCCATACTTTCACGTCCAGCGTCAGTGATCTTACCTGAAGTGAAGGTTATGTGCAAGACTAGATAAATGAGCAGAAGGAACAAAACATTAACGATAATGCAAGGTGAAAACGAAAAGAACATGATAAGTATATGTGATTCATACAAGAACATCATTTGAAGCACTATGAGATGACCAAGAAGTTATGAACGCCAAAGATAGTAAATTACCTTGGAGATGTGTACACCGAGATTACGATGAACACCAGAACATTCAATGCAAATAAGAACACCTATGTTCAAAGATGCCCAGTCTGGTTCAGGCGCCCCACAATCAGCGCATTTATCATTTCCAGGTACTCTTCTCAATAGATCAATAGGCTTTCCGCTTCTCACACTATGTTCTCGTTGTTGCAAATTGGATGAATGGTTTCCGGTGGTGAGATTTTTGGTTGTGAACTCTAGTATATCCTGCTGATCCATGTCAGGAATATCTACTATTGAGCTACCATCACTGACAGAGCAACAATCACCAGTATCCATACTGGCAGAAAGAAGCTGAAAATTGATTTGCGGCACCCATAATCAATTTATTGAATCTGTGAATGGTAAGCCAAGAATAAGTTAAGAAAGTTACTTCTTCAGGATTCTGAAAACTCAATAATGAAGCGATAACTCCAGTTATCTTCTCAATCCAGTCCATTTGATCCACTGCATTCTCCGCCTGTGTTGCAAGCAAATACAGCTAAGAACTGCTGGAGGTATGATCTGAATCCTCAAACTGATGACCAGATTCTAATGAGAAAAATCGAAAAAACACAATTTTTATTATTTTCATGAAGGCACCTGTAAAGTGTAGACTTTCACTGGTGTTATGATTCTGAAGCAAAACCTTAAATCTGTCTGATCGGCATCAACTTTAATTGTAGATGTTAGTAGATTCACAGCATGACGTGCAGCAGATTTTTCATCAGGAGCACCACAATGGTAATGAGAAGATAGCCATCGACTAAGCAACCCGTGACCATTTTCAGGAACACAACTTTGTGCAGAAGATTGACTACCACCTGCCTGAAACAACACGATCAAGTAAGCTGCATGGTTGGCCATAAAGGAGCAGCACATACAACTCTCAGAATCACAAACTGTGTTCACACTAGTGACTTACAGTTGTCCAAGTGAATGGTTTGCGATAGTAGTAAAGCATCCCTCGACTGTCAAGAACAAAGAACCTTCTCTTCCAATCACCCCTCAGATTTGATGAACGTTTTGACAAATATCCTTCTCGGATGGTTTGGACCTGCATATTGTGTTGTATCCAGTGGCCTAAGATGATTACTTAACCAGTCGTGAATCCATTCGAAGTTTTGAAGGGAGCAAATTTGCACTATTACAAAATAAGAAAGTTGATTATGAAAGAACAGACTAGTTACAGATGGAACTACCTTCCCGGATGCTGCAGATTGCACAACTTCCTCTATCACCTTATGGGAAGCCCTAGGGAAAGGAGGGACACCTTCAGCACGAGGAGAACAATTACCATTTAAAGACTGCTTACTTTCCCGATCAATCTGTCTCATGTAATGCTCAATCCTTTCATTAAGAGCCTTCTGCTCATAATTAGAACATTCTCTAGACTGCTGTGCATAAGCCAACACCTGTAATAGACCATAAAACTATATGTAAAGGCAAAGATTTAAGACTTCCCTTTCTCTATATGGCTATCTGCTGAAGAATCTTCGGCGTTAAAGGAAAGAAATCAATTAATAACATGCAGGCTCCAGATGGTTTTCATAGATATAGTGCAAAACTGAGCTATGGTGTAGCAAGGTGTGACAGTATCTGACTCATCATTCCAAACCAATTTCGAGGCTGCTTACAAACTCCACAGAGAAGGGTGGATTTTGAGATCTTAAATGGCTTTCATTCTCAATAAAGACCAGGAAATAACTTTTTAGGTTCGTTCTTGTAGAAATGTGTCCTATATTCTGGTAAAGCATTGATGCATTTGTAGGAACAAATCAAGCTCAAGTATAGATCAGGCAATCTAAGGGAACTGTAATCTCTAACTCTCTTTAGAGAATGGTTCGTGCAATGCCTTCTATGACACTACTATGTATGATAAATGAGATTGTGTAAGCATTCACATAATTCTTATCAATTTGTTTCTTGGACAAATTATGTTATCAGGTGAATGGCAAGGAGGCAATCCTTTTAAGTATAGATGGTAATATTCTGACTAGTGGTGGCAAAAGGGTCTGGTTTGCTCGTTGACTTCAATTCAGGCTTGGTGTAGACTTAATAAAAATTTTCAGGCATCTGGCTCAAACCCGACATTGTTGACCTGAAGTCCTAATAAACATTTAAAGTTCGAATGAGAGTCTAAAACCTAAAACTCAATCGAGTCTAGTTCATTGGCACCCCTTATTCCCCCTGTGATAAGTGAGATTGAGGCAAGTTTAGTGCAACCAAATGATCATATAAGGGTTATGAATGTCCTCATCAGGTCGGAGCTGGAAGGTGGCAATGTAATCTTGAAGATGGAAATTACCTGGTTAATGAAAGGCTCCATCTGATGTAATAGTTCATAACCCTGTAAGAATCAGGAAATAAAAAAACCATGAACATGCACCATCAAATCTTCAGGAGGAAGCAACAGGTAATCATCACATGATCTTAGAAACACCTGCTTGAAGAATCGAAGATGAGCATCCATTGTCCCACTAACAGCTTCTAAGAATTCATATCTCTTCTTGGCCTCGACAATAGAAAGCACACTAACCTGGAGCAGAAACCCATTCCCTTCATAAACTTTCCAGAGTAATGAACTGCAAATTCATGTGTTCTGCATAACTTTTATTGAATCACTTACCAAATTAAAGCGTGCTTGTTCAAAAGCGGATCTTGCATTGTGCAGTTCCTGGAATATCTCTAAAAAAGAAATTAGAACCCACTTGCTGGATATCCATGATAATCTACCTGATCAATCCATGCACCAGTGAATAGTAGTTTGAAGTTAAGAATACCTCTTCAATGGCAGCAGCTACATCCATCCTTGTGCTCTTTCTCAAGGAGAGAAACTTTTCACGGGCCTGCAGTACAACTTGACATTGGCATTAAGTGTCATGACCAAGCAGAAATTAATCAGAAACAAACCCTATAATCATCAAACAACATTGGAAGAGATGACCAGTCACACACACACCAAAACAACCTGCAAAAAGTAACAACTTAAGTAGCTAAATCTTCTGATATATGCTTTGACCCAAAATCAATAGACTCAAACTAGATTTAATATAGCTTTTCAGACCAATTATTTATGTGATATCTGGTCAATCTGTATTGAATTCGATAAGTTTAACTATATTAAATAGGATCAGACTCGGGTTCAAACCCGAATATTCAAGCCTGAAATTTTTTTCCCAGAAGGCTCATTGCCAACTCTAACAAAGTAACAATGACGCATTTCAAAGAAAAGGCAAGCCATAACATGGTGAACATGCAATCATTCAAGGGCGTTCAAATAAAAAAAACCCAACTGATCATTTCAAAGAAATGGGCAAGCCATACCACAGTGAACATGCAATCATACAAGTACATTCAAATGAAATGCCCACCTGATCATGAGCCAATGAAGCTTTATCAAATCTCTTTCGGGCTTCCTGCAAAAAATTGATGTATCAGTCATAAACCAACAGACAAGAGGAAAGTTTATGTAAAGGAATCACGAGATATTTTATATAAATCCAATTGATTAAATCACCATTTCAGGTCTACCTTAATTTCTTGGAGGTTAACATTGATGGTCTGTTGCAACCTGTCATTTAGCATGTGCTCTACCTGTAATCGAAGAACCTCCTTATATGTCCCAATTTCTCTTAACGCAATTGTAAATTTGTTCATAACAGGCCCTGAAGAGAAGAAAAAAGGGTTGAAAGTATTCTTTTACACAATAGATTCCATGAAGTTCACAAGATAATAACATTCTTCTCGTTACAGAGAAGACAGAAGGAATGATTCGCTTCATCAAAATGAAAAGAAAAAGTAGTCTCTGACGAAAATTTACGAGGCAAAATCCTAACATTCTGAACCGATCATCCTCACCAGAATCGAAGAACGAACCAATCATAGTAATGGGTACCTCCAAAAGCGACACAAATAGGGTCATGGTGTCCTCCTCCAAATGTTTCAAGGGCAGAGGCAAAAGCTATATCTCCGTTGTACCTCTCTCCAAGTCCTTCTCTGAAACAGAGAACAACAACGTGTCCTTTACACTGTAAATTGTAAAATCAAATCTTATGAAACTTTACTCTTACAGACTCACGTATACTTCCGGCATCCTTTGTAGAACTTGAGGCATCTCCCTCTCAATATCTCAGCATTTTCTTCCATGCACTGTATCTGCTCCACCACCACCAACCCATCAAAGCAAGAACTAAGCTTAAACTTCAACAAGCCAGAAGTAGGAAACAAGAGGGAGAAGCATTGAACCTGTTGCCGAAACATCGGCGAGTCGTCGAGCTTCGAGAAATGCATGTTGGTTCGTCAACCTCTTTTGTCGAAACTTTTTGCTCTGAAACGTAAAGGGTTCTTCTTCTTCGTCTTGCTGGTGTTGTCGGTTGATGTTTCGGGATTTGTGTTGTTTTGTTAATGGCCGCAACGCAATTGACGGGTTAAGCTGGTTCTTGTATAGAAGAATGGAGCTCCGTAGCTCTTTCTTTCTTTGCGACTTTTCATGGCTGTCGCTGAATATTTATTTTCGGGAATGAAACGAAATATCCTATCCTTACCTTTTGCCATTCCATCTGCTCTACACATTTGTTAAGTCCACATAAATACGTAGATGATCTGTTCCTTCATTTTCAAGCTTCTTGAAATCGTCTGTTTCACATTACCTGTTCCATTCCTGCGTCGATGAAACATGTTCCATTCCTGTGTCAATCTCATCCATTCACGTGTTTCACAATAAATAAATTAAACAGATTTATTTAATAATAATATCGAGTAAAATAATAATATTATTATTTTAAATATTTTAAAATATTAAAATTTAATTTAAATACTTACAGTATATTTTATATTTTGTTATAAACATTAATATTCATATTGCTAACAGTTAATGCAATCAGTTATTCTATCAACTATTAGTTGATAGCTGATTATATTAATTGATTTGACTAGCGGATTGCATTAATTGTATTGTTTGAGATGTTTGGTAAAATTAGCTATTTATGTATAAAATAATTTATGAAGACATGACTTTAAAAAAAATTATAAGGGTATGAATATTATATATCTTCGTATTTTTTTGAATATTGTTATAAGAATTTAGATTTTAGAGAAGTTATATTTACATGTACTGTTTTATCATTTATAAAAAAATTATGTAACTCTTTCTATTTCCATTTTCGTTTAAGGTCAACATTTTATTTCTAACCTATAAGTGCACAAAACAATTATAAAAATAAACAATGTTCCTAAAATGTAGGTATCTAGAAACCTCAATTAAAAGGTATAATTGACTTTTGATAGTTAACATTTTAGCTTATTGATGAAAACATTCCTATATAGGAGTGTTTTTATTTTAGCTGTTTGGTTGGGTCGGTCGTGCTAGCCCAAGCCTAGACTTAGAACAGCGCATGGGCCGATCGGCCCATCTCATGGGGATTAACCTAATTCCTACAAGTATTTACTATATAAATTCATTACCTCATGATGAAAAATGTACGATTTCCAAAAACCCTAATTTTCTCTATTCACTAGCCACAAAAGCTCTCAACAAAGATTGACTTAAGCGTCGGAGGGGCCTACCGGAAATCAACCCCCGGCATGTCTTTGTTGTTTTGCAGGTATCACTGACCCAGAATCAACTAATCTCATAGATCCAAACAGCAATGCTCAGCCCTACCAGAATCTGACAGAAACAATTGGTGCCCACCGTGGGGCCGGGCATCAAGGCACCACGTCCAGAAGCACTCAGATCAGTCAGGTGACGGCGACAAATCCTGATGTAGCTGCTGTCGCGACACTTGCACTACAGCGAATGGGCTTGCGACTACCAGCCGTCATACCACCGCCGCATCCTGACCACCAGACAAACCCTCCACCGATCATCCAAAACCCTAGCATAAACGAGCTGCTTCCTCAACACTCACACCAGCATGATCAACCGCAACAATCCCAAAACCAAGACCAAGAAGCACAAAGCGTGGCCTTAGAGGATGACGCTAGAACCTATTCACATCCTCACATTCAATATCCCTTCCACGCTTGTAACATCCCACCCCTGACAGGAAGGGTAAAATAGTAAATTGTCATAGGATGAGATTGATAGGGATTAATTAGTATTGTTCATGCATACTAGTATTAGTAAACAGTGAAATTGTGCACATGCAGATTTCGGTACATGCATACATGACATTCCCGGTAGATATGCCTATTGCAATTTTATTGTGATTAACGAGGTTATTGGGTTTGAAAAATTATTCTGAGTGCGCTATTGAGTGTTTTATATTTTAAGGGATTTTTAGGAATTTTTCTGGAATTGTCCGGAGAAAATTCCCGGACCGGCAAAATCGCCGGTAAATGGCCTAAATGTGTTTTTGTTGTGGAAAATGTGGTTTTCGTGTTTGAAAAATTATTGGGAGTGGACTGTTATATGTTTTACAATTTTGGGCAATTTAGGTAATTTTCAAAAAAATGATTCGGGGAAATTCCCGGACCGGAAAAAAATCGTCAAGTGATGAACCGGTCGATTTTTGGTAGCGAAAATTGCTACCCAATGGCACTGTCATATTGGGAATATGATTTTAGAATTGAAATTAGGGTCATTGGACCAGAATGGGTCAAATTGTAGTAGGATTTCTAAATCCTATCCAATAATTTGTTTTTTAATTGTTTAAAGTTATTACTTGACTTTTGTCTTTTTCTTCTTTAACTTGGTCAAGTACCATGTTGACACATACCCATCTCATTTAATGTTGGCATGGATTCTCGGATGTTCCTTGATTAATGAAGGAAAATGGTGAGTTTGTTTGCTTATCTCCACTTTCATACGAACCCTTCTTTCTCTTCCCCTTCATTGAAAATTTCTCAATTTTCCTAGCTTAAATTGCTACTTTCCTCCAACCTTTCATGCTTACAAGCTTGAACCTTCTAGTTTCTACTATGATGGGCGATGGTGTGTGTGAAGTGAAGTGGAAAAGTTGTTGAGAGTTGAAGCATTTAAAAGGAAGCTTTAATTATGTAAGAATTTCATTATGCTTTTGAAGTTGTAGTTGTTTGATGCATTAATTGGGAATTATGGTTCATTCAATATGAGTTATGATGCATGAATGTCATGAAAATTATAGTTTAAATTGTTGGATATAAGGTTATGTTTGAGTATGACTTGATGAAGTTAGCATGAAGAATGTGTTCTAACTTGGTTTTAGCTTGATTTTGGATTAATTTTGATGACTATTCTTGCATGAAATGTAAGAGGTAAGTGCTGCCAAATTATGGTGGTTATTCCTAGTGAATGTAGGCATGATATAGGGACTGATTTTGTGTCCAATTGAGATGCTTATGGTAGTAGAATTTGAATTGGCATGATAGGAAGTGTATTGGAGAAGTAAAGCTGAAAATTGGTTTTTGACCTACTGTACTGTTTTGAGCATAACTCATTGTGTGGTTATGCAAATGAGTCCGGGTTTGTGCCCAATTAAACTTTGGTTTGTTGGCTACATTTTTGTGTGAAATAGGTGTTGTCTAATTTTAGCCTTAAGAGGGTGAATTTTAGCATGGAAAGTTACTATTAAGGTTACTGTGAACAGTATCCGGATCAATGACCTACTAGTTTAGATGATTTTTCTAAATTAATTGAGAAGGAATTAGGTAAAATGGTCTAAATTAAAATTGAAGCATGTATTGTTAGCTTTCCAATTCCACTAATTTTGCAATTTTTAGATCTGTATATTGGGAGATATGCATTGTGGAATAGTAACTGATTTTGAGCAATTTGGTGAAACCTAGACTAAGTGTGAATTTGATGCACATTCTGATTGGGAGCAATTTTAGCAATTTTTGTGAATTGAATTGGCTTGAGTGATCTTATGAAGAGTTGTAAAGGAAATAATTGTCTTGAAAATGGTATATAGTATGTAATTTTTGGAAATCAGATTTGGGGAGTTATGAGTTTTCAAAACCTGAACCTGCATTAGGGTGTTAACTGCTGATCATGACAGAAACTTGCATGACAGTTTTGAACTTGTTAGAGGTTGGAATGGATTTTGAGTTCTTCATGAAAATTGAAGTATTAGATCTTATTTTCCATTGATAAAAGGTAGTGATTTTATTGACATATGTGCTAGGAGATATACTGGTTTGAAATTTACTGGTCAGATTGGGAAATTTCAGAGGGCAGATGCTTGGGTGAATTATTTGACCTAGTTAACAACGAGATATAGTTTGTAATGTTCTGAGTTGTGTGTAAGGAGTTATAGGTGTTTAAATTTCGTTTTGAAGATAGGAAAAAACCTAGTGACTGGTTTGCTGGTTTGCCATTACTGTATTTACTGTGATTAATTGTGAGATATTGACTGTTAATTGACTGCGATTGACTTTGAATTATTAACTGTTTATGGGATGTGTAACTGGAGATAATGGAGGGCTTATGGGTGTTTGCTTTTGATTGATTTCGGACCATAGATGTCCGAAGTATGGGAAACTTGATATTGAAGTGCTACTTGTGTAAAACTGCTTATGAATATAAAAACAATTGGTTATGACTGAAATACCAGACCGAAGGTCCGAAGGAATGGGAATTGGGCATTGAAATGTAAACTGACTGTAAAAGTAAATTGGGACATACGCATTCATGCATAAAGGCCTGTTCATATAATGATTGTTGTGACCTGAGTCGCTACTGTTACTCACTGTTACTGAACCGAGCCTCGAGCTCGAGGGGAGTTAGTGCACACCCAGAGGGCTCTCCTACTCCCTAGACGTGTCTACTGAATACTGATCACTGTTAAGCGCCCGGTCACAACACTGTAATAAACTGGAAAAGAGTCACATGTGCATTGCATACATACTGGACTGAATACCTGAAATGGTTTTTGTTGTATATGACTGTATGATTTCTGTGCCTGGCTTATTAGTACTATGACTGTATTATTACTGTAATTTGTTATGTGATGCATGAATTGGGCGAACCATCGATGATGGTTCCTCATTGAGTTCGCAAAACTCACCCAAAATTTACATCTATTTTTCAGGTCTTGAAGAATACTCCGGTTGACACGGGAGTATGTCTACTGTAGAGAAGTGAAGGATAGAGGTTGGGATCAGTTTGTGTTGGACCCCATCGCCGAGGCCCAACATTCGGACTACACAAGCACACATAAGCATAGAAGACCCATAACTCACCACAATAGGGAAAACTTGCAATAGAAAATTTGGATAGGCTTTTTAAGAAAAATATGTTCCTTACACTCTGAAGGTTCTAACGCCACTGAAAACGCTCAATTTGGATTAGCAATGAGAAAGTTATGGCAAAAATACTATTTCAAAGAAAACAGGAAAAATTGTGCACTACCAACTTCAGGTCGAAATTTGAAAATCTTAAAGGCTTAATTGCTTATCGGTTCCTTCATAAAACATGTAGGTTTATGTCTCTAGTTTAATTTAAAACAAGAATCGCTTCAATCGGAGCTCTATATCTCAAGATGTTTAAAAATTAGTAAAGTATATTTAGACAAGATCAGCCGACCTTCATACTTTGTTTCAAACCACCTTTTTCAATTTAAAATAAAAACTGCTAAATCAGATGTAGAAAGTTAGAAAAATCTCTTAGAAATCCATCGCTTCAAAAATCAGCTTAATCGGAGGACTATACAAAAAGTTATGGCCAAAAGAAGGAAGAGAGGTCGGTCGGCTCGGAACCGACCGCAATGCGCTCGCTCACCCAAGGGCGAGCGATCGGGCGAGGGCCTTGGGCGCTAGCGTGCTGAGCCGAGCGACCTGCCCAGCGATCCGACTTATCAGACCTCTAACCTCAATAACTTTTGACTCCGAGCTCCAAATCAGACACGGTTGGAAGCGTTGGAAAGCTAGAAGAAAAATCT
>JANITW010000007.1:54896542-54923145 GCA_027564335.1 Erythroxylum williamsii
ATTAGGTATATTTCTTGCAATGTAACTCTAGAGAAAATATTATCTTAGTATAAGGAATTTCTAAGAAAATGTTTAGGAGGGGATGAAAGACATAATTAAGAACAAAATAAGAAATGTAAGACTACATATGTTTTATATATAGAAAATTAGGATTAGTCTAAAAGAGAAACAAATTATAATGGTTCAAAAGTAAGGTCCTAGGTGCATTTTACGAATTAATTAGTATTTACTAAATCTTTCCCACCTTGTCCACTTGCTAACACTTATACCTTTTCACAATAGCATATTTATAAACAATTAATTGACTATATTTATATACCTATATTTAGTGTGTTTTGCTTGTTATTTAATAGTTTTATAGTATTTTTGGTATTTATTTTGCTTCAAGTGTGATTTTAGGTTATATGCCTCCATGAACCAAAAGAATAAGAATTCAGATGAAATCATTGCATAAAATAGAAGAATTGAGGGGGTGCTTGGATGATGGATTTGGGAAGGGGCTAAGGATAAAGAATGAAAAGTGAATGGTTGGTTGTTAATTATCATCATAGGAGGAATAGTTTGATATTTTACTTTTGGGGAATCCTTCATACCTTCCATTTAGTAGATGAATGAGACTCATTCCTTAGTAGTGGTTCTTTTTTTTTAAAATATTTTAAATATTAATTAATTAAATACAATTAATTACAATATAATTAATTAAAATAATAATAATATTATTTATTAATTAAATACATTATAATTAATTAAAATATAATTAATTAGTTATAATATAATTAATCAAAATATATTTCATTCATTCATTAAAATATATTAATTAATTAATTAATTAATTAAAATATAATTAATCAAAATAATATAATTGATTAATTAATTACAATATAATTAATTAAAATATAATCCATTCATTAATTAAAATATAATTCATTTTATAATTAATTAATTACAATATTTTTTACAAACCAACCACTATAAATGTTAATAGTAATCATTTCTTCATCTTAATCAACCATTATAATTATAATGATTATCTCCATTCTTATTTCTCCCTATATTAATTCTCGTTCTCATTCCTATTACCTTTTGTAAACCAAGCGCTCCTTAAAATTTTTAATGTTTTCGAAACCGAATCAAAAGTTAAACAATTAAAATAGAAAGTTTAAGGTTTAAAAGATTCAAACGATTTTAAACCGACATAAAATTGATTAAAGATTACATAAAATCAAAGAATTTA
Organism: Erythroxylum williamsii; assembly: GCA_027564335.1. Classification (NCBI taxonomy): domain Eukaryota; kingdom Viridiplantae; phylum Streptophyta; class Magnoliopsida; order Malpighiales; family Erythroxylaceae; genus Erythroxylum; species Erythroxylum williamsii. Next base: position 54,897,777 of record JANITW010000007.1, read on the forward strand.
AAAATAATTAAAAATTATTTATTTATGAAAATTTAAAAATTTAATTTAAAAAGAAGAATGTTAAATAAAAATTAATTAGTTTATTTTAATTTATAAAATTAATTAATTTACTAAAATTATCTGATTAATTAATAAAGTGGTCCCTTTTAACAACAATAATTATTAAACTAATTCAAATAGCAAAATTAAAAATTGAAAAAATTAACCAGTTCAAAAATTTCACTATTAAACTATTCAAATTGGTTCAGTTTTTAAAACATTGTAAATCTAAACTGAACTTGAGGTTGACAACCTGAACTCAACCTAACTTAAATACCAAACTTACTCATTACCACTTGGTATTACTTGCGCTTGCAACCAAATTAATAACAACTCTAACGATGAAAAATATAGTTAGTGAATAGTTGAAATCATTTCCACAAAAAATTTTAATGGTAAATTTTAATGGTAAAAATCATACATATCAAAACTAAAACAAATTGGAGGTTTAATTCACGTAAATTTAAGAAATTAAAAATGGCTCAAATAAAAAATTAACAAAAATAACCAGATTTGAAAATTTAATAACTACATGTCAAATTATTTAAAAAATTCGCTGTTAAAATTAAATTTACTTGACAATTTCAAATATAAACTTCATAATTAACCACATATCAATCTGAATTAAAATAATTGAACAGAAAATATCTTTTAAAAATTTTTAATATCACAAAATATGTTTAGATAATTTATCATAAATCAGACTACCATTCTTCACATGGGCCAGAGATCCAAATGCATAGAACTAAGTTTAATCCAGGCTTTGACAGTTCCCATTTAAAAACAAAGCCATGAAGAATACAGATCATATTTCCCAAAAAGAATTGATGTATTAATTGAAAATTCCACTTTTCAACACCCAAAAAAAGAGAAAAACATTCAAACTGCATTTAAAACATTACAAAATTTGTTATCTCAGACCTAATAATAAGCAATTTAAAATAAAATTCTCATCTCATCTTTCGTCCATCAAAACTTTGTTCAGTGCACCGAAGAGCAACTGCAAATTCTACTTGTATATCTGCAAGCACTAAATGTAGAACTTACAGCCATATCAATATGAAGTTGATATGTTATTCAAGAATGGAGGGGTATAACTATTAATGACCCCCTATCTGATACACAAATCAATAGTACTTGGAAACTGCAGAGTAATTGAACTAACAAGGAACATACTTTCTCTTCTACCTAGTTAACAGAGGCACAGGCAATCCCATGAAGGATGCAGACGCAGATCACTAATCCACATGTGGGATCACAGTTAGGAGACCACAGTGTGAATGAAAACATAAAACTTAGGGAATATAACTGAACTCTTCCATCTAATTTACACCATTCATCCAGATCAAAAAGATATTCAACAACTTCGGAAAGGCGAAGCAGTAGGCCAAGAGCAGAAACCATTTCAGCAAGTTATTTATCAGTAGGTTCCTCACCTTTCTTCTGATATGCTGCTTCTAAGCATTCTTTAGCTCTATGAACCTTCGACTGCAGGTAAAAGCTCCCGCTCTGGGCATTCCGCTCAAACAAGGTGTCATATTTCTACGTGCAAGGAACATTTAACATAATCAGGACGAAATTTGGAATTACTAAGCAGTACCCTGAACATAATGTAACTCCAGACACTGGTTATGTACATAGAAAACGATCTTCCTTTGTAACTAATTCTGATCTTTACCTGACAAGTTATGTTCCTCGAGTATGACAAAAAGTTTGTTATTGTTAGTTACCATACATGAAGTTGAAAGGAACACGTGATATAATAATTTGAAGCCCAAACATATAATGCATTAATAGCAGTTAACTCCCTTTCATGTTTAGAGGGTAGAAGGATATAAAAGTTGGAAGTATATAATTTCCACCAACACACGCATCACAGTAGTGGCGATACAAACCTTAACAATTTCTTCCCATGATGAATTCTCAGAAACACCTAAAATCTGCCTTGCCTCTGCTTCAGCCATGACTTTACTCCCTCTCCTAATATTCTGTACTGTTTCTTGGGCAACACCAGATTTTGAAGCATCTGGAATAGGACCCAAATTTGTAAATCCCAATAATAAATGAAGTTTAAGAATACAACTGAAATGTGAACTTAGCAGAGTATAATGTCAACTCAGACAACTAATATTATAAAGTCAACTCAGACAACTAATATTCTTAACACAGAATCCAATAATATTAAGTGCTGAATTAGGAAGGGATACCATACTTGCAAGTGCCTGGCGATATGCTTGAGCGAATCCTCTCAACAGGATCCCAGAGCCCATTACAATCAAGTTTGCAATAATTTTTGCAGCCTGGAAAATGAAAAATTGAAGTTAAATTCATAGTCTTCCTTCTTTTTGAAATAGTATTCCAATCAAGATGACAAACTTGCATTATTTGAATTTCTTATTTTAATCATATAACATGAGGGTAATGGTTTGTTTCTTTTCGTATTCGGTCTTGTCATGTTAATTTTTTGGGCTTATTTCATTGGGTACAAAAGGATTTCAAGTTCAAAAGATAGCTTCAAAATAAAACAATGGTTTTAGGCTTTTAGCAGACAAATAATGATAGACTACATCTTCTCTTCCCAACCAATACTAATAACAAACCACTTTCATTCTTCTAATCGGAAAGGTATAGACGATTAAGATTCTAGAAATGACAAAATGTCAAAGAGAAAAGTGACTGGCAATGGAGAGTGTGCATCAAAGAGTAAGAAATATATGTTTATCGTATTGGAAAACCTCAAGCATTGATATAAAGATACAACAATTTTCCAGAACATACACTACCAACCTGTCATCAACCAAACTTAGAACCAAAAATGTTCTTGTTCACATGGAAATAATATAAATTTCATATTACTACTTCAAAGAAATCTATTGGATGTAGCACATCTAACCTGTTTGGTTAACTGAATCTTTCTTATGATCTAACCTCAATGCTTTATGACGCATGATAAACAAAACCATGCCCCATAAACTTGAATTTAACCAATCACCATTATAATGTTAATCCAAAAATCGCAAGGTTTTCAAGTATCAACAAAATTCCGGCAGAAGGATTAAGGAGTCAAGAATAGAACAAACTCCATATTCAGAATTTGTGAATATCCATTCATTGTCAAGGTAACCACCTAAATCATGTGTTGGCCTTCATAAACTAGGACTCATAACGAAAAACACATGCTTCAACTTTATCTCTTCATTTTTGATTTAATAAACTCTTAGTGCACACTTGGGATTAAACCATGGTCCAAAAATCGGTTCATGACTTGCAACAACTCCTCAAGACAAAATATTTTCAACAACTCTTTACAACAATATTGACAGGCTGGGGCGGAGCTGTCCAACTGGAGTCCAGAGGAAAAATAATTTTAATGAAAAATCAACCTGACTTTAGTAAGAAAATTTAATTTTATTGAAAATCCACTATCTAAAAGTTTGAGGCACCGGACCCTATGCGTAGGTCCTCCCTAATGAAAGGCCTCAGGACTCCACGCCAACCATGATTATGAGAGAAGGAATGGCTTGTCACAGCCACATGATTTTGCAGCAAACCCAATTGATTATTCAATACAGAGCCAAATTTCCACCATAAACATTATAAAGGAAAACAAAATCTCAGACTAATTACCAACAGCAATCAAGAATGTAACAATGCTTAAAAAATGAAAATACCATGTGTATGTTTATGTTAGCAGCAATCAGCAAACAGGAGACACCAGAAGCGCTGTATTGTAAAAACCTACAACAGCAAGGCAACAGAATTAGAAGAAGCTACACTATATTCCATACGAATACTGTCTAATAACATTACAAGCATCCCTTCACCGATAGTTAGGATCCTAAATCGAAGCCGATATTGTCAATAAAAAGGATTACTTAGGGTTTCGGATCGGCTAGGCTAATCATAGAATATCCTAAACAAAGGATTACATACATAGAAAACCCAAACAAGCACAGATACGGTATTTGAGATTAAGAAAAAGCAAATCTTTCAAGATTTTGATTAAGGTTTTTACCTAGAGATATAGCAGTGTATGCACCTGAACCTAGCAACAGAGACCGGTTAAATTAATGAGGTCGAGGTGAACGGCGGCCGGAGAAGCGACTCCGACAGGCTCAACCGATGCCGGAGAGCTGAAGAGGCGGTGGAGACGGAAAACCACGATGGAGACAAAAGCTAGAAGAGGACGGACAAACTGTGTGCATAATGGTTTTGACGCCCAATCAAACATGTACGACGTCGTTGCTCCCTGTGATTCAAGAAAAAAGAAAAAAGAATCAAAAAACGGGGCGAATAACGCTTTGACGACGTCGGATTAAGTTTCGTGTTCTTTTTTGTTACCCACGGGGTGGTCTAGAAGGATCCTAACTATAGAAAGATATTTTTAAACTATTTACACTTACACTAATTTCTGTTTGAGTCAAGTAGATTATTTGCAAGAAATAAAATTCTGACCCTAAATTTTAAACCTCAATATATATATAAGAAAGATTCGATCCCGCGACCTCATTTAAACCCGGTCGTTTAACGAGAGGGACCGTATAAGACTCAAGAAAAAGAAGCAGCAGCAAAAGAGGAGATTGAAGCACGTAAGAGTCGAGTCATGCAGAGACTCGGACTCAAGAGACTGGCTACTCAGACCTCGGTAGCTGTAACAGCACAAGCTTTGTCTTCCAATGCCCTCGTTCCTTCTACTTCTTCTTCGTTAAGTGACGACGATACAGGTGGTCTCTCTTTATCTCCCTCGTTAAATGTACTTGGTTTATTGGAGTAGTCCTTTGATTTGGATTTTCGATACTCGTTCCGTGATAATTCATTGTCGAACTCCATTTTCACATGTTTTTTGACGGTACACATTCCAAAATTTTGCAGACCCGGAAGTGTTTTGCCACCTTCTCGAGGCCTGCAAGCTCTCGTTGGATTTGAGAACTGCAGTAGAAACCCACGCGAAAATTATCAGATTCGGCTACGGAACTGACCCTTCTCTTGCGGCCCATCTCATATCAAGTTACGTGCGTTGCGATCGACTCAGACTTGGTTGTAATGTTGTTGCTCAAGTTGGGTCTTGGACTACTGGGTTGGTGGCTGTGAATAAGATTATCCGGAATCTATTGAATGGTGGAGAATATGGAATCGCCAAAAGGGTGGTCGATAAAATGCCTAATCGAGATGTTGTTACGTGGAACTCTGTGATTGGGGGTTATGTTACGAACTCACGCTATGACGAGGCGTTGAGATTGTTCCGTAAAATGCTTAGTTCAAATGTTGAACCTGATGGTTTTACGTTTGCTTCTGCCATGTCTGCATGTGCAAAGCTTGGGGCTCCTAATTATGCTCAGTGGGTGCATCAATTGTTGGTTGAGAAAAGAATTGTATTGAATCATATTTTGAGTGCGGCATTAATATATATGTACGCATCATGTGGTAGAATACAAGCTGCTAAGGACATGTTTTATAGCGTTCCACGCAGTGATGTTTCTATCTGGAATTCTATGATCAAGGGGCTGGCAGTTCATGGGTTAGCTTTCGATGCCATAGAAGTGTTTTCAAAGATGGAGATGGAAAATGTTTTACCTGATTCCATAACTTTCCTGGGGATTTTAACAGCGTGCAGTCATTGTGGTATGGTCAGAGAGGGAGGCCAATACTTTGATTTGATGAGGTTTCGTTACTCAATTCGGCCCCAGCTCGAGCATTACGGAGCTATGGTTGATCTCTTTGGTAGAGCAGGGCTTATGGAAGAGGCTTATGCCATGATTAAAGCGATGCCTATGGAGCCAGATGCTATTATCTGGAGGGCACTTCTTAGTGCTTGTAGAACACACAAATGGGCACAACTTGGCAAATTTGCAATCGAAAACATCTCACGCCTCAGGAGTGGGGATTTTGTCCTGCTATCAAATATCTACTGCTCTCAAAATAGATGGGAATGTGCACAGGAAGTGAGAGAAACGATGAAAAAGAAGGGAGTCCACAAAGTTCAGGGAAAGAGTTGGTTTGAGTGGGCAGGTAAAATCCACCATTTTAGTGCAGGCGATAAATCTCATCCTGAATCAGAAGCAATGTACAAAGTGTTGGAAGGGTTGATGAAAAGGACAAAGCTGGAGGGTTTTGTGCCCGCAACAGATTTGGTTATGATGGATGTTTCTGAGGAGGAAAAGGAGGAAAATTTGTACCATCACAGTGAAAAGTTGGCTTTGGCCTATGGAATCCTTAAGACCAGCCCTGGAACAGAAATTAGGATCTCAAAAAACCTTCGGGTTTGTTATGACTGTCACAATTGGATTAAAATGATTTCAAGGATGTTAAACAGGGTTATTATCATAAGGGATCGGATTCGTTTTCACCAGTTTGAAGGTGGTTCATGTTCTTGTGCAGACTACTGGTAGTCAGCTGCTGCAAGCTTGGTAAATATATAAAAGTTGAACCCGGAACGATTCATGATAAGCAAAATTGCAGGTAGTAGTCTCTTGATAAATGCCTTTACTGCAAAAAGTACAGAGATTTACCTGGCCTAAAAATGAGGCAAGTAGATAAATGCAATGCTTAGCCGCATTTTTTTAACTAAGGTGAAAAGAGTCAGACTTGATTTGTTGCTTGAAGCAGAGGCCAAGATCAACAATGTGGGCTTCCCTTGAAAGTTGAAGCATTAAAAAACTTGCTTCCATTTCTGAAATTAGTGTTGGGTGAAATGAAGGTGAGGTCCTGCAGATTATTTATCAGTACCCTAACTGAAATTACTTAATTAATTAGCATGGGCATTGCTGCTTTGAATAAAATATGATTCATTGAGCCATTTGCACTGTTAAGGAATGAGGATACCCATTTGAATTGACAATCATTGTGTGGCTTGAATGTACCAATTATACCAATATATGTATGATCAGTATATTAACCTCGTAGTCTGAGTACATTAATTTGTTACCTGTACAAATCGAGGTTTAAGGCACCGGCAGTTTGGACCTGGCATTAAGCAACTCGTCTTAGCACATGCAATGGGTCACAGTATGGACCTGAAAGCAGCTGTGGATTATCCCTTTATACTAGTACCAATGTGATTGATTCAATTTGGTGATCCTGGAAATCTAACTTCTCCAACAATTCAGCCTCTCTGACAGGTTAGCTGATGTGCTGATTAATCTTCCTTGTCCTTTAATATTAAGAGAATTCTTTAAACTTAAACAAATGATGTTTTGGTCATATTGCATGAAAATGAACAATCAGTGTTCTCTCCAAACTCAACTATGCAAAGCCAATAGTACTATTGCATATGTGTTTATTAGTACATTATTTTTGTTCTCCCATTGACTGTTTTTGGTTATACTTCATGGATTGGAACTAATGGCAGTTGGCCTCCATATATCTCTGGGATTTGGCTTTCCTCAATGTCTTCCATTAACGTTGATTTCAGCAGCTTCTCCTCGACAAATGCAATCTATCAGCATGCACAGAGAAAGAGAGAGAGACAGAATCAATTGGTAATTCTTTCTTGAACAATTTAAATGACGATTTGTGGACATCTAAAACATCCATCTTTCTACGTGTAGGCATGCAAGTATGTATCCAAGGTACATGTTATGGATCCGTTACAAGTTGTATACATAATTTCGGCAGCTTCCATATAATGTATCATGCAATAACCTTTGCATATATTAACTGCATATTACAATATGTGATGTTTTCCCAAACTAAACATCAATAGGCATAACATGCGAACATTACCTTTTCTCTGGTACGTTGGTCGATGAAAGGCCAAACAATTTTCCACAGTGACTTGAAGATGTTTGGTGCGTGCACAATATACACTTTTCCTAGTCTTTCTGGGTAGTAATCCTGAATTGCAAGGACCAACTTTCCAAATGTGGTAAGTTTCACAATATATGATCAGTTTATGCAGGAGGTTACTTGAAACTTTACTCGTAATTAGCAGCTTTTATCGTATTTGTACAGTACCTGCACAATGGACAAAGCTGCAAGGTATCCTCTAATGTCACTGTTAGCATATCCCCAGCCTCCAAGGTCCCCAATGACTACAAACTTCTCCTGGTTTGATGGCATCCTGATAGAAATACAATTGAGTCAAAGATCAATCCAAGTTTTTTGTGGGTGCTTTCATTACATCTAGGAAAAACACACACTCTTCAGGAGAAAGCTGATTGATAGGATCAGAATTACCTGGCACACGCTTTGTCCAGGCCATAGACGATGAAGCCTGTGCATACAAGCAGGACAATGCAGTTTAAGGTGAAAAAGCAATTGAAGCTATGGGAACATGTATAGCCTCAATCATTGCATATAATAGTAGATAAAATAATAACAATAACTCAATAAATTAAGTTTTAAAAAGTTAAATGTAGATCAGACTTCATCAACTCGAGTTTGAATTTGATCTGTCTAATCAATAAAGATAATTTTAAAAGTATTTTCAATTCATAATATTTTAAAAAATATTTTAAAGTAATTTAAAATAATACGTGTATAACAAAAAAAAAAGGTTCACGATCATTTTATAGTGCTAAAATGTATAAAGAACGAAGAAAACTAGTGCCTGTAAAATGTTACTACATACGCTTAAATTCATGTACACCGTCTTTGCTTTGAATGTGTCTTGCTCCTAGAACAACTATGATAGGCTGTCCCTTCCTGTCCGATCCTTGCAAGAACATCTTGTTCTGTGCAATCTCATTTTGGATCTCTGATGGAAGAAATGGGTCATTTTGAAACTCTCGTCTCCATTTCAGGTACTTGAGGAGCATGACAGAAGCTTTATCTACGTCCAATTGACGAGCTCTCAGAAATCTTCTCATTGTCATGTCATCTACTTCCTGAGTTGACACAGAACCAGACGCCAAAACCTTAACCATGTTGGAGACTGTGACAGTAACAGGAACAAAAATGAACATCAAAAACAGTAAATAAGCTGAGAACACCAAGCTCCACCTTGGAAGATGGATCTTCCCTTTGAACATAGGCTCTCATGAGGTCTACTCTCTTCTGCTCCAACTCATTGTTGTTCCTGTCATCTTCTTCGTTCATGGTTGAAGCTCTGCAGAACTCCACAAGATCACTTGCATCACACCACACGGTCAATTTCATGGTCCTTTTTGTGTTTATGAGAATCCCAATTGCATATTCTGACCCCACTCTTGAATTTACCGATGGAAGCTTCAAGGGTAAAAAGAAAAGCAAATACTGTAGTCAAATCTAACCCACAAAAAGAGGGGTTGGTCTTCGCTTGAGTAAGTTCAGGGTTTGAGTCCCGCTTGTATATGTAATAGTGTTAAATACTGGTGTTAGTGCTAAACCATTTTTTGGGGTCTTACAAGATACGAGCGGGGATTAATCTAAATGTGGTAATGTTTTAAAGGTCTCACCGATAGTTTGAGTCTACCCGAAACACTTTCTTACTTAACCAAAAAGAAGAAAGAGAGAGAGGCTACTAGTAGAAGAGATTAATGTGAGTTCATGACAAGTTTAAATAGGAATTCTAGGAGTGGCAACTACTTTTGAGTCTAATCTGTAATTAATAGACTTGGTCTGATTTAAGGGGTGCCGGATTAATGGATACGAGAAAGAAAGGAATAAATAATGAATGAAAATTAGTTGATTAGTAATATATTATCGCTAGATAAATAGTATTTTTATATTCGAGGTTACTTCATATCTCTTATTACGAGAAGAATGGAAGTCATTTTATTAAAAAAACAGAAATGTCACAAGTGTGACATAATCGTGACACTTGGAAAACCATATTTTGAATGATTAAACTGTATTTTGAGAATATTATGTGGTTGATGATATATTGATGCTAGTAGTTGTGAAAACATTTTTTTCTTAAAAAACTACTAGAAAGGAAATATGACAAAATACTTGATTTTAAATATTCTGTCATTATAAATGGGTGTATAAATTAAATATAATTAATTATAATATATTAACATTATAAGAAAAACAAAAATTAATAAATTTTTATTTCTTAATATTTTTAACAAACCAATCACTATCAATAATAATAGTAATCATTCTTTTGTCTTAACCAACCATCATAATTATAATGATTATATCTATTCTCATTCTTTACTATATTCATATAAATCATATTCCCACGCCCCTTAATACGACTTCAAGTTGAATTAAGGTTTTATTTAACTAACTTAAATATATGTATATCTTGTCATTATTACACGAGACATTTTTTTAAAACCAAACTATCTTTTTTTGGCTTCTAGAGAGTAATTATTAATAAATAAAAAATTCAATTGATTCAACCAATTCAATCATAAAAATTTTAAACTCGGTCAATTTTTCTATTTAATTAACTTTTTAGTTTGACTTATCTTAATAACTTAAGTTATTAAAACTGACCAATTTATTAATTTCTCAGTCAATTTTTATAAAATAATATATTTTTATAAATTAAAATAAATAAATTAGTTTTTATTTAACAACTTCTTTTCAATTAAATTTCAAAATTTTCGATAGTTAATAATAATATTTTCTAATAATATTTTAAAATTTTAATTTTTATTCAATTTTCAGTCAATTTTATGATAGTGTATTAATATTGGTTGATCTTTTTAAATCTTAAACTCCTTACTTTATCATATTAACTTCAGATCTGATTTTTAAAATATAAATAATTACAATAAAACAAATAGATGTAGATCAAAATTTTGGATTTCAGTATACTAATTATAAAAACAAATTGTGATAATTTCCAAAAAATTGGTTGATAATTTGACACAGAGAAATTTAAGATGGGGGTTGGATTTATTGATTGTTCTTGTGATTGATGGTGCCAAGGCGTAACCAATTTTCTTAACCAATACGTTTTATGTCCATTATAAATGCTGACCTAGCCTTTTATGATCTGGCTGGCTTAGGGTACATATCATTTAACACAAGTCACAATCAGCTTTTATAACGATGGTTTAAAGGTAAAAACCAATACCCCTAAAAAAAAAAAAAGGTAAAAACCATTACATCTTAATTTTTTAAATAATTTTTAATATTTTATGAGAATTTAGTGAGAATTTTAATATGATAATATCAAAAATTAAAATTATATATGCTAAAAATTAATTTTTTAAGTATCAATTATGATGGAAATAATTAATTTTTATGTTACATTTTTTAATGTTCATATTTTATATAGTATATTAGAGTTATTTTCATTAAGATTTTCATAAACTTGCTATATTCTAGTTAAAATATTTCTATTACATATTTATTAATGTTTTAAAAGTCGGATCAAACATCGAATCGGTTAAATAAAAAATTTAAGGTTTAAATGTTTAATCGATATTAAACCACTATAAAACTGCTATATGATAAATAAGAAGTAAAAATTATAAGAAGAAGTAACAATATAGTATAAAATAAAATATTTTATTGAAATTTAAAATGTACTAATAATGCTTATTAATATATAATAAATCTAATAATTTAATACAAATTTTAAAATAATAATAATAATTGTATTTTATATTATTATTTATTTAAACACTCATGAAAGTTAAATTACATTTAAAGAAAGTCAATACGAAGAAAGTCTAACTTTGTTCTAACTTCTTTTCCTTTTTTTGTTACAGCGGAAAAAAAACCCAAATCACATCCTAACTAATGCAGAGATTTGCGGTACAAAATTCCGTGCTAATCAGGGTGTAGGTGAGCCATGACTAGAGTCGGAGGCTCCTGAAGAATATGAAGTCCTAGGCTTGATAACGTGGCGAAAGAGGTCAGACTCTCCACACACTAATTCCTTTCGCAATACACGTGTTGAACCTTCACCTTCCATGCTCAGTGGAGTAGGCCACGAGTACCTATCACCAAGAAAGAATACTCAGTCGATTGTATAATAGAAGATGAGAGAATATTGATCACCTTTAATGAAATCTACTTCGACGATCACTCATCGATATCCATGCGTCTAGGCCAGATTAAGTCCTGATTGGACTCCCCATAGTTCGACAGCTATCGGGGAGGCCCTTCTAATGTGGTGGAGAAATCCCCTGCACTACTGACCATGACAATTCCGAATCAATCCTCTAGCAGTAGCAATGTTTGGCTCGCGTTTTACCGCCCCGCTGTTATTTAGTTTGACCCACCCCTCCGTCAGTTTGGTCTAACCTATAAGATGACCGGCAAGTAAACCTTGATCTCTATAGACACAACTTTCCATTACCTTTGCTCTAACTATCCAATTGACGTAGTCCATAACTGGCCTGGTCTCGTCTGTTGGCCACTCAAAATCAACTTCAAATATGCTTATGTTATGCCATTGCTATAAGAACCAGCAGGCGACTCCATAGATTATAATCCAGTGAATCTGCTGCAGTTGAGATTGTTTCGTAAGATCTGATTTAACTCACCTCTCTATATCTTGATGAAAAAACTTCGTGTTAACCACTACTGAGGAAAAATTGCACCAGAAAGCTTTCATTTGTCGACAACCCCGAAGAGCATGCAAAGTGGAATCTTCAGTCCAGCAGAAGTGGTATTTGCTATCTATAGTGAGATGTCTAACCGCTTGTTGGTGGTTGGTCAGTAGCTTTTGCTTTGCCATTAACTAAAGAAACGTCTTAGTCTGCTGTGGGCCTGCCCATTTCTAAATTGATTCCCAGTAGTTTCTAGACTCAAGTGTGGTATTGCCTTCGATTAAATCATAGGTTGAATCTGTTGAAAATCTCCCATAATTTGTTTGTCCCCAAATAATTACATCTTTCGTTGTGTTTGCTGGATTGATATGAATCGCCGCCATATCTAGACAAACTGTGGAAGGGAGGTACTGCTGAAACAGGTGCCACTGCAAGAGACCGTCTTCATTTGTGAACTCTGTAACTGTGGCGTAAAGAGCGCTTGCGAGAAGTGGAGTGGTCACCACCTAAATAAGTGGTCCCCAATCATTTGCCCAATTATCCAACCAGAATAACACCTTTCTTTCCCAATTCCCACCTTATGCCTTGGCAAACAAAGTGCCAAGTTGCGAAGATGCCTCTCCAGATAATGGAAGCCCCTGTTCTATCGAGAGTGAGAGGGATATAGGTGGGGTCTAGTCGATATTTAGTCCTTAAGATACGAACCCAAAAAGCTGTGGGTTGTGTGATCAACACCCAGCCCAGCTTAGTCAAAAGTGCATAGTCAAAACCCGCTTTCTTGGGTTGACACACTACCTTTCATTTGACGAGATGCATCTTCCTATGTTCTCCTGTTGATCCCCAAATAAAATCTCTCATGGTGCACTCCAACTCATCGCAAAGTTGTCTTGGGAGATGTACTATTTGCAATGTGAAAATGGGGAAGACTGAAATAATTGATCGAGTGAAGGTAACTCTCCCAGCTAGAGACAAAATCTTTTTTTGCCATCCTGAATGTTTCTTGCGAGCATTATCCAAGATATGCTAGTAGGTACGTCTCGTGGTACACTCATGAATCAGTGGGACTCCTAAGTACTTCCCAAGATTATTCGTACTCGTGAAGTTTCAGGATTTGGCTGAGTCTCTGCATCGAGGTTAGGGAGACATTTCTAGAGAAAAAAATCCGAGTCTTCTTAAGGTTGACTTTTTGTCTTGATGATTTGCAAAACACCTCCAGGGTTTTTGCTATTATACACGTTTGGGATTCCGTGGCTTCAGCAAAAAGGACCAGATCATCTGCAAAAAATAGATGAGATATTTGCGGTCCTGTAGAGTTCAGTTGTATCGGTTTTCAGAGTCCTTCTACCACTGCATTTGAAATTAGATGTCCTAGCCTTTCTATGCACAACACAAAAATGTAAGCCGATAGTGGATCTCCTTGTCAAAGACCACGTGAGGGCCTAAAAGGATTCATATGAGTACCTTGACAAGTGACTTACATAGTAACTGTTGTAACATACTTCATAATGGTATATATTAGTTGATCCGAAAGTCCAATGTCTGTTAGTGTGTTCTCAATAAAATCTCAACGGAATCTATCATAAGCTTTTTCCAAGTCTACCTTGATCGCAAAATAGCTGATCTTTTCATTTTTCTTATGCATCGAGTGGATGACTTCCTGAGCTATACTGATATTATTGGTAATTTGCCGACTGGGAATAAAGCTGCATTATGTCTCCTCCATAAGATGCTCCATCTGATTCTTTAGTCGATTCACAATGATTTTTGAAATAATGTTATAGAGTACAGTGTAGAGACTAATCGGATGGAAGTGAGACATATTAGTAGGGGTGGGGATTTTAGGAATCAGAACCAAGATGGTTTGATTTATGTCCTCTTCCCACCGTCCTAGGCTAAAAACTTCATTAATGTAATCCACTACTTTGGGCCCATCCTGACTCCATTGTTTTTGAAAAAATAAAGCATTGAGTCCATCTACCCCCCCAGAGCTTTATTAGGATTCATATTGAAGATCGCCTTTTTAACTTTGATTTCATGGATCGGTCGATTTAGGTCACGGATCCCATCCTCTGAGATCGAAGGGAAAGCGCCTGAGATTGGAAAACATGGCATAGTTCCTTCCTCGACAGTATAAAGATGAACAAAAAATTCCTGGCGATCAGACCCAGTTGATCCGGATCTGATATCTGAATGCCATTCGAATCGATAAGACGCTCTATCTTCATCCTTTTTTTCTAGTAAGGGTAAGGGGTGTGGTAGCACCTAATATTCCGATCACCTTTCGAGATCCATTCACATCAGGCTCGTTGGTGCCAAAAACTTTCTTCCTCTCAAAGTACTCAGGTTAGATCCTCACTCAGCTTGTCCTCCAAAGCGAGTAAAGAATCCAAGTTGCTAACTGCCAGTGCCCTTTGAATTCCCTCCATACGTGCTCCTATTTTTCTTGGAGATTCTTTGTGTAAATGAATCAGCATGGGACGATGATCGGATCTCATAAAGGGTAAATGGTGATTCACCATTTGAGGAATCTCTTGAAGCCAAGTTGTTGAGCCAAAAATTCGATCCAATCTGACTTGGATCATTTCTCGTCGCTACGTAAATTTGGAGCCTATAAAGCCCAGGTCATGAAACCCACACCCATGCACCTAATCTTGAAAAGATTTGTTCACCACTTTTGTTGACCTCGCCCTTCCACGTTTATCCGTATGATCTAGTTTTGCATTAAAATTCCCACCTACAAGCCAAGGTCTACAAATGGAATTTTTGATCCAACTTAAGACCGACCGGAGAAGCTTTTGAGAAGCCATTTGTGGGCTATCATAGACTACTGTAAAGTTTAATTTACTAGAATCATATTTGATGGTGGTGTGAACGAATTGTCGATGAGCTACGACTACTGCTATATCAAATTCTGCCTTTTATAAAAGCCAAATCCCTCTCGAGAACCTTACGGCTTCGACTCGAAAAGAAAAATCGAAACCTAAAGTATGAACTACTATGTTAGCCCTAGAACCACTAATACGGGTCCTAGTAAGACTAAAATACTAGGTTTATAAGTATGCAAATAATTACGCAGGATGGCTAAAAATCTAAGTTCTCCTGCTCCTTGGCAATTTCAAATGATAATCGACATAATTATATTCAAAAGGAAAAAGGACTACTTTACGACTGTAAGCTAGCTGTATGTGCTGCAGGATAGACCTGAATGTCTACATCCAGTGTCGGCAATGCAATCTGCTTATCAGGCCGCTACTGGTTTAAAATCCTTCAAGACATCTAGCCTGGTGCCTACGCCTAAATGTCCAGTAGGAGGGGTTGTGTGGCCCTCTCTAGTAATACAAACTACTTTCTGATCCTCGATTCCTTCCATAAGCTGGAGGCGCTCCTCAAAACCCGAATCACTATCTTTGATAATTTGAGTATCACAAATCATTTCCGTGTGTGAGGGGATTTCAATAGCTAAATGCTTTTCTTGTGGGGAGGGTTGGATTTGAATTTGAGGGACAATAGACATCCCTTTGTCCCAGGAATTTTGGGCCTAGGAAGTTCTTCCCCTAATTAACTGAGATGGGCCTGCCTGTGTTCCTCTTAAATTCTTCCTTCGATTGCGTTTATGCCCATTTGCTTTCAATATGGCCCCTGCTGTGGTTGTTTACCCTTTCCTAACACTGCGTCCACATTAAATCGCTGTACATGTCCAAAGTGGTTGTTGGGAGATGGGACCGCCTAACTTACTTTACCCTCTTTAGCCTTATCATCCTGTTATGCTAATAAAGAGAACCTCAAGCCTTGATCCAAAAAAGAAAAAAAAAAAAAAAGAGAGAACCTCAAGCCCCTGTTTTGTGTCACCTCACGATCACGTCCAGCCTGAGTCGACCGTTGCATGGAAGGACGTGGATCTGTCGAATATGAATGTTGCATAGGAGGCCGTAAGTTTCTCCTCTGAATCTGCGTCCAAGGGTTGTACCCATTGGAGTTGCCTTCCGTTGCTTTCCCGCCCTTTACTGGTTTTGCGTTCATCATCTCCATCGGGCCTACACTGACCGGTAGGTGGAGAGTGTCCAGTGGCAAGGGATGACGTTGTGGGCAAGTTTCTGTGACATGCGTAATCCTCCCACACATAAAACATAGTTGAGGTAAACCTTTATATGCTATCTGAAGGGTCTCACTGTCTATCTCCACACCGTGCCGCAGCAGGGAGCTCAGGTCCACATCCACAGCTAGGTGTGCGAATTTGCCCTGGTTCGATTTCAATGTAGCTTCATCAATACGCACGGTCGTCCCTACCAGATTTCCTATAGCTGTTAAGATCCAAGGGTGGTATCTTGTTATGGATAAATCAGGGACCTGTATCCACACCACCGCATGATTAACCTGGCCTTGGGAGGGACGGAACGACTACACCCAGCATTGAACCGAAAGCATCGGCCCAAAGATGA
Source organism: Erythroxylum williamsii (assembly GCA_027564335.1). Taxonomy (NCBI): domain Eukaryota; kingdom Viridiplantae; phylum Streptophyta; class Magnoliopsida; order Malpighiales; family Erythroxylaceae; genus Erythroxylum; species Erythroxylum williamsii. The sequence goes on from JANITW010000007.1 coordinate 54,914,632, forward strand.
CCCAGGGGCCTTGCGTCAATGCCTTGAGATAGTCTTCGTCTTCCTTAAATCGCACCAGGAAGTAGTCGTTGTCTAGGTCTATGATTTTCATCTGTCCTTTTGGAAGCCACATGGTCTGCAGACAGGAGCTGAGGAGGCGAAAACCGATCCGGCGTCCAAGCAGTTTGATGACTACGGCCTTAGCCCACTGGTTGTCTAGCTTAGTCTTAAGATTGTGAGAGAGTGTGATTCCCCCTCCTTCCTCCCTAGACATTTAAATGTCACCTTCTTCTATTTCCATTTCGTCCTCATCATGCCAGTCGCCGACGTCGGAATTCATGACAGTCATTGTTTCTCCAGTCACCGCTGCGGTATAAGTTTGCTTAGGAAGGGAAACAGGTTCGTCCTCCCTCTTTCGGGTGCGACCCCATTTAGCTAGTTACCCCTCGTATTCAGGGGACTCCATGTCTCAATCAGGTTAACAACCGAGTTAGTTAACCGGCTAAAAACAACCCAGAAGTAAGCTGCAGATAACGTGAAACTAAACTCTCTAACTACTTGCTCTGTAACATCTCAACCAGAATCTACTCCTCTTTCATCGCTAAACAAACACCTTCTTCTTTGCGCATTTCTTCAAAAAGCTTCATTGATTATACTTCTTACTGTTTCTCGGTCAATTTCCTCCCTTTCTTTCATTTCCGTGTTGGAAATGGACCAATCGAGATGGTTTTTTGTTTGAATTGTCTGGTTTGCTGTCTCGATATCGTTACTTGTGCTGTGGAGCTTGGGAGGAGTCAATCTACTGAGAGGATTTCAGGTTTTTTCTCTTCATTTTTGTTTTGTCTTTCTTGGATAATTTTGTTTTAAGTTATTTGCTCGATGCAGTGTTTCAGTAGTTGATAGGTGCAATGGTTTATTGGAAGTTCTGGCCTTTGACAATGACAGAGTTCTATTCGTCCAAAGTTAGGGTTTTGGCTAGTCAAGAATGCATTGCAAGCGATTCGTGGATTAGGTTATGAACATTTTTGGATCTGCTTACGCGTATACATTAATTTTTGTTAAAAAGAAGCTCCTGAGATAGGTTTAAATGTAAGTTATCTACGATGATGAAGCATTGGCAATGGATTTACTGTTCTGGTCCAAAAGATAAAGGCTATGTAGCAGATAACAGATGGAAACACTGATAATACAATGGTATGCATTTGTGTCTAGTTTGGCTCAGGGTAGGCGTACTTCAGATTGAAATCGTTGCTTGTGCTATCGGAGACCAATTTAGGGAAGTGAAGTAGGATAGTCATTCCTGTTTCTCTTTTATTGGCTTGGAGGACAAGATAACATAATATATATTTGCTGTTTTAGTGTATGTTACTGGTGATATGTAATTTTACTGAAAGCCTTTGGTTTGGTCTGTGTGATCATGCATGGTGTTGAGTATATACATTGACTCACACATACAAATAAATACTGAGGTGATTAACTACTTGTTGAAAAAGAAGAGCTTTTTGGCCCACTATTTTCACATCAGGTGGAACTCAAAAGTTTAAAATGCTGAACCGCATAAGAGCTTCTTGTTTATTAATCCAAGAAGTGGGAGTTTAAACTGTATTAAGCCACAAAAATTATTCAAGAGTTGAGTAATGATAAGTAAGAATTGAAACATAGAGATCACCTGGAGTTGATCATCTAGTGTCTCCTTATAAAAAATCTGATTAAGTCCTTCCCTGGAGATGGTTTACCTTCCCATCATCCAGCTATGCACTAGATGAATCTTGGAACGTGTTCTTTCGTACGTAAACCCATGCTTATAAAGTTTTTTTTTTGATTTACAAAGGAAAGAAATACAAGATTAACTCAATATTATGGAATACAATGCTTGTTATGCATCTATGTGAAGAAGCTCCTGGATGCCCAATAGAGGCTTTTGTAAGATATGAAAATCCGGATTTAATAAAATTGGGAGAGTTGCTAGACTGTCAGAGCACTGATTCCCTTCGCGAAAGACATGCTAAAGTTGTACCTTTTAAGTTCGGCGTAAAAGCCCTCAGATTTCTGTCACAAAAAAGTATCCTCGGTAAGCACAGGCAGAGAGAATGTTAATGCCATGCTTATAAAGTTGAGAGTATTGAAAGTGACATAGTTATCCATGCTACTAGTGAGGTTAGGGATGGATGGCAGTGGGTTGGACAAGGCCAACTTGGCTTGAAAATTTTCTTTTTCCGAATTGGGATCAAAAAGATGTCGTCTTGGCAAAATATAACAAAATGATATCATTTTCGTTAATCGATTATTAAGCATCGAACAAAATGGCATCATTTTTCTTGAATCAGTTTGGGCTAGAGTCCGGGTCGGGAACCTGGTCAACTCAGGCCAGCCCTATTGAATTCAGGCTTGGGGGAAAATTGCCATCCCTAAGCGAGGTTGAAGCCATCAGCAGAGGGAGGTGTGTGAAAACGCTAAAAGACTTGGGTGAGTATCATACCATAAGAAAGTGAACAAGGTGAGCTCATTTGAAACTCAATCTGGCCATAATAGTAAGAATGAAGTGGCTTATGTGGAAGGTCTTGTCAATTAGATTGTTTCACTCTTATCTTGCACTCAAAAGGTGGAATCGCCCACCCTAGGCGCCCCCACACCCTGGCCCGACAGAGTTGTGAGGGGGATAAATTACGGTTTAATCTTACTTAGCTTATCAGAAAGGCGGCCTATTGCTTGGTGCGCATAAGGAGCCACCACATTGAATGAACTCCCACACTGTCGCTGCCAAGACTCGAACCTGAGACCTTGCATTCAACTTTCTTTCTAACAACTAGTTGAGCTACCCGTGTGGGCTTGTTTCACTCTTATATGGCCTGTAGGTAGTGTTGCCTTGCTGGCGATGTTTTGGAAGACGAGGTTGAAGGTTTTTGTTAATGAACTTCCTAGCAAATATAATAAGAAGATTCTACAAAAGAACCCAAGATGTCTCAGTCACTTGTTTGCAGCTGAGATTCATATGCATCGTTTTCTCTTCTCTAGCCTTGTTCGAACTCTCAATCCTGAGGAAGCTGATTGGTTTTATACCATACGCCTCTATACACCACATGTGACTTGACGCCAAATGGCCTACCTAATAGTAAAACAATTAAACAAAAACCTTAAATACGTTTGTTTCTCTTTCAGCATAACCCCACCACGCAGCTTCCAGCTAACACCAGCCAACTACGTAAGACGCCCCAGCACACATCTACCAATCAGCACCCCACACCAAACGCACCAACTTTAGAGCAACTCAATTCCAACAGCACAAGGCAACTTTATGCAGCTCTAGCCAATAACACACCAGCTGAGTCGAACATACTCGGTTATCTCACTTTCAAGAATAAAGAACGAAAATAATGGTACATTGCTTTCAAAACCTGATAAATTAATGCAGGTAAGTATGTATACTACCCATCCTTAAAGGACTTACAAATTAAAGAAAAAGTTGATGATCTGCTTATTGACATGAGTTGGAAATATTTTGTAGTGGTTTGTTGTCTGATAATTATTGAATTAATTAGGGAGTTTTAAACTACTTTTAAATTTGATAGTTCCAATATGATATAGTACAAATTAATGAGTGTCGAATTCAAACATACTATCACTGATTTTAATTTATCCTTATGGTTGATAGATAGAGAACTTGTTGATTCGACTCAATACAAAGAATTTGTCATAGACTATTATGAGTTTAATTCTTTACAAGCATGGAAATCAATATCTTCTGATTGGTTGGTTTATCGTTTAAGTAAATACAAGGGAGTTATCTGAATGTGATGGAATGAATTTATATGCAACGTTTTTTGGCTTTTAATTATTCAGGAAAGAAGGCTACAACATGTACTTGCAGTAAAGCTGAGTTGCTCTTTATTTGGTATATGGTAAACAAAGTACGAGTCAATTTTAGGTGCTTGATTGACAATGCAATTTAACGTTGATCTCTCTTCTAACAAAAATTTATATTGCGTACATATAACCCTCTCTAGACTCCCATAAAGCGGAAAGCCTTGTGTGATATGATGACCTTTTTGTTCCCTTATCACTCATTTGGCTATTAATCTGAATTTATTTGATATGACTGACACTGATATGTATATCATCTATTAGATGGAACCATTGGATAGTGCTTATTTAACTAATATGGAGGTACTTGAGCAACAAAGGAGAACATTTTGTTTTATATCACATGATCACCCCCAGAGAGGTTTATAATCAACGCAATAAGTAGATCATGACATTCCACCACCTTTGTATCTTTCAGCTGGAATAAACTTGAGAAGAATTTGGATGCTTTGCTTCAATTCATAAGGGTGGTATCTCCATGTCCACCAGCACCGTAATACATATCCTTTCATATTCTCACAACTCAAGGAAGTCTTCTACTATATGCTTTATTTTAGTTTATTATTTTTGTGAGATATGAGAATTTTGTGTATACATTAGGGACAATGTATGATTTAGATGTGTGGGAGCGAGTGTTTCTATTAGCAAGCATTTATATTATGATGAACTTGTAATTTTTTATGGGACTCGTGATACTATGATTCATATATTAATTATTCCTAATTATAGCCTCACAATTTTCTGATTGTTTTTTTATATATAATTCGTAAGTTATGATATATTTTTGGTTTAAGAAATAATGTATAAGAGAGATAAGCATGATTAGTGCTTTTCATTAAATTATTTTAAGCATCTCATTGGTTTTGTGAATGAAAGTGTGCAAGACTTGACAAATTTTAACACTTATATGAGCTTTGAGTCTGAAAACACTCATCACATTTGTGTCATACATATCTTTTTGTTGTGTGTTATCAAACATAGCTTGTTTATGCTAGAATTTGCTTTTGAATACATGTTGAGACCACGTTTTTGATGAATTTGTGTATAGAGATGATAAAGGTGCTTAGGATAACCATTTTTAACCTAAAGAAGCCTACTTTACTTTTTACCCTAAAAGACTAATTTGATTTTTACCATTTCTTTTCTTGCATAGTAACTTTATTACAAGCTACTTTTATCCTTCTTGCTATTGATGTCTTTAATGATTTTGAGCTCTTGAATTGAAAAAATTGTTTAACACTTATTTCCTTAGGATTTTGACTACTTTCATGAAAAGTAAATTAATTGATCCAAATTGCAGTGTTTTGACTTTTAATTGTTTTATAGAATGAGAGAGAGTATGAAAAAAGTTCATCTTTGTTGTTCTTGTTATAAAAAAGAAAAAAGAAAAAAAGAGGTGATTAAAAAGGATGCTATTTAAATCAAGTGAGTTTTGCCATTTTCTGTCTTTGAGTCTCGATACAGTTCATTCCTCTCTTGAATTATCTTACTTTACTAATAATAATAAACAATAAAGGAGTTGATCCTACATTTTATATAGCAAAAAATATCTAAGGGCATATAGAACCTTAAAACTCACTTGATTCAAATAACATTTTTTTAGTCACTTTTTTTTCTTTTTTTAATAACAAGAACATCAAATAGGAGATTCTTTTTTGTACCGCTAGTCTATTTTATAAAAAATGAAAAATCAAAACATAGAAACTTGAATCAACTAATTTTTTTTTCATGAAAATAATCAAAATTCTATGTAAATAAGCGTTAAACAATCCATTTAATTTTGGGGCTCAAAATCCTTAAGGACATTAATAACAAGAAGTGTAAAAGTAGATTGTAATAAGGTTATTATGCAAGAAAAGAAAGGGTAAGACTCAAATTAGTTTTCTAGAGATAAAAAGCAAGATAGACTTGTCTGGGTAAAACATAGTTATCGTAAGTGCCCTTATCATTTTTATATGTAAATTCATAAAAAATGGTCTCAATATATATTGAAAAACAAGTTATAGTATAAACAAGCTATGTTTGATATCACACAACAAAAAGATATATATGAGCACAATTGTGATGAATGCTATTAAGTTCAAAGCTCATGTAGATGTCAAAATGCATAAAGTCTTGCACATTTTCATTCAAAAAAACCAGTGAGATACTAAAAATAATTTAATGAAAAATACTAATCATGTTTGTCTTTCTCATGCATTATTTCATAACCAAAAAATATTTCCTAACTTAAGGATTATTTATAAACAACAATTAGAAAATTATGAGGCTATCATGAGGAATAATCAATATACGAATAATAGTATCATAAGTTTAATAAAAAATCACAAAGTTTATCATAATATAAACATTCGCTAATATAAACACTCGCTCCTTCACACCTAGATCATATATTGTCTATAATGTATGCATAAGATACTCATCTCTCACAAAATAATAAATTAAAATAAAGTATAGAGTATAAGCCTCTGTTGAGTTGCGAGCATCTGAAAGGAGGTGTATTATGGTGTCGGTAGACATGGAGATACCATCCCCATGAATTGGAGTAGAGCATCCAAATTCTTTTCAATTTTAAAATTTTATGTTCTAATCTCTCCGGTCGAAAATGATACTCATATCAAACTGGTTGAGTCTGAAGATACAGAGGTGATAGAATGTCATCATCCTCTTATTGGGTTGATGATGAAGCTCTCTAGGAGTGATAACGTGGTATAAAAAAATGTTCTCCTTTGTTGCTCAAGTGCCTCTCATCCTACTTAAATAAGCCTTATCTAACTGTTCCATTTCATAGGTAATATACATATCAATCAAATTCAAATTAATAGCTCGATGAGTAATTAAAAGCCAAGAAATGTTGCATATAAATTCATTCCATCTTATTAAAACAACTACCCTTAAATTTACTTAGATGATAAATCATTGAGTCAGAAGACGCAAATTTCCATGCTTGGAAAGAATTAAATTCACCATAGTCCACAACAAATTCTTTGTATTGAGTCGAATCAACATATTCTTCATTTATTAACCCTAAGGCTAAATTAAAATCAGTGATGGTCTGTTTGAATTCGACATCCATTAATTTGTATTATATCACATTAAGACTACGTAAAGTAAAATTGTCCGATTTATCAAATTTAGAGGTAGTATAAACCTCTCTAGTTAATTCAATAAATACTGGACAATAAGTTAGTGCAAAATATTTCCAACTCATGTCAATAAGCAGATTATCAAATTTTTCTTTAATTTGCAAGTCTTCTAAGGATGGGTATTGTACATACTTACCTACATTAATATGTCGGTTTTGAAAGCAGTGTATCGTTATTTTCAGTCTTAAGTGTTAAACATGAGATAATCGTGCAACTCAGACTTAATTGGTGGCAAGATAAATGTATTTTTGGCTATTCGAGCATACTTTCTTGTGGTACTAGTTATAGGTCCTATAACAGAATGATGTTCTAGATTCACCATAGATTTTTCTTTTTTTTGTTGTCCCGGCAATATCTTTAGAATGATGGACATGGGTCCCTCTCACATGGAGGGACTCCATTCAATAATTACGGCACTGCCGCATGCTGCTTCATCGCATGCTGCTTTGGTTAAAAAGAAGAACATGCAGTATTTGTTGAAAAGAAGAAGCTTACCAAAGTTGAAGAGAAGTAGCCAGCTATCCCACCTCCTGCCTATAAATAGGCAGGAGATGAAGAACTGAATACATAACAAAATACAGAAAATCAGAGGAGAAAAACCAGAGCTTTGTTTTGCTCTGAAGTTAGGAAATATATTCCTAAAGGGTTAGTGAGCGACAAAATAGTGATGTTAGTATTTTTAACTTGGAAAACACCTTGTGAGCTACTATTTTGGTTTTATCTCTGTGTACCTATTGTTTGTAATAGTGGAAGAAATGTTCTGAGTTTTGTCCGTAGACGTAGTCCAAAGTTAAGGGTAAACCATGTTAAAAATTCTGTGTCCATTTTGCTCATTTTAATTTTCCTTTTCACAAAATACACCCGCTACGCCTAACAAGTAGTATCAGAGCTGTGTTTTTATTGAAGGTATTTTTTGAAAAGAAGCACGTCATTGGGAAGACAAAATTGCAACAAATTTTTTGGCTTGATCCGTTCAAAAAGTTGACGTAAAATAGAAAAGGTGATGAATAGTACATTTACGTTGTTTTAATTAATTTACAAGGTAACGTAATAATAACTGTGTCCCACGATACTATTTGCGGTACTATTCACAAGTTATTATTTACCGGGTCCCACAATACTATTCTAGTGAGGTCCGACGAGTTACTATTTTTTGGGTCCTTCAGTACTATTCTAATGGGATCCGGTAACACTATTCCGATCCCATGGTAAAAATTTGGAAGATATCCTTTCGGCCAAATTTTGACGTTTTGGTTCCATATTTGAGATCGATTTTCTCAAATTTGGCTTAATTTGGCAAATGGAGGTGAAGATGAGCAAAATAATCAATTTAAACAGTATGAACTACTGTATATGGCGAACCAAGATGAAGGACCTCTTGATGATTACAAAGATACATTTGCCGGTATTTTTGACAACTAAACCGGAGGAGATGTCCAACGAAGATTGGAAGTTTGAGCATGAACGAGCATGTGGTTATATTCGACAATTTGTCGATGATAATGTGTACAATCACATTTGTAACGAG
>JANITW010000007.1:54963711-54985429 GCA_027564335.1 Erythroxylum williamsii
TTCCAAACAATGTTTCACTACATTACATTATGAACCCTTCCATCCTTGCCAAACAACTTTTTACTATATTACATTCCCTTCCATTATAAACCCTTCCATTCCATTCCATTAATTAACATCCAACCAAACAGGCCCTTAATGAGTGACATTGTAGTAAAATTGACAGAATGCCAAGAGGTGGAATGTAGTAATAGGATGGCATTTTGATCAGGGGGTACTAGTTGGTAAATGTAAAATTTGAAAATATTTTAAATAAAATTATTTGTATGAAATTGAAATGTTTTGGATCATTTAATTTAAATATAATTAGATTTTGATAACTTGCATTACTTTTATATTATCTCATTTATATATGAATATATAGTAAATAGCCTTTTTATTCCCTATTTATATAGTAAATAGTTTTTTTATTATGTAAGAGTAAGGTTGTGTATTATCGTATGATGAAACGTAATTAGATTTTGGCTGTTCAAGTTTGGTTTAAGTTTTTTCTATTAAATTGTATTACGAATATAAATTGCTTATTAAGTCTCTCATTTGTTTCAAATGCAAAATATAATAATTATATTCTAATTTTGATTGTTATGTTATTGTTATCACAAATAACAAAATAAATTAAAAAGAATTATTATTTTTAATAATAATGATTAATGATACTAAAATTTTATAATAAAATGGATTAATAAAAATAATTATATTATATTTTGTTAAATTTTAATTTAATTAATCACTAAAAGAATTAATTTTTAAATACAAGATAAGTTTCTTAAATAACATAAATATAGACTTTATATGATAAGTGGGGTTCACTCTTTCCTTGTTCGGCTTAATATATTCTAAAGGAGATTCCTTAATCAGGAGAAGTTTCGTTTCACTTTCAACTCTTGGCAGTACACAGCTTGTCATTTAAGAATCCTGAGCCAAAAGGTCAAAACTGATATTGAATTTAAGTTGCAACTTGTACCTAATTATTCTCGTGACCCTTGTTAGATGGAATGAGCTAACATTCCTGAAGTATCCCACTACGGTTCAAAGAACTTGGCGTGGATTTCTTTGCTCAGGAACTTGGAAAAGTAAGGAAAGGTGAGCATAGTACTGATTTTACTAAACAGGAGGCTTAGCTGCATTGCAATCGGTTGGTCAACTGTTGAAACGTTTTTTTTCCAGATATAATAGGTGGTCCCGGACTCGGGATCTTCGTCTGGATTTCCCTGTGAAGGTTCCTGTTTTTGGTTCAGGAGCAACCCGGCCTGCAAGGATTTTGAGGGATTGGTCTGATGTATTACTGGTTGGAGAAGCCTCCACTCTCCCTCAAAGGCTTCCGGCATCAAATTATGGCGATGTTGGAAGCCTACAAGGGAGAGTGGAGGCTTTTTCTCCAACCCTGACGACTTGTTGAACTGCATGTACGAGTTCTTCATCAGAAAATGAGGTTCTGTGGGGTGAATCGCTTCATCAGCCATAGAGTTTCATGAAACTTCTGGAGGTAAATTAGCAGCTTCTGCATCTTTCAATGGTTTATTTTAATTAGTTAGTTCGATACTGTCTTATCCTTGTTTGCATAAATGAGTACCTTGCAGTGCTATGATACTAGTTTATATACGACGAAGTCCCCGATCACCATTTCTACAGAGGCGTAATCATCAAGGAAGATTTTCAGTTCATGTATCTTCGCACTAACCTTGTAGCAAATTAAAAGCCTGCTGCTTTGCCAGAATTCAGATCCTGATACTGTTTATGGCCAAAGAAACAATTATGCCTCATGATAAAGCTGATTAAAAGCCATTAACTCAACCGTCGATGCTTTTGAATGAAGCATATCTCAATTTTCTTAATTGTTTATGTTGTTTTATGCTTTTACCGAATCGCTTTGATTGTAGTTTAGTAACAAATTATTTAAAGGTATTATTTATCTTATACATATATATATATGATAAAGTCCATAGGATAATTGTACATTGCAAATGAATTATAATGAGATTATAATTATGAAATTCATATTGTATTTATGTATTATTCCTAATTGTTCTTAGTCATTGTTTTATTAAGATTGTATATTAATATAATGTTAAAAAAAAACTATCACACGTTTTGTTTTTCCTTATGAAAGAAGTTGTCGATCTCATAGTTTAAAGTATAGAGATACTTATATAAACGTGTGGGTAATTGCTAGAGAACAAGTTCACTCAATAAATTCGATATGAGAAATCAATTTGGAACACAACTTGTATATCAATGGAATTCTCATTGTAATGATTGTATAGTCATCAAAGTTATCTTGTATAGGAATTGTTATGTTTTGATACACTTAAGATCTATTTAATCATAAATCATTTAATCGGTAGTCATTGGATGTAGCTTGAACTATATGGAGATAGTTGAGTGATCAAGATAGGATTCGTCACCCTAAAGTAATTAGGGAGAATGCTTCGTTGTTCTTGATTAGTATTAGTTCAAGAAATCATTGGCCAAGGTGAAATGATGTTTTGTAAATAGTTTACAAATGTCATTAATTGAATCGATAGCTAATAGCGGAGAATTAATATAATTAGACTCAAAATAAAATAGATATTAATTTCATGCTCTATGTCTAATCGAAATATTATATGATAAAAGAATTGAATTATACAGAAAAAATTATGCACAGAAAGGTTAGTCAAAACTACTTTGATATTCTTAAATATTTGGGTGGTCATGATGCGTTGCTAGACGTCAATCTTAATCTATGATTATAAATTATTTAATTGAAGAATTACAGATAAATTAAAAGGAGTTTTAATTTATTTAATTCTAATTATGAATTAGAACTGTAATTTATAATCATTGTCAATATATTTGAGAACCTAATGAGTCTCACATATAAAATGGATTGGAGATAGCAAAGTTAATTTAATCAAGTTGGACTTGATTATAAAATTTGAGAAACTTTATAATTAAATATAATATATTTAATAAATAAAGATCAATATATGGTGATCGGAACTAGATCTCAACCAGATTTCCTTACAGTTTATAGCATCTCCAGGTTGATCATTTCATGGTAGGCAACTTCCAGGATTCCTACAAAGTACGAGCTCACAGCTCAAAACTAACTACTTAAGCTTGAACCCCGCCAATTTCTAGTAAAATGGTAACTAAAATTCGAGTCAAGCCTTGTATAGTTTGTTTCACGAGAATTAAGGAGCTCATACTATAGGGTTAAAATTCTGACAGAGCATGTAGGTTCTTTATGTAAAGATTGGATAGAATGGACCCATCAGCAAGCTGGTCACCTGAGTGCATATGGCAAACTTGCAATTTTTTCTTTTCAACTTGACCTCTTACAAAGTGAAAATCAGTGACAACGTGGTTCATTCTAGAGTGGAAGACAGGGTTCTTGCACAAATATATGGCTCTAACATTATCACAAAACACAATATGGGATTTAGATAATGGGAACTGTAGCTCACTTAGCAAATTGACTATCCAATTTACCTCAGCTACACCAACAGTTAAGGCACGATATTCAGCCTCCGTTGAAGAGCGAGCGACCGTCCTCTACTTTTTGGATGACCAACTTACTGGATTGCCACCATGAAGAACTAAATAGGCGGATGTTGATGTTCTATCGTCTAAGTCGCCAGCCCAGTTAGCATCATTGTAGACTTGAAGAGCATGTTGCGAGGCTGGTTTAATGGGGAGATCGCAATGTATTGAGCCTTTGAGATACATGAGGACCCGCTTTACAGCTTGCATGTGCTTGAGAGAGGGGCAGTGCATAAATTGAGCTAGTTTATTGATAGCAAAGGATAAGTCTAGTCTGGTGAGATTTAAGTACTGCAAAGCCCCTACAATTTGTTGGAAGAGTTGTTTGTTAGAAGGAGGTGCACCATCATTGAGAGTGAGAGATTCGCTTGAAGACAGTGGAGTAGCAATGCTATTTGCTTCTAGCATAGAGAATCTGTCCAGCACATCCAAAATATATTTTTGTTGTGTGAGAATCAAACCATCAGCAGAAGGAATTACCTCAACACCCAAGAAGTAATTAAGGGAACCCATGTCTTTAAATGAGAATCGCCTAGACAAAACTTGAATGAATGACTTGATATGAGTCGACGAAGAGCCTGTCACTATAATGTCATCAACGTAGACCAGTAGAAACATCACCACGTCAGCTGAGAAGAATAGAAATAATGATGTGTCTGATTGTACTCGTTGAAAGCCACAAGTAACAAGAAATTTTCGAAGCTCATTGTACTAAGCTCTTGGTGCATGGTGGAGACCATATATAGACTTTTGAAGTCGACACACATAGTCTGGATGTTCTTTATCAACAAATCCCGATGGTTGTTTCATATAAACAGTGTCTTCCAAGGTTCCTTGCAAGAAGGCATTATTAATATCCAATTGATGCATGGGCCATTTATTAGTCACTACAAGGGACAAAACCAATCGAATTGTTGTGTGCTTTACGACGGGGCTAAAGGTTGAGTGAAAGTCTATGCCCGGACATTGGAGGAAACCTTTTACCACAAGCCTAGCCTTTAGCCTGTCAAGAAAACCAATAGCTATATATTTAGATCAAAAAACCCATTTGCAATCAATGATATTCTGGTTTGATGATGGCGGAACCAAATCCTAAGTTTTATTTCGGACCAATGCATCATATTCCTCCTTCATGGCTTGGCGCCACTCTGGAAATTTGGTTGCTTGACGATAAGTGGTGGGTGCTAAGGGAAGATTTGGTGAGGATATGGTTGCTAAATAATCAAAGATTTCTTTTGGTTTAAAAATGTTGTTCTATAATCGGGTGGTAATCCTAGAAGACTGCACTACTAAGTTGATATGGCTAGGTTGAGATTTTACTAGTTGTTGCAAGCGTGTTGGTGAGGGTGGTTGTGTGTTGGTTGATCTACTTGACAATGTTTTAGATGGAGAAGAGTTAGAGTCATTTATGGAAGGTAGAGATGAAGAACGTACCTATGATGAGTGGCCCACGGGAGCAATTTCTTCAAAGGTTAGCAATGATTTTCTCTGATGAGTGGGAGATCCCGAATGGAAGTTAGTATCATGCTGAAATGTTGGAGTAGGAATGGGATCATCATTAATATGGACTTATGGTGATGGAGTAGTTGAAGGAATTGAATCAATTGGATTGACCCAATTTTGCAGATTGTGTGGCGTGATTCTAGTGGAGTTAGTGGAATTAGAAGTAAATGAAAAGTAATCTTCTACAAAGACCACGTGTCTAGAAATAAAGACTTTATTTGTAGAGAAATCATAGCATGCAACACTGTTGGTGGATGATGAGTATCCTAGAAAAACACAAGGGCGTGATTTTGCTTGCAATTTGTTGACAGTATACGGCTTAAGCCATGGATAGCACAAACAGCTTAATACTCGTAATTTGTGAGAGTTGGGTTGTTTTTTAAAGATGTGGAAAAATGGAGAATCATTGTTGATGGATGGACTAAGTAATCGATTTCTAAGATACACAGTTGTTTGACAAGCAACAGGTCAAAATTGTAGAGGAACTGATGCATGATGGAGAAGAGTGAGTGCAGTTTCTAATATATGTCGATGTTTTCTCTCCACAAATCCCATAATTTGAGGAGTATAAGGTGGACTCATTAGGTGTTGAATGTCATATTCAAGAAGGGTGGACCGTAATCCTAGATACTCACCTCCACCATTAGTATACAATATTAAGATTTTCGAATTAAAATACTTCTCCACTAAGGTTTGAAAATTGATGAAAATTTGTTTGACCTCATATTTTGTTTTCATGGGATATAGCCAAGTGTATTTAGTGTAGTGGTCAACAAAAATCACATAGAAACGAAATTGATCAAAGGAAGTAATAGGTGTAGAACCCCAAACATCATAATAGATTAACTCAAGAGGTCGAGAACTATAAATAGAGTTGTCACCAAAGAGAAGTCGGTGACTCTTATTACATAGACATGAATTACAAAAAGTAAAGGAACTATGAGAGGACATTGGCAAATTAAAACTAGACATAAAACTTTTAGTGACTTGAAGTTGGGGATGACCTAAACGAGAGTGCCAAAGATGATAGGATGGAAGGTTGACTGAGGCAAAGTTGGCAATGGGAGTGGATGTAGAGTACACTACATTATCACTTGGAATCGGCCACTCATAAAGATCACCCTTGTTCTTGCCTCGAAGAAGTACTGCCCGTGTGTGTAAATCCTTCACATCAAAAAAGTAGGGAAAAATTCAATGGAAGTTTGATTTTCACGACAAAATTTACTAAATGAAATTAAATGATGACGAATCATAGGAGAATAAAGGACTTGAGTAAGCATAAATTGAGAATTTAGAGGTCTGTTTCTGATGTGTGTGATAGGGATACCATTACCGTCACCGATGATAATATCATCATTGCCTGTGAATTCTGATGCAGAAGTAAAATTATTTGGGTTGTCCATTATGTGATGCATAGCACCGAAATCAACCACCCAAGGACTTGATGTGTTGTTATTTTTAGCAGCAAAATTGGCCCTGGCTTCAAGGTGATTATGCCCCCTGGATCAACATACTTTGGCCACATGGCCAATTTTGTCACATAGTTGACATTGGACCTTAGTTTGTCCATTTTGCCGAGAGTTTGAAGTGCCTTTGTTTCCATTGTTGTTTCCATTGAATTGCCTATTTGAATAGCCAGGATTTGGTGCTTGAATGAAGAGAATGTAATTGCCATGATTTCGATTGTTGTTACCAAAGTTGCCTCTCTGGTTGAATTGAGTCGTGATTGTAGGTGCCTCTCTCTTTGTCTCAGCATGCTTTAGAAAGATCTCATGTGCTAGTAATTTAGCATAGAGTTCAGCAAACGATATTGGATTATCACGAGCCCTAATTGTCGCCGAAATTTCTTTGTATTCAGGTCCAAGGCTTGTTAAGACTTTATAACCAACTCTTCATTGTTGATTGGAGATCCACTAGCCGTTAGGTCATTAGCGATATTCTTTATCTCACAAAGATATTCTACAACTGGCTTACTTTCACGAAGAAGGGTGGACAAAATTTCCCAAAGGCTGTAAATTTTAGATTAGGATTTGTTTACATATGTGATGCGGAGAGTGTCCCAGACTTGGTATGAAGTTTGGACATGAGCAATTAGAGGGGCAATGGTTTGATCAACTGAAGCCATTATGGCATTTCTACAAGGCTATCTTGTCTTATCCAAAGCTTGTAAGTGAGATTGATGGTATTTTGTTTAGTGTCAAGGAATTGAGAGGGACAGGATTCAGTACCGTCAATGTAGCCAAGGAGATCATAGCCAAGCAATAAGGTGCTGACTTGGGCTTGCCAAGTGGAATAATTGGTTGCTCCCATGAGTTTTAGTGGAAGTTGAGAGCTTGGGCTAAAGGAGACTAGTTGGTTTGGTTAGCGAATGTTACCTTTGCTAAGGGCGACAAGTATTGTGTTGACTATTTAACTTGTTCCTAAAGACATTGTAGGAGAAGCCGGTGGGTTTTTGTCAGCCATGGATTGGGAAAAAATTCTTGTTAGAGAATAATGGCTCTGATACCATGTAAGATTGGATATAATGGAAAGTATCATCTTGTATTATTGAGGTAATGCAATTTATATACACTTACAGGTATTAAAGATCAGTATACAACTATCCATAATTACAGCAATATATTTGAGATAATTGACCATCAAGTGATTGAGTCCTAAGATTAAGCCACTGTTATCTCTTATCAATAATGTTATCGTTATCACTTTAGACTTTAGCTGTTAAATAAAAAGGAAGGGCTAACACCAAAATTGTCCTTGAATCCTAAAAGGGAAAAAATTACATGAATCCAGGGTGCAACTAGAAGTCCTTGGGGTTCAAATCCTGAAAGAGGACACACTGCAGGAAACCAGGGTGCAATTACTAGTGGTTCAAATCCTGAAAAGGGACAAATTGCAGGAATCCAGGGTATGCAACGGACAGTTCGTCACAACATCGTTGTACTGCTATCCCGAGCCTCAGAACAAACATTATGATGAATGAAGGTTGCCAACAATGGCGTACTCTGCAGAGAAAGAGTTTCAGCAATGACTGCTAAGAAGTAGAATATCTGAAGAAGAAGCTACAGATGGACACATTTGAGGTAGCTAAACTCAAAATTTTAAGTACAATACACTAAGGTTAAGCTAAACTTTCTAAAGTTATCCGATTTTATCTTTTATCGTTTTCACTTTTAACATGATTTATAATTTATTTTAAATAATTAGAAGATAAGAGTAAGAATATGCTAACTTCCAATCCATTAGTTTATAATCGCCTGGAGAAACATCTGATTCACCAGCACCTCCGGTTCTGATATGATCATTTTATCATGATTTTCAGGAGCTTTTCCATTCAAGAAATTAAAAATGAGTAGTTAAAATTATATAAATGCATATGTTAAAGTAAAATTTTCAATTAATTTGAATAATTAATTTATTGAGTAATTTATTCAAATTTTGTGATTTTAAAGATTATTTTGTACTCCAAAGATAATTATTATATATTTATCAAATATTTAAAATAAAAAATTAACATAATAATAGATTTTTATGAGAGAAATATAAAAATTCCAATATAAGTCAAATAACTTAAAGGAACTTTATAAAAGCAGTTATATTAACAGTTATTTGTATTTTAATTAATTATAATTTATAAATTTATTATATGATTAATGAATTATTATATATTTTAATATTTTATCAAGTATTATTTAAAAATCATGTTATGATGATGCATTATATTACGAATAATTGAATGAATTGAAGTAAATGTTTGTTCAAAGTGATTTAATTAATAAAATTTGTTGTTAATGATCTAATTAATTAAATTTGTTCTTTATGTGCAAATCAATTTAACAACTACAAAAAAAAATATCGTTTTCTTTTCTAATAAAAACAAAAAATCAAGTGGTCCGAGCCAAGTCGAACTTGGGCTCAACTATTTGGGCCCAACTGCCTTAGGTCATCTCAAACAACAACTATCATGCCAGGCCGAACTGATCAAGCCCATTTCTGTCAGGACGTAACTTACCCATTAGCGTCATTTTCTACAATTACAAATATAAAATTTAATCCATAAATCCAATCAGTCAAGAACATTGCATGTTTTTTTTTTTTACTCACGAGATGTCTTAAAAAGTTTCAACTATAAAAAAACATCTTTAAACTATCTATATTCAAATTAATCTTCATTAGAACTAAATAGATTTTTTACGGAAGACAAAATTCTAACTTCAAATTTTAAATAACTTCAAATATAAAAGTGGTTTAAACTCGCAACCTCATTTAAATCAGGAGAGCCGTTTACTAACTTACCGTCACCGTAAGACTACCCGTATCAATATCAGTTTAGGAATGTAGACTTGCTGACAGTCTGACGTGGTGATAAGTCATTGGTACAGTTGACGTGTTAGTTGTTCTGATTGGCAGACACAAGGTGATCAACAGACATTCAAGATCTAAGCAGATGTATTATAAAATATCCCAATTTCAAGAAGATTTGTATTCATAACATGTTCTGGAAGCTCTGGAGATAGTCTTTGGATCAAAAGATCATTTCATCTACGTAGAGAGAGAGCTCTAGGGTTTTCACAGAGAAAGTGGTTATGGGGGAAGCCAAACGTGTCTCTCTCCGTTTGACTCTTCTCTTTCTGGTAGCTTCTAGTTGCTTCTACCAGCTTCGCGCCTCCGACGACGATACGGTAAGTAACTGGTTTTCTTGAATCTCACTGTGATTATGAGTTTTGTTTTCATTGGTGTGTAATATCTTTGTATGTGACTGAGTTTATGAGTGTGAGTGGTGGATTTGATGGTGTAGGTCTTCTACGAATCGTTCGACGAGTCGTTCGAGGGCCGATGGGTTGTTTCCGAGAAGAACGACTATCAAGGTATCTTATGTTGCTTCAGATCTCGTCTTTAGCTGAAATAAAATGCTAAATTATTTCAGAAATTTGCTTTTGGAGCTTTAGTGGCTGTTGTTTGATAATCTGTGCTCTCTGTGTGATATGAATTGTTTTATGTGAATATTGATAGTTTTTCGTATATATTTTACTTTTTTTCCCTCTTAAGTGGACTAGTACGCCGTTATTTCGTGTTTTTGCTGTTTATGCGAAATGTCTGCTTTGATTCTTGTACGGTTTGGTGCAATGATCGGTAGGTAGATTCATGTCTTCTGGTTGTGGCAGGTATTTAATGCATCTAGCTGCAGGAAAAGGAAGGATTACATAATTCGTTAAATTATAATAAATGTGCGAGAAATGGGGAATGTGGGGATTTTGGAAGCATAATGTTTACAATTCTAACCATTTATAGTTGAATGTCATCTATTGGTTATGACATTCTTGTAGATGATGTTCCTTATCAGATGATGTTCCTTATCCCAGATTCGTGCATCTCTTAAAATTCTGTTAATTCTTGTTTGAGTATATCCAGCTTTGTGTTTGAGTATATCCAGCTTTGTACTTATTGGTGCTGGTATTTTCATCTTGTGATAGGTGTGTGGAAGCACTCAAAGAGTGAAGGACATAATGATTTTGGGCTTCTTGTGAGTGAGAAAGCTAGGAAGTATGCTATAGTGAAGGAGCTTGATGAACCGGTTAATCTGAAGGATGAGACTATTGTCCTTCAATTTGAAACTAGACTTCAAAATGGACTTGAATGTGGTGGTGCATATCTGAAATACCTGCGGCCCCAGCATGCCAGTTGGATAGCTAAGGAGTTTGACAATGAGTCCCCTTATTCAATTATGTTTGGACCTGACAAATGTGGAACCACGAACAAAGTTCATTTTATCATAAACCATAAGAATCCAAAGAGTGGGGAGTATGTTGAGCATCATCTTAAGTTTCCACCTTCTGTCTCTTCGGACAAGCTTTCTCACGTTTACACTGCCATTTTGAAACCTGACAATGAGCTTAAAATTTTGATCGATGGGGAGGAGAAGAAGAGAGCAAATTTCCTCTCATCCGAGGAATTTGAGCCTCCTCTAATTCCTGCCAAGACAATCCCTGATCCTGATGATAAGAAACCTGAGGATTGGGATGAAAGGGCAAAAATTCCTGACCCTCATGCAAAGAAGCCAGATGATTGGGATGAGGATGCTCCCATGGAAATTGAAGACGAAGATGCAGTGAAACCAGAAGGATGGTTGGACGACGAGCCTGATGAGATTGATGATCCTGATGCCACAAAACCTGAAGATTGGGATGACGAGGAGGATGGTGAATGGGAAGCGCCAAAGATTGACAACCCAAAGTGTGCAACTGCCCCTGGTTGTGGGGAATGGAAGCGGCCAAAAAAGAGAAATCCTGCTTACAAAGGAAAATGGAGTGCTCCACTTATTGACAACCCAGCTTACAAAGGTATTTGGAAGCCTAGGGAGATTCCCAACCCCAACTACTTTGAGCTTGACACACCTGACTTTGAGCCCATTGCTGCTGTTGGGATTGAAATCTGGACCATGCAAGATGGTATCCTATTTGACAACATCTTGATTGCAAAAGATGAGAAGGTTGCAGCAACCTACAGGGATACAACGTGGAAGCCTAAGTTTGATGTTGAGAAGGAGAAACAGAAAGCTGAGGAGGCAGCTTCTAGCACAGATGTTCTTGCTGGCTTCCAGGTAATGAATTCTGCAAGTCACCATTTGTTCCTGTGTTTTGTTCTTTTTTCTCCTTGATCTGACATTTCATGTAAATTATGCAGAAGAAGGTATTTGACCTCCTGTATCAGGTTGCGGATATTCCTTTCCTAAGTGGGCACAAGCAAAAGATTCTTGTAAGTCAAATATCATCTTCTTATTCAAGAATTTGTTAGACACTTATGGATGGACCTAATATTTGAACTCAATTCTTTAGGATGTCATTGACAAGGCAGAGAAGCAACCAAATCTCACCATTGGCATTCTAGTCTCCATAGTGGTTGTGATGTTCAGTATTTTGTTAAAGATAATTTTTGGTGGCAAGAAGCCGGTAAGTGTCTTATCAAATCTTCTCATGTTCTCATATATGTGCGTGATTTGCATCATAAAGTTAGTTCTCTTGAGCTTTTATATGTTTTAAATTCGTCTCATCATGTCTTAACCATCTGGGGATATAGGTCAAGCCCGAGCCCGAGCCCGAGCCCGAACCTGAACCCGAACCAACTGCAGAGACATCTAAACAGGAGGAAAGCAGCAGTGGTGAGAAAGCAGAAGAGAACGAGGACAATGGTGCCGCCGCAACCGCACCACGCAAGAGGGCACAAAGGCAGGCCTGAAAATTGAGGAGGTTTAGAGGGGCGTTTTCTTGAACTTTTGGTAAATTACATAAGCTTAGTTGTTTTTCGTAGTTTGATTAATGACTATTCCTATTTTTGAACATGAAAGAAGATGTATGAAGAGTGTAAATGACATTTTATCTATCATCAGGCTGTGGTAGTTCCTTTCCTACCTCCAAGAACAGCTTTTGTTTCTCTACTTACTGATTTTTCAGATATTTGACTGAAAAAGGAAAACATATATAGTGCTTTTATTGATTCGTCAATTCAGTTCATCCGAGTTTTGTCTTTCCATTCTATACCGTCCATTGCGCTTCTTCCATGAATCTTCTATTCAACATGTTCATGTTCCTTCAATGCATATTATAATCGTGTTGCTAATCAAATGTAATTCATACTAGCCTTCGGTTTTCTCAATCATGTTGTTCTATTATTCAGTACTTGAAAAGAGGAAGTTTACTTTTTTCAAAACGAGATAGTATGAAATATCATCAATGATGCACCAAAAATATCAAAAAATTCGACTTCGATTAAAAACATGGAACCAAGTATGAATTCTTACTAATTCATTGGCCTACCAAATTTGATTTAATTTGAAAAGAAATTTAAATTGTTAAATTAATTTAACTTGAAAAAAATCGTATTCAAACTCTTTTTAAGGTTTTAAATTAGGTTAGACACGACTTCGGATGACAAGATTGCATTAATCAAATCACTTATTGTTATTATTGTTCTGCTGAATGATTGTTTTATTTTGAAAGGTAAAATTTTAAAGATTGTGTTATTAAAAAAATAATTAATTTATACATTAATCAGCTAATTTTTATAAACTAAATTTAATTAATTAAATTTTAAATTTTTACTGAATAAAAAAAAAATTTTAGTAATATTTTACATTATTTAATTTTATTAAAAATTTTAACTAATTTTATGATGATCTAATGCTCATTAAACCTTTTAAATATGCAAAACTCTTGCACAACCATCGTTTCCAAACAAAGACAATAATATAAAGGGAAGAGAGATCACAAGGAAACCTACTCCATTCAAATACCAAGAACTGTTTATCATGATTCTACATACCAAAAAATGGAGCCCATGGGTCAAGTTCACCTTATTATGACAATGTATATGTGAAAAATAATAATAATAAGCTCAACTACAAAACAAAAAGAGAACTTTGAAAAAATAAACAAAATTCAAGTTTCATGCTGCAAATATTTCTTTTGTTTCTAAAAGAGAGAATCTGAGAAAACTTATAAAAAAAAGAGCATCTTAAGGGCCCCCCTACAGTTCTCATTTTTCTTAATTTAACCACGTTTAGGGAAATGGTTAATTTACCGACGGCCACCGGGCTTTCTAGCCGGAGGAGCCATGTCCTCATCATCAGACTGGACATCTCCATACACCCACATCCCACATCTACCAGACCTTGCTTCATCCTGGAACTTCTCCAAGTTATCAAGAGCCACCTGCCTTTCCTTTGGTTCCCACTTTCTCCTCTTTTCTATCCTAGCAAGACCCTCCTGGAAAGTAGCAGAAAAATCATATTATCAACCAGCTTACAAAAGCATAAACAGAAAGTAACATATCAATAACCTAGACCATCAACTCTGGTTATCCTGTGGATTGAACCATTAAACAAGAACCATACTGCTGGAATCAACTTTACCAAAACCCATCTCAGTTTCACTTAAAAATATTGCCTCTATGAGCAATAGATAGCTATACATATATATATAT
Source organism: Erythroxylum williamsii (assembly GCA_027564335.1). Taxonomy (NCBI): domain Eukaryota; kingdom Viridiplantae; phylum Streptophyta; class Magnoliopsida; order Malpighiales; family Erythroxylaceae; genus Erythroxylum; species Erythroxylum williamsii. The sequence continues at coordinate 54,977,716 of JANITW010000007.1, forward strand.
ACACAATAACGGGAAACCTTAGACGGATTACAATGCAGTCCTAGTCTAGTCTATACCCGCACAGTAAATATATGGGTTATAAAAATTGTACCTGAACCATGGCAGCATTTATGCTAATCTCTGCATCCACAGCAACAAGGGTTACAACAACAATGGGACCAGTTCCTTGCCCTTTAACTTTTCCTCCAGAAAGATCCCTCTCCTCCACCTTTGCTCTAAACTCTTTTGAACTGCTCAAAGTCTGAGCACTAAGATACTCAGCTGCTTCAGGACCACAATCCTCTTCCAAGTTTGGAACCTTGACATAAGCTAGGCTGCACAGCTGAGCAAGACCAGGGGCAGATGACACCGCAGGGTCAAGAGGCCGTAACCTACCATATGGAACCTCCTCCTGGTTTCCATAGTCGACGTAGAATACTTCAAACTTGTCGTTCACGGATTCAACAGCCCCACGTGGTGCATTCACAATCTACACATGCACAATATATTCAATTGGCTTGAAAGGAGAAGGGTTTAGAGAGAGAAATAAATTAAAGGAAAAACAACAATTTAATACACGGCAGGTGAAACTTCCCTATATCCCAGTTTTACAAATAAGAATATGATATGTAGGGGCATATTGAGCTAATAAAACAACCCACAAATATTCACGTAGTAGCCAGAATTAAATTAATAAAGCATCTAAAATCAGATTGGTATCAAATAAACTACAAGGATGACCCTCACCATTGCTCGGTTCCATGAATTATCTGCACTAAACTGAGCAAGTACAATATCACCCTTCTTAGGATTGAAAGCTCCTATTACAGGAGCGTCTTGTAGATTCAAGGATGCCAACTGTTGTTGAATAGATGCAACTTTTTGATCCCCAACTGCTTGAACATAAAACTTTCCACCACCCAAGACTTCTGTAACCACTACCTGTAAAGATAAGATGTGTAAGAAAAATTACCTAAAGCAAAGCATGCTCTCCAATCAGATGTAAAAAACAATCACCTTCAACACTTCTTTCTGTTTGCTTTCAACAGCTGGACCATTAGAAACGACTTCCTCTCCTTCAACATAGTTCTCCCAAATCTGAAAAAGAAGACAAATCAATTGCATTATCACAAGCAAATTCTAGGTAACAAACAAATGTCAGAGTCAAATGTCCTTGCTTCTTACTTTCAGCTTCTGTGTTTTGGCAGATTTCTCAGCCTGTTCAAGAAGATGAGCATCAGGGATCCTGTCAGTACCAAAGGAAGTCTGCAGCTTTGCAAGGCCAGCTTCAAGAAGTGTCACTGCCACATTAGTCCTCGATTCCCACAAGGATCCCAAGAATGTTCCAGTTCTGTCAACAGTTTCCACTTCAATCTGCATTCAAGATCAACTCATCAAATGGAGGAAAGTAATCCAGCCATGAAAAAAAATGTGCTTAAAGAAGGAGATCAATACCTCAACATCTCTTTGCATTATTTTCCGTCTCATGAACGCAATTGCTTCGTCAGCATAGGGTTCACCGCGGCCAGGGCATCGAACACCAGAGAATGAAAAGGCAATGCTGCATGTTTCCTTTGGAATCAACAGTTTAAAACGATGACCGCTGAGGACATACTCCACCACAGCAGAACTCCTCCTGCTTCGATGCAGAAATGGTAAGAAATCCCTTGCTTTCTTGACCGATGCCTGAATGAAGCTCATTTAGTAAATCAACTGGACCTCATAGGGTAGAGAGAGTATCCAAAAAGGATTAGTATACTCACTGTGGTAAGGTCTGTTATATGCATGACTGGAGGATCCCTGGCGGAATGAATCCCTTTCTTCCCAGAAATAGCACGTGATTCAGCAGCAAGGAGGGCATCATAATAATTTGATCTCTCCTCAAAGTCTCTATGTCTAATCACAGTTCCAAAGCCACGGGAAACTACAAGCTCAGCAACATTAAAACCTTGATGAGAACCTGTGGTGGATGGTGCTGATGAAGTTTCATCTCCATCACCCTTGGCGGGAGATGAGAGGAAGACAGAACCAAAATCCATCACTCTAGAGTCTCCAGGACCAGTGGTAGCTGAAGGTACATCTCCCATGACAACCTTCCTTGAATACTCCATTTGGACATTTACCTAAAGAATAAACGAGTTAACATCATAATACCGATAATAACAACTTTCAAGGTTCACTAAAAGAGATACATCTTCATACTTGTCGACCAATAAGGCGCGTTCTCAAGAATTCCTTGGCTTCTCGAGCATAGGGAGCAGGTTTTTCATCTCTACGAGGATTGCCCATTTTTGGACACCTAATACTTGAAAGATTTACTCTCCTCTCAGCCAAAGGACTGCCAAAGGGCACAGAATCATCAGCCACGATGATACAGTCACCACTCACAACCTCCACCACCTAAAGAAAACCCAAATGTTATCTTTTCACAAAAATAAAGGGAGCTAAAATCACATCAAAATTTTGAGAACCCACTACCTTTCCAGTGAAATTCTGGTCATGAATGGCCTTCGAATTAGTTGCAGGAGGTACATAATTTGTCCAGAACTTCAAGCGGTTTTTCTTGGCCTGAAGCTCCGCAGCCTTCAACCGACGCTTGGCATCTTCTTCCATCATATTTGCACTCCATTCAACAAATTTAGCTAAACCCTACAATCAAGGAAAGTGGAGAAAGACAGAGAGATAGAGAGAGAGAGAGATTCAGAATCCTTATTCAATGAGGTTATTCATAATTGTTTAAAGTAAGCATGGTGTCTTGTATCACCAATGCCCATTCTCTAAATACTTCACAATATGGAAGATGAATGGCCAAAACTATAATATTTCAAACCCCAACACATCATTGTTATCAGCTAAGACTCAGGCGCAAAGAAAGGAATAGCAACAACCAATGTTATGGAAGAAAAATAGTTCAGCACATACATTTTCCACAAGCTCCAATGCCAGGTCATTTGCTGTATCCCCCTGTGGGTAATATACTGACCCAATCAAATTGCTGAATTTATCCACACCTTCCAGGACAATTCGAACCTAGAAAAAATATTTGAAGTTAACTTTTAGTAAAAGCATTCCATGGGTAGAAAATAACACAACACAACATTTCATTTCATTTTATTTACCTCTCTATTCAAGACACGAAGCTCTGTAAAATGTTTGGCCTCCAGACCAAATGGATCAGGAGCAACTTCAGCAGCTGTTGTTGAGGCCGCAAGTCTCTGTGCAGAATTTAAAGGGGCCCGAGGTTCAGATGCATCTCCATTCGTTTCTTCAGATGTGATCTCTGCTTCAGCAACAGTTTCTGCTGCAGCTCTTCTACCCATTGATGGAGACTAATATAAACACAAGAAAACAACATATATTAGATACTACAGTAATACTGGTAAAATAGTCGAGAAAAAAGAAGAACTAAAGATGCAGGATGGAAGGCAATGCACATACCTGGATTCCTGCAACAAAGACTTGGACAAACTGGAAGTCTGGCAGCAAATACACACGTATGGTGCTGCCATCACGAACTTGTTCTACAATACCTTGCATTGGTCTGCCCTTGTTTGCTGCAAGCAGACCCATGGCATCCAAGTTACTTGGATCCCCAATGGCAGAGGGAGGTAGATTTCTGATGGATGCCTCTGCAGCACCTGGCGTCTACAGCCAAATATACAAAGATGCAACAAATTTTATCAAGGGATATGTTTCATTTAAACAAAAACATGAATTTGAAAATGAATTCTTTCTCGAGGTTATGAAATCAAACCCAGCTTCTTAATATTAAAAGTTTCAATTATATGCTTCAGTCAGGACCCAAATGCTTCAAAGTTCTCCATCATGAAATGAGTAAATTTTAAAATGTACAAGTCATGTCAATTTTTTACAAGCAACACACATATTGCACCTTTTCCTGAACTCGTCGAACAGTATTCCTACAGATGTTTTCTTAAAAAAAAGTAATATCATAGTGTACTGTGTAGCACCAAAACAATCATGGCACATACTAATAATGTGCATTACATTCTATGGCTGAGCCTGTTCCATGATTACTGGAAAAAAGAATTTTGTACACAGAACTGAGCTACCAGCACTAGATAATGAGTACCTGACTTTCAAATACCATCTTACATGCTTCAATTTATATACGCAAGCCCATATATTGTTTCTTATATCAAATGATCAAATTTGCACAAATCATTGTGTTTATTTACCAAAATAAAAGTATTTCAAACATCCTTTCCACACTTATAGATCACCTTTCAACTCCTATAACAAATTATGAATGACGTCACAAAAGCAATCATGGAAAATTTTACAGATTACCAACTAAAAAGTATTTTATTGAAGCAAGCATATGAAAAACACAGCAAGGATAAATTAGCTTTAATAATGGAAGGGATAGAAAGTAATGATGAAGCAAGAGCAAGAGAAGCTAACCTTACTCCATCGACCCAGACCTTGCTGTTTAGCTTGTTCTTCAAGCTGTAGCAAGTCAGCAAGGAAAGGACTAGCTTCCCCTTTCTGTTGACCTTGCTCCCTCACCTATAAGTGGCTAAATTAATTAATAAAGGTAAGAAGAATGAAAATTATATCTCAAGAGTCTCCAGGAAGGAAACAAAAAGGTACCTTTGCCCAGCCTTCCGAAACAACAAGTACGGAAACATTCTTGTCGCCAAGAAAAACAGAACCGAATTCTCGACCAATAGATGGCACTGAGTAGTCCACCCTGAAAGTGACTTCCTGTTGAAAAAAATGAAAGTTATCAAGTTATACCCATCCAACCAAATTAGGAAAGAGTTTAAGAAAGAATCATATATCAAAGACCAGCTGAACAGATACAAATGGAGAAGGACCTGTCCGATGCAGAGCTTCCTCAGATACTCTCTGCTTTCCCAGGCAAAGGCCTCATCAACTCCACCTCTACGAGCCTAGAAGCAAAGGCATAAAGTCAAAATATTTAACTGTAATATGAGTGATGCTACTCTTTCTTCTAGTATAGCTTCAAAAGCACTTGCATGCAACATCTTGCCAACGATCATGCTAGGTCTAGTTGAAACAAAGCAATGGCTTTAATATGATCAAACTAGAAGATCGAAACTATAGTTTACAAAACTATATCACCATTCATCCATCTCTTCGGATGAGTAAATGAACAAACATACAACCAAATCAAAATCAATACTAAAATCACAAAGAAACATATTGACATGCCAAAACAGCCGTGAATTGCACAGAAACAACATCCAAATGAAAGACTTTACCAGTCTTGGAGCAATCAGAGATGACAAAGTGATGATCTTTTCTGGTGGTGGCCCAGGCTTGTTGCTGGTCATAGCCATAATTACCAAGCAATCCCCTGAGGGAACAGCTTTCACTCTTCCTCTGTACCATCCAGTGGAGCCAGCTGTTGACGTTGCCATTTCAACAGCTAAGATCTAAACACAGAAAATTTTTATAACAACCATAAACCCCATTGAAGAGAAACTAGTAAAACCCAAAAACTGCAATATATCATGCAAAGTTAAAATCTTCCATTGATTCAATACCATTATCCCCTGAACTGAATGCAATAACAACGTAAAAGATTTAAACCAAATATAAATCAAAATAGACAGAATGCAGAAAAATCCAAAATTTAGATCACTTATGCAAGAACACTTCCAGATCGATTACATCGAATTAATCCAAGCAGTTAAAATCTATCAAAAAAACACAAATCTCCACCTAGAACTGATCCAGGCAAAAGCTCAAACCAATGGCTCGATCTAATCACTCGATCGCATCAATAACGCATCACTCCATCAACATAACAAAATAAAATTACCAAACAAAAATTGAGAAAAACTGAAACTTCGAGCTAGAAATCTGCATTCACACACTCATAAACAAGAGATGAAAAGAAGAGATCTGCTGAACTCAAGAATGGCGGTTACCTAGATCTCTCAATTGTGAATACTGATCAAGAAAATCTTAAGGAGAAGAACGAAAAATCAGATTTTTTTCTTGTGTTTTTTGGGTCTTTTTTCGAGTTTACGACTGCTAGACGGCGGATCGAGGAACTCTGGTTTCAAGTTCTAAAACAGAGGCGGGGCCTTATATATAGGCGGAGAAAGATATTAGATAGCAGTATATGTACCCTTTCTTTTCAAAAATATTACCGAAAATGCCATAATAATTATCTTTTTTAATTTTTTTATCTGATTACTGATGGGTCCACTGGAATCTAGGTATTGTGGGCCCCGCTTAAGTTAGAAGCATCTTGGAGCAAAAGGTTGAACCCCAACTCAAAGGGCCCCCCACACCCCGGCCCGACGAAGCAACTGGGAGGATGTAAATCAGGTACTCAGCGGCCTGCTAAGGGAGGAGGTGAACAACCCACGGCCTACAAGGAGCCCACCCTCAAAGACCACAAGGAGCTCAAGGATGTTGCTCCCACACTGCAGACCATGGGATTCGAACCGTGCACCTTGGAGCAAATCTACCCTCTCTGGAATCAACTGAGCTACGCCCTGTGGGCAGTTAGAAGCATCTGCTTTGGGGACTTGATGACCTACTTCAAACTCTGTAGCTTCAAATCTGTTTTAAATTTTTAATTCATTTTAATCCGCACATTTATGTGAGATCGTTATCATAAATGCTTTTATTTGCTTGTATTGATATTGTTTAGACGAGAAATTACTCTATTTAAAATTGTGTTTCTTTTTTTTACTTGGATTTAATTTTTTTAATGGATCAAAAATTAAATTGATAAAATGAAATATTTAAAAGTTTTAACTAATATCATTATAAAATTAGTATATAATAAAAAGATTAGATAATTGAAATTTTTGAAATAATATTAAAGAAAGATGTTATATTTATCTATTAAATGAAAATTAATCGATAAACTTTTATTTATAAAAATTCAACTAATAAAGTTCTCAATTTTTTTAATCATAAGGATTATTATAGTAAATCTTGGGAACTGCTTCTTTATTAGTGAGAGATAATGTTGTATATAAGAATGTCAATGACCTTAGTTGCTCCTGGCCTAATCCAGCTCGACCAGGATAGGTCGGCTAATGGCCTGACCCAACCATCTATTGATCGACTCGTGACCTAAAGAGTTAGGTGGTCAGGCCAACCCACCTCACTATATATTATTTAAAAGAAAAATATAAAAATGACGTCGCTTTTAAAATAATGATAAGGTTACCGATCGGCCCTTGCCCGGTCAGTGGCTGAGGCAAGCTGGATCGGGTCAAAATTGAAATTCTTAATTATGTACCAGATCACTTTAAATCCTATGTCTCAGCAATTTTTTTTTCTGTTGAGTTTTGTTGTTTTAAGGATTATTAATTATTGGAATTTATAGTTTTGAAAGATTGGATAATTATTAGCACAATTATGATATGTAAGAGTGATGAGGGTAATCCTTAGAAGAAGTTCCTTGTGTAATTAGTAAGAAAGAAGTTTGATTTTGATAGAATTCTATAATTTATAAAGTTACCATGTTTTAGTTTTTGAACTAGAATTCTATTTCAAAAAAACTATAATTTAAGTTGGAAAATATGTTATTAAGTAATTGGAAATTGAAATATATGCTTTATTATTAAATTTTAGTTATAACTTTATTAAGTAATTGGAAATTGAAATATATGCTTTATTGGTCAATTTTAATTATAATTTTTACAAATGTTGTAATTATTCTTAGTAGATATAAGAGATAGATATATTAATAATTATTTTTAATATTAACATATCAATA
>JANITW010000007.1:55013727-55023833 GCA_027564335.1 Erythroxylum williamsii
AGATTTTGTAAGCATGTATTTCTTTGATGTAAATGAATTATGGAATTGTGTATAGAATCGAATTGTGAATGTGCCTTGGATATTGAAGTACTATATGTGAATATGAATGTGATTAATTGCGTTTGGATTCCAGACAGAAGGTCCGATGATTGATGTGATGAAATTGAAATATTGAAGTGCTTATGTGTGTATGATTTGTGGGTATATTGACACATGTGAGGTTTTATCGCAAATGAAAAGTAAGAGTTTAACACGATGAGATATGATTGTATAAGAAGAATTTATATGAATTGAGATTTGATTGAGGATGGATTTCCTAATGGGAAATTGTTTTGCTTTGTATGAGATTGAATAAAGTAGGAATGAATGATGAAAAAAAATTTATGCGCATTTTATATTGGTTTAGACCGGTTGTCTTATGATTTCCAACGCGATGTTTCCAAAATATTTATTTTCGGATGTGGGAGTTAAGGTTTTGTGCTTCAACGATATGCTTGCTTTGATTTCGAGCCAATTCGTTTCGTTTTCGATTTCTTTCACTTTTGCCAAGTATAAGTTTGCTCACGTTTTGTACATGTGTTCGATTTATGATTCCGATGTTGGGTTCCGAAAACAGGATCCAACATTTGTGGTTGATTGATCCGTTTTGTTTCTTTGTTTCCAAAATTTTGTAAATCTGAGCCTTTCGATTTTTCTATGGCTCATTAAGAATTTGATTTGTCTTCGATTCTCATGCCTTTTGATTTGATTTGCTTCCTTTGACTTTCGTCATATGTTTCCACTTCGGATTCTTTCGCTTTTGTTTTCGTCCGTTCTTTTGTTTTACTTTTCGTTTCTGTTTTCTATTTTTCCAGTTGGGGTCCGATTCTGAAATCGAGTCCCAACACTGAAGGAGTGTTCTTGGAAAAATTTATGGAAATTTGTTAGTGGGAGTGCACGGCCGTGACTTTTTAATATGCAAGGCATGTGTTATGGTTGCATGCCCATTACTTATTTAAGTTGGCATGCACGGCCTGACTTTCCACATGCATACATCCTTTGATCTTTTGACTATAGCTTCTTATCCCGACCTCCAAATGACATGGGATTTATACCAACAAACTCGTAACATATTATTCTACACCTCCACCAAAAATTATAGCCATATGAAATCATTCGAGAGAGATTGATTGATTATATTGGGACAAAATGATGACGAGTTCTGGAAAATGATAACTATAGTATTTTCACTGAACTTGCTTCAGTAAATGAAGAGGAAATGGAAGTAGAATTGAATTAGAAATAATAGATAAAGAGAAAGAAGAGATGCGCCTGTGATTTTCTGGTTTTTGATATTTAGTGTTAATTCCTTGTTTTTGATTTATTTTGGAATGTGTTGGATTGCATGGAAGTCAAAAATGTGGTTGAGATGAGTTAGAGAACTTAATTAAAAAAAATAAAGAAGAAATTTTTTTTGCAGAGGCTTGGAAGGAGAAGAAGAATCACCATCATGCTACTGCACAATCACGTTTTTAGAAGAGAAAGTAGGAAAGCGCTATATTTTCGTGTAACTTGCTTCGGTATTTTGAAGATATCTTATGTTGTAGTTATTCGAATGGAATGATTTTTAATTTGGAGTAAACTAAAAATATAGGAATAAAAATTGTTTGAAGAGATTTTAATTCTATCTCCAGAATTACAGATTTTGAATTAAAGTTGATTACAGAATGCTATTTTAGCTTATGAACACTCCGAAATGTTTAGGATATAACTTTCAGATTTTTGAACTAAATTGAAGATTTTTGGTTAAACTAGAAACTTATAAGAGATAGGAAAATAATTTTATAGAAGAAAGTTTTCTCAAATTATTCCATTTTCATTGTTAGATTTATCATAAAAAGTTGACCCGAAAGTGTGTTTTAGGAAAAATTTGAATTGACTAAATGAGTTATGAATTTTGATTATAATGGTTTTAGTTGTATATATTTCTATATAAATTAAAATATAAATAATATATTTTTAAATATAAATAACATATAATATAATAAAATAAATTTTAATAAAATAAAATATATTAAATGATTAATAATATTATTTTTATATAATTAATAATAAAATAATAAAATTTTTGTTAAAATTTTTATTATTTTAAAATATAAAATATATAAAAAAATTTCACAATTGTGACTTCAACCGTAATTTTTTAATTGGACATAATTTCTACTTTAAAATCATAACATTAAACCTTATGTAACAACTATTTTAATATCAAAGGTACAGTAGTCGTTTATTATACATTACATTTCATTCCATTCATATTCCAAATAACATTTCACTACATTATATTATAAATTCTTCCACTCCTCTCAAATAACTTTTTTACTATACTATATTTCATTTTATTATAAACCTTTTTTTCAGTCTAATTCTATTAATTAAAATCCAATCACAAGAGAAATGGCCATATTCATTAATATTGTTACCGATAAGTTTTGCTTTATCAACAATTTCAACATCTCAACATCTGATTTCTCACCGTACTTGCGTCTCAAACTGAACCATTTCTGCTCTCTTCTAAAGGGAAAAGGACAAGAAATAAAAGAAACTCATATGCATTCTCTTTAGGTTACACAACATCTCATCATTTTTTTATCTAAACCCCAACATGCAAAGTTGAAGTACACATAAAAAGCAAACCCCTTTTTTCATAGATTACATTACTCACGAGCTTTTACAGCTGAACAACCAAGGGACCCAAATCCTTCTCATAAATGGCTTGGTGGGTCATTTTTATTTTTTGTCTTTTACTTCACTTTCTCCCATTATTATCCATGGAAATTTCAGAAGTTCTCTTTGTGGAAATCGAACTTGGTGCTGGTCTTGTGGCAGAAATCCAAGGCGAAGTGACGGAGATCTTTGGCTAACGCCGGAATACCACAATAAAACACTCCTGCAAAGTTTCAGATCTCTTTAAACTATTGAGAGTGGTTAGAAAAGCACACTTGATGACTTGCTTGTAAGTTATAACACAGCATCCTATCACAGTACTGATTACAAAAAAGAAGTCTTCAAAATGTTTTATATGTTCAGACAAAACAAAACCTATTAATTTGATATTATTCATCTATATGATTTTCATTTTTGTAACTTTTCTTGCTTGGACTTGAACAAAAGTAGTAACTTTGTTTTGTGAAATTGACATAAAGCATGAAGGCTCTTGAGTCTTGACTGTTGTGTATCACTAGTCTCATTCAGCTTTTCTTTTCTCCTTTTACTAAAGTTGACAGAAGAATGAAAGAATTATGGAGAAAACTGTGGATCATAGACATAGTGCATGTGTGATGTCATGACTCTAATAGGAAGTAGACATACAATGATCACATATTTAAAGAGGTTTGATACTTAGATATATCATGAACTTCAACATAGTTAGAAAGTTGACTTACCAACTCGGGAATCGGGATGGTTAAGTGCAATGTTCTTGTAGACATTGTGCCAATCAGGCTTGGCAAAATGGGACTTGACTCGTGTGCCAGAGACAATGTCGACACCATTTTTGGCATGATTGAGTTGTTGGAGCATCGTGATGAGAGCTGACCTCACGTCGTCCTCTTCATACACACTGGTGCAGTAGTTATGGAGTTCAATGACATGGTTATGGTCAAGTTCAACCACTTCGTCCATGGCCCCTTTGAACCAGTCGAAGGAACCTTGCTCTTTTGTGACCCAGTAAAAGTATGCCCTTCTGATCTTGAAGTGCTCTCTTCGTTTCTGTGAATTTGGGCTCAGTTTTCTCACCGGCGATGAGTTGTTCCTTGTGTCGAGAGTTCCAATTTCTATTGCATTCGCTTCTTCTTCCATTGCCCTTAAGTTGCGCGCTATGTCCTTGACAATGCTGATCATCGGAGTTGCTCCAATTCCTAGACCAACGAGCAGGACTACCTCGTATTTCCAGAAGTCTTGTGCTGGTGCACCGTATGGACCATCAATCAGAACCCTTGGAAAGCTGTTCAATCATTACCGTCGTTAGTAAACCAAATCATTACATTAGGTTGCTGTTAGATATCACAGTCTCTGATGGAAACGTGCATGTGATCATATGACGAGAAATTTAGACAAGTTAAGGACATCTCTTAAACAAAGTTGGCAGACTTGTCTGATTCCAAGGAACATTGATTAGAATCTCCATAACCTGTCGTAAATTGACATTACCATTTGTTGGAGGTATGAGAATTGCTAGCCTGTCAAAATCCCAGAACTCAGTGGATGTAGTAATTCCAGTACTCCAACTCCACTTGGGGTATATTTTTTGAGTTACAGGAATGCAAATATGAACAACGTGCAAGATCCAAGAACACGTTGCTTTTGTGTGGATCTATTAAGAAAATCAGTGTGTTGGAACCAACTAATTAAGATTCTTGCCTAGACAACAAGGTTGACCATATTTAAAATGCTTGTCACGTAATATGACAGCTTCACACCAACTTCATAATGGATTCATAATTTATAAGTTGATCTACAACGTATGACCTGTCTTTCATTTCTGGAGACGTCAGGACATGTCGTGATTCAAGGACTTTGAACGTGATGACTTACTTGGGGTTGTTGTTTCCTTGGAAGCAGTCAGCTCTCAAGAGTCCACTTTTCCCAGTAGTAGGTGGTTGGCATGCCTTAACAAATTATCCAAAAATTACAGGAGTCGTCTGATTAAACAATTCCGTTTCCAAAGTTGGAATCTTATCATTAAACAAAAGATTGAAAGAAAAAACACACCTTCGTGAACACGTTTCTAAGTTCGTTTGTCCAGTCACCGACAGCTCTGATATGAACGCTGAGATAATCATCTCCAGGGGCTGAAGTGATCGAAAATGGATGCCTGGATGTTATGCAGTTGCAGTCAATTCATCAACGGCCAATACAAGTGAAAAAACAGTTTAGTGGTTACTGACCATTCAAATGGAGACACAGCAGCACAATTCACAAACATGTACTGTCCACTCTTGTATCTGAATCCCTGAGGCTTTGACATGTGAAGTGCTAATACATTTCCAGAATAAATAGCTGCCTGGAATATTGTATATTGTACAAGGGAAGATAGTTTAACAACTGCAAGCCCACATACAATATGTTCATAGTAAGGGATTGTTCGATTAACCTTTTTTATAGTAACGGCTTCAGTGCTAGATCTTAGTGCTCTGATAAGTCTCTCACCAGCGTAAATTGTAATGGGAACAGCTAAGTACATCCAAGTCTGCCATTTCAGAGAAACTACTGAGTGCTAGAATTCACTAATTCAAAGAATCAAAGAACATGAAATGTCTAGATGCCATAACAGGAGGAGTTAGGAGCTTACTGTCTTCTTGTACCATTCATGTGCCAGGTACAAGTAATGGCCATGCACAATGAGCAGAGTGTAGACAATGATGAAGAGATGGTGAGAGTACCAAAAGGCATTGAAACCAGTGAGTTTCTTGAGGAAATTGTTCTTGATCTGACCTCGCCTGAACCAAGATGTAGCTAATGTGAAGGCTATTCCCATCAAGACCACCATTATGATTCCAGTCACTCCCTCCACTGACTTCAGAAAGTAGGAGTAGTTTGTAGGGTGATTCCCAAAAAATGGCTCCATCAGCTTCCACTTCTCTGCACTTGCATGAATTAGTCTGGGGAAGTCACAGGCCAAATGAAATATCCCATGTATGCCAACCCCAATTGTGATTCCCAATGCTATCACCTGGAAAAAGAATACACGAAACCTTTCTTTGTTCAATCTGTAGAATCCTTCTGCAGAATAGCTAAAATGGAAAAGCAAGACAATACCTTGTGGAAATTGAGATGATCATCAAAAGGGACGACAACACTCAATTTGGTTTTGTTCCTGAGCCAGGTCAGTGTGTTCCTGCAGACTGGTAGTAGAATCAGAGCCATGTTCAACTTGAGAGTCTCAGCTGCTCCTTTGGCTATGCATACACAGCTTCCCATAACCTCATAAGCTGCTCTGTGTCGATACTGCACATACTTGTATGCAAATAAGCCAGCCATAACACCGATCCATAGAGCCATTACCCAAAATCTCTGCCAATTGTCCAATATGAAGTACTTGGTGCGCCTACACCATCTCCTTACTGGGTTATCATCAAGTGTAGGTTTCAGCTTCTGGCTTAACATTTTGCTTAATTTTTTGCTCTCTCCTGCTATTGTAGACTGTTTTGCTCCTTGCAATAGAAGCGTTTCCAGGTTCTCTATCTGTTTACCGCCAAAACATCAAACAAGATTAGTGATCAAACAAGTGAAAGGATCTAACTGTGAATTGATTTAGCCTCTTTACCATGATGTATCCATGTTTTTCTGGATCTAGCTCTTCCATTATCAGCCTTGCATATTCCTCTGCTTTCTTCTGGATGGATGAGAGCTTGTTTGCAGAAGCACTGAGAGTGATAATCTGCAGAAGCAAAACACTGAGTTGTTTCCTTGAGATGAATATGAAAAATTAAGAGACCTCACCTCTCTGACTTCCACCTCAGTAAGTTTGCCATCGGCGTCTTTATCAACCCTGCAAATTTAGTAAAATTTTCTTGAGAACGTTGAAAAGCTTGACTGATTCGTTGAAGCCTGAAAAGAATGAAGCAGAAACTTACATGTCAAAGAAAGTCTGAAGCCTGGAGTCGAAGCTCTGATCAGAAATCTGCTCCCAGAACTGCCTTAGCTCTTCCTTACAAATGGAATCGCCAGTTATGTTCCGTTTTCTAGCAAGTGCATTGAACAACTCTCCAGCAAACTCCTTGGACTCCTTCATTCCTATCATTTCAACAACAATTCATATCAGAATCTCCAAAACTGAAATCTTTACATAAATACTAAAATCTATGGAGTTTTACTATGGAAATTTGTGCACCTATGCATTCGCAGAAACGAGAACGAGGAAGCAAGCCATTGCTTGAAGCAGTAATTTCATCAAACCGCTTCTCTACAGCAGGCCACCCTGATGCACCGTCAGTCTTGCTGATAAACTTTAGTCCTTTCAAAGCATAAGCCGCCGAAGTTTTGGTCCGTTCAAGTCGGACAGGTGGTGGTCTCTTGGAGAAAGAAGCATAGCGCTTAAACTCTTGAGAAACTTGTTTGATCCTGGCTGAAGCATTCCTGACTACATTTGAAGCAGATTTTCTTTTCAGGCCTTTGGCTAGTAGTGTAATATCAGTATCTTCTTTGTCGCCGTTGGCAGGTTTAACACTGTGAACGGCCACAGAATCGTCGTGTACGTCCAGTGTGACCTCCATGGATGGATCTTCATGACCCTCTCTATTTTCTGGTATGCTGAATCCTGCACTTCTTTTTCCTGCTCTCTTGTTTGGAGGTCCACCACCCAGTGGACCACTGTAAGAAATACTACCAACGAGCTCTGTCCCAGACTGTTGACGATCTTCTCTACCTGTTTCTTGCATCTGGGGTGATGCAGAAATTGTACAGCTGCTAAAAGCTTCAAGCTTTACGTGTGAATATACTATAAAACCAGTCAGGTGTTAAACAAGACAGAAGCTTTCAAGGTTTCTTTCCACAAGGAGATTGGAAAGCCAAAAGGGAATGATTCAACAGCAGATGATTTAAATCTCACTACACAGACAAAATGGATGGAACTTCCCTGATTTTTGGTTCTTGTTAACTACTCCCTTAACGTGGGATGTTCGATTTAAATAAGAAAATGCATTCAGAGACATGCCATAGACGATGTATGGTCTGAACTGGAAATCATCGGTGTAGGTTTTTGTAATAAAAAAAATGAAATGAAACAACTAAATTTTGATTCCATGGGCCCAAAACTTATTAAAAAAATAATTATTGACCTACATGATTGTGTTGTACAGGTTTTGAAATTGAAATTATTCACGGACAGGCATTTTCGAGACTTATATCAATATAGCTTTTATCAGTTTTTTTTTAAGTTAGTGACGATTTGTCTATTGATTAAAAAATAACTTTTTTGAAAAGATTTTATATAATAGATTGTTTGGCAAAAAAATATTTATATTATTTTAACTATATTTTATTTTGTAATAAAATTATTTATGTATATACAAATTATTTAAAGTATATTAAATAATATGAAAAGCATGTCAGGAATCTCATATTGGACAATTATGAGAGCATTCAATAATTTATAATAATGTACAAACTTCTCATCTTGAGCTTACTTTTAGGGATGAATTAAACATTTTTAACATGATATTAAAGTCAGTTTGTCTTGATGATTTGGGGCGATATCCGGTTATGTTTCTTTGCCTAATATATCTATCAGATGTCCAGTCGTACTTTGAACTTAAAGGGTATGTTAGAAATCCCACATAAGTATAAGAGCATTCAACAATTTATAATAATGTATAAATCTCTCCCTCCTGTGTTAGCTTTTGGGGGTGAGTTAAACCTTTTAACTATAAATTATTGAATGCTCTCATAATTGTCCGATATGAGATTTCTGACACACCTCCCTCAATCCAAAGCAGAACTAGATATATGATAGACATATTGGGTAAAGAGACATAAACGAACACCGTCCTAAACTATCGAGATAAACTGACTCTAATATTATGTTATAAGGCCTAACTAACCTTCAAAAGTTAACTCAAGAGGGGGAAGTTTGTACATTATTATAAACTATTGAATGCTCTCATAATTGTCTTATGTAGGATTCTTGACAAAACATAATATATATTATATAATTTTAAACCATACGAATCATAAATAAAAATATATTTAACCAAATCTTTTATATAATTATAACTTAAGTAAAACTAATATAAAAAATAAGTATTAAAATATATAAAAAGCTAAATAATATTATATAAATCCCAAAATAAACGTGAAGATGAGTTTGCGAGTATTGTGAAAATTATGTATAAAGCATAAGGACAAAAGAGACTAAAAATAAGCTCATTAATTGATCTGAAAAATCTTTCTAAAATAATACTTTTTTGATACGCTCTAAATTTAAGTTTTTGAAAAAAATTGTATTTTGGCTGCCAAAATACCTATATCTACTTAAAAGTATTTTTTCTATTTTATAGTCAAACAGTCATTTTCTTAAAAGAAGCTTATGCGGTGAAAAAAAGGTGTTTATTCACTCCCAAAAAGATCAACCAAATAGATACTTAGATAGAAATTATGTGTTCGAATCCTCACATCAATTTCTCGAAATTTTTAGGAATTTATGTAGTGATCATTAGGTTGTAATTAGGTTAGGTCTAGTCGGCTCAGAATTAAGATCATGTCTAAAAAATTTAAATTTAAAATCTGTAAAATTAATTTAATTCATTATATTTGAGCTCAAACTCAGTCACATTATTCTCGATAATAAAAAAATTAAAGTCGAATTATTTGTTAAAAATTAAAATATTTTAATGTCACTAATTAAAATTTAGTTTAATATTGTAAAACTCAATAAATTTGATATTCTTAAAAAATTAATTATTTTTTATTTATCATACTTACCTCTTTTCTTGAGTGGAATTGAATGGTTGCAATTTCACGGACCTACCGTAGCCTCGTGGAACATGCTCCTTGCCATTTTGGGGTTAAAAGATGAAACCAAAAGAAAATACTTTTTAAGCGTTCACTTTAATATCTTCAGTCTTTTCGATCTTTTTGACCAACCACAATAATGCAGCGTTTCAATTGATGGATGATGAAATGGTGAATATGAGTTCTGTGTAGACTGTAGAGTGTATAATTTAAGAAAATTTTGAAAAGTATTTTATTTTTTATTTTTTTAATTTAAAAAATATTTATCTCATACTTCAATTAAAATATAACAATAATCTTAAACTTCACTTAAAACATAACAATAATTAAATGTTGCTTAAATATTATTTTAATTTAACTCTTAAATTAAAATTAAATTAATTGAAATTTTTCTAAACTAATAATTTTTATAATTATATTCAATCATTTATTTAGGTCAAGTTTAATTAGTTCAAATCAGATTTAAGAGTTTAGTTGAGTTACCGTATTAATAATATTTGATTAGTTCATGTTTGATATTTGTAATGCTTGTATTTTGTCATTATTTTTTAATCTAAGTTTAAAAAATATTTTTTTTAAAAAATTTAAAGTTTTTTTTTTAATTTTAATAATCC
>JANITW010000007.1:55046236-55064588 GCA_027564335.1 Erythroxylum williamsii
AATGTAAAAAATAGGTTTTTTTTAAATTAGAAAAAAAACAGGCATGACTTACGATTTCAAAATTTTGTGAAATGAGATTTTATAATAAGATAAAAGAAGTAAACATTTTACTTGTTTTTTTAATAATTTAATTATTTTAAATCGAAAAATACCGTACAAGTGTATAGCATTAGAGATATTAAGAGATAGTTTTTTTTAGTTTTATTTAATTAAACTAAAAATACAAAAAATTATATAGACTTTGCCTTTTAATTTAACAAAAATTTAGTAAAAAATTATTTTAATACTTCTTATATTATAAGATATTAATAAATTTTTTAAATAAATAAAGTGCTTTTTAAAAACCTTCAATAATACTTAAAAGAGAGATGAAAATATTTAGAAGTTGTTCAATTCTTACACAGTTTGGTTGAATATTTTAAACTTGTTTTATCAAAAAAAAAATTTTTAAACTTGCCTAAAGAAAAAAATAAAAAAATAAAGATTTATCGGGACAAGATCTTCAGTACCTGTAACCTTGTATCAACTCTATTTCATACGATCCCGTTCACGTATTTCTCTGGATCCTAAATATTTATGTGGATGAGATCGTATAGAACATGGTTGATACATAATTATGGGTACAGAGAATTTAACCCCGATTTATCATAGGTAACAAACTATTAAGTATTAACAAACATCATCTATTACATAATCTTATCTTTTCTTTTGTAATTATTTTTAATTAAGATTATCACTTATCCTATTTGTATGCAATCATCATCTTATCATTCTTTGTATTTCTCCTAAGATATGATAAGATTCAACCTTATCAATATCAAATACAGACGTATACATTCAACAAAAGTCTACATGCATTACCTTACTCTTCTTTCTACACAAACTCTTACATGAAAGGTTGAGAATCCTCAAAACTCTCAATGTATTTGGATTGCTACAAACCTGCAAGGAGGACTGAGTTGCATACCAATTGTTCTTTCCTGCTAAGGGCTTCAAATCATCAACTTAAGAGCATAAAACCTTTCTTTGCCTATAAATTAAACCTGAGAATTCAATGAAAAGCATAAATCAGTATTGAAGATGGGACCTCCACAATCCAGTAAGTTCCCTTACACTAGCTCTCTCTCAAATCTTCTATTTTACTTTAATGCATATAGTGATTGTTCATCTTTATGTGCTTCTCGATATTAAAATGTCTTTATTTCTTCTTAATTACAAATTACAAATGATTTAAGACTTGAAAGGTCTAAAAAGTTTATTTATTCAACTGACAAACAACAAATGCTACTACAGTGCACAATGCTCCATGCTTTGTGAGTGTCGGGAGGGCTACTTCCTTCCGGGAGCAGATCTCCTATGTCACTTACTCTGTGCCCCAATGGTTGGGATGATTTATGACACAGGGGGCACAGAGTAAGTGGCACAGGAGATCTGAAGCCCTTCGAAGAGGTGAATATAAAAAAATTGCATGATTTCAATTCTTTATAACGCATGCTATAAATGCTTAATTTAAGATGACTACAAATCTTGAAGCATTCATTAACACAATTTGGTGCATGAGGATGAGCAAGCAATCGTATATTCATGGAAAAAGATTGATTAGGTCCTTGATTTTAGTTTTTAATAGTTACCATACCAAGGCAATGAGAAGGGTAAAAAGATAATCTATATTTATATATTCTTTAATTTAATAAAAGTGTTTAAAAGGAATCATTAGTTACAAATTATAGATTTAAGTTTATTCGATAAAATAAATTTAAGGTCATAAAAAAATTACAAAAATCCACCTATTGGTTGAACTACTTTGATTTTTAGTCATTGATAATAATTATAAATTATGCACCTAACAATTAATTACTTTTTACATTTTATAATTTCACAAATATTTTTATAAATAATTTTAAATAATATAAATATTTTATAGAACTAAATAAAAATTTACCTCTTTTACCTTAATTAAAAATAGTTACCGTATTAGTTAAAGTTCCAAAACTCTAGAATGTTCCCAAGATTCTCGTAAATCATGGTAGATATCCAATATCTTTGTTACCTTTCAGGCGTTATACTAAATTATGAGTTCTACTACTAATATAACACTTAACACAAAGCGTGTGTTTAACTTTCTTCTTAACCTAGAATGTGAAGAGACTAGATTATTCAGAGCCATGCATAACCTCAAAGAACACGGTGTTCAGATCGTCGTCTCATGCCTCTTGTTCATGGGTTTTCTCTACGTGATATTTCTCAACCCGGGTTTCAGATCCATACCTATGTTTCGAGGCCAGGGTTGTTCGTATTTGTCCAAGACGGTAAGCGAAAATCTTTCGTTGAGTTTTCAGTATTATCATTGCATCTCCTTCCTACGTTTTCATGATTCTCTTGTTATTTACTGTGTATTTACGGTTTATGTATATACATATTCATGTCTTTTTTTCAGAGCTCAGAGAGAGAACATGTGGACTTGCTTGGAGGAGTTTTGGCCGAAACAGCAATGGAGAACCGGACTTTGATAATTGCAATGGTGAACAAAGCCTATGTAGAGGGTGATAAGCCAATGTTGGACGTGTTTTTGAACAGCTTTTGGCTGGGAGAAAATACCAGGGACTTGGTCAATCACCTGTTGATTGTTACCGTGGATCGGACATCTTACGAAAGGTGCAGGTTTCTCAGGCTTCACTGTTACAAGCTCGAAACTGATGGCGTCAATTTTAATGGCGAGAAGCTTTACATGTCTGCGGATTTTATCAAAATGATGTGGAGACGAACCCTGTTTCTCGGAGACGTGCTCAGGAGAGGTTACAACTTTATTTTCACGGTACGTTTTTGGTGCAGATTGATTTCTAATTATAATAATCGGTGTTTTCGTCATTAAATGGATTTCTCCGTCACCTCATGCTGGTTTAACTTCTCCATTTCAGGACACTGATGTATTGTGGCTAAGAAATCCCTTTGAACGACTGAGCTCAGATGAAAACACAGATATCCAAATTAGTACTGATAATTTCAACGGTTATCAATGGTCAGAAGCAAACCCCATGAACACTGGTTTCTACATAATCAGGTCAAACAACAAGACGATATCATTGTTCGATACATGGTATGCGATGAAAGATAACTCTACAGGACAGAAAGAGCAAGATGTTCTAAATCATATGGTAAGAGAAGGTGTGTTTAGAAAGCTTAGCCTTAGAGTGAGGTTCCTGGACACCACGTATTTCAGTGGCTTCTGCGAAGATAGTAGGGACATTGGAGCAGTGACTACGGTTCATGCCAATTGTTGCAAAACCATAAGGGCAAAGATCGCTGATCTGAAGGATGTTATTAGAGCTTGGAAGAGTTTTAGAAGCTCTTCCACATTCAATGATACGTCAATACTTAGAAAGCTCAATCATGTCGCGTGCAGAAATTCTTGGAAGCATTGATTTTACCACTTCGATGTATTGTGTTATACTTATTGATTTTTTTTTAATTTTAATACCTTTTTTTAATATTATTTGTACATATATATCATATTATCAGCTGGCTTACTTAAATGTACGAACTGAAAAATAATATTCAATTTCTTGTGTAGTGATGGTCCAAATAGATATTATTTATAATTCTTGTCTAGTGATGCTCCTAGGAAAAGAAGAGCCTATGGAGTTTTATGTTCTAAGAAAGAGATTATGAGATTAAAAAGAGTTCATGCTTATCTCAAGAAGATCAACAAACCTGCAGTTAAAGCAATTCAGGTTACTTCCCATGTTTTTTTTATTTGTTTGGAGATAGGATTTTGAGTTTCACTGATTGTAATGTTGCACTGAGTGTTAGGATGATTAAGGATTTTAGTTTCTTGTTATAGATTCCCGATGGAGATGTCATTGATTATGTGTTATCTCATCTTCAACCGACATTGAACCACCCAAAGGTTAAGGGAAAGAGACCTATGGTATTCTTCTACAGCCCTTTCTGTTTCATTTTCAGGTCCAGATCACCAAATTAATGTGATTGAATCATTACTGTTTTATGTTGATACCCCATAAGATCCATCGGATAGGCTAAAAAACAATGATACCGTGGACACAATTGCAAAAATATATCAGCTATGGACATGTGTCTAAAAGGAACTGTTCCAATTATAAGGACTATAACAGAGCACATTCTATTAGAAAATAAGGTAGAAACTTAAGAATGTTGGGATGTTTAAGTGTGAGTAGGATTTTTACATTAAAAAGATACGGAACTAGTGAAAGACATATAAGTGAAAAGGACCTATAAATTTAATGCCTTAAAATTTTGGGTTGAAGTGTAGTGTCAAAACTCACGAGTATGTTTTATTACTAAGCTTATGATGTAGATCTCCCATGAAAGTGGGCTCACTAAATCCAACAAAGAAGACTAGTTAGAAGAGATTCAACAAGCACTAGACACGAGGTTAGTGTTTTAACTCTAGCTCTATAATGGAAATAAGAATCAGGAAAAACTGGTGAACCCAACTCGCCATCTACAGCGTTGCACTTGCCAATCGCTATCTGTCGTAGCATCATACTCTTGGTTGCAGTGTCGCACTCGCCAGCTCAACTCCCTGCTCACTTGGGGTTGCGCAAGGGGGAGCAAAGACCCATTTCTAGCTGACCCATTTGGAGTGGCGTGTTATGAGCACAGCGGAGCCCATGATTGACACTGACCCAGGGGATCCTCAAGGCCCAAGGAGGGGTATGAGGAATAGAATACCTTCAAGGAAACTGCAAGGATTCGTTTGGCAAGCAACGTCAGCAGCTAGGGAATAACGGCTTAACCAACTTATGCGATATAGGGAATGTTGGCACTCAGAATAGGCTATGCAGAATCTGTTATGAAACTACTCTATCTCTCATCTCGTTTTCTCTCAATTTTTCTCATCTCCTTCTCTGAACTTTGAGTGTAATTCTCTTACAATATTGAATCAAATACGGCCTTTACTGTTGGCCTTTTCCACTGTTTAATCGAAATAGTTGCAATATTAGAACATTACATTGGTGCTTTCATTGATCTCTATATAGATGACAGAGCACAATACTCGTTTGAAGGTTTTGGATGACAATGTTAAAATGGTAGTCGATGCTCAAGCAATATTCCGGCGTGATCTTGACACCTTGGTTTCATCTTTTGAGGACCAGAAACTGCTGTTGCAGGAGGTTTTAGGACGTTTTTCCCTTGGCACTAGGAACACTGGGGACCCACCACTGGGTGAAGGATCGGGGCCTCTTCCTTTGGGTCGGCACAAACCAGCGCCGGTCCAGCTAGCTCTTTTCTCCGGTGTTAATCATGATCGTTGGGTCATGCAAGCCGAGCGTTATTTTGATTTTTACCAAATCCGAGCGGAGGATCGTGTGACGATTTCTTCGTTTTATTTCGACGATGCCGCGACCGATTGGTATGATTGGATGCATCGTAATCGCTAGCTTGCGGGGTGGACGACATTCACAACGGCGATTTTGCAGCGTTTTCGTTCCAAGGAATTAGAGGAGCCAGAGGGTATCTTGGCAAAATTGCAACAACTATCTACTGTTAGTGAATATCGCTCTCGGTTTGAAGCTCTCACCAATCGCACGGTTTACTTACCCATCCCCTTTCTGGTTCACTGCTTTATCTCTGGCTTACGCACAGACATTAAGCTCTCAGTGTTGGTTCACAAACCGACAACTTTGGAGGAGGCCATGTCATTGGCCCAATTGCATGAGCAACGGCTTGCTTTGGAGAAAGGCCACCTTAAACCAGCTTTGGGTAACTCCAAGCCCATTTTACCCACTCCTAAGCCTTCCACTCAGCCTTTGACCTTCAACCCTACCACACCTCAACATTCCACCGCCGCCACAGCCACGTTACCCAGTGGTTCCAAAGTTCCTTTTCGCCGTTTATCACCGGTGGAAGCTGCCCACCGTCGTGCTTAGGGCTTGTGCTATCACTACAATGAGAAGTATTCATGGGATCATAAGTGTCGTGCCAAGTCGCAATTGTTGTTGTTGGAGGAAGATCCTGAACCCCCAGATCTTTCCCCCTCCGATTCATTTCCTCTGTTATCGATTCCAGAGTCGGACCTTGTTTCCGACAACCAACTCCATTATACAATTTCGTATAATGCTTAAGCCGGCGGTTGTTCTGTTTCTACTCTCCGTTTTCAAGGGATGGTTCTGGGGAAATCCGTGCAGGTATTGCTCGACGGAGGGAGCACTCATAATTTTGTGCAGACCCGGGTCGCTAAATTTCTCAATCTCCCTGTTACGACTACCCCGAGTTTTTCCGTCTTGGTTGGCAGTGGGGAGCGTTTGGTTTGTACGGGCATTGCTAAACAGGTACCAGTGAAAATTCAAGGGCATGAAATTGTGGTTGATTTTTATGTGTTGCCGATCCAAGGGTGGGACATGGTCTTGGGTGTAGCTTGGTTGTCGACCTTGGGGCCGGTCTTGACAGATTATCGGGCTTCCACTTTTGAATTCATTGATCACCACAAGACCATTCGATGGAAGGGGGATTCCAGTCCCACAACCCAGCTGGTGCAGTTTAATGGCTTGCGTCGTCTTCACAAAACACATGCCATTGCCGAATACTTTCGATTGGAATTTGTCTCTGATTGTGGGGATGAGGATTTGGCTGTTGCTGCGGATATTGCCACGATACTCCAGTAGTTTGCGGGTGTTTTTCAGCAGCCTCAAGGGTTGCCACTGCTACGCAGTTCGGATTGTGCGATTCATTTACTTCCCAATAGTCGTCCGGTGAACGTCAAACCGTATCGCTATCCTTATTTTCAAAAACATGAAATTGAGAAATTAGTTGCCGGCATGCTTGCAGAAGGGATCATTCAACCAAGTACCAGCCTTTTCTCGTCTCCGGTCTTGTTGGTTCGAAAAAAGATGGGACTTGGCGATTCTGTGTCGATTACAGAGCTTTGAATGCCATTACAGTCCGCGATCGCTTTCCAATTCCTTCAATTGATGAATTATTTGATGAACTTCACGGTGCCAAGTACTTTTCCAAACTGGATCTTCGAGTGGGGTATCACCAAGTGCGTGTTAAAGCTGGTGACGAGTATAAGACTGCTTTCCGAACTCATGATGGGCGTTACGAATTTCTTGTAATGCCTTTCGGTTTAACCAATGCGCCATCTACGTTCCAGGCATTGATGAATGATGTCTTTCGGCCATTTCTTCGCCGTTTTGTTCTAGTGTTTTTTGATGGCATCTTAGTCTACAGTGCCACTTGGGAATCTCATTTGGGTCATTTGAAACTGGTTTTACTGGCATTACAGGAGCATCGGCTTGTTGCTAACCAATCGAAATGTTTATTTGGCCTCACCTTCGTGGGTTACCTTGGCCATATCATCTCTTAAACATGGTGTTTCAGTGGATCCTGACAAGATTCGCGCCATACAAGCATGGCCAGTTCCTACGTCGGTGAAGGAGGTACGTGGTTTTCTTGGCCTTGCCGGCTACTATCGTCGTTTCATTCGACACTTTGCTATGATTGCTGGTCCCTTATCAGATCTATTACGGAAGGACAATTTTCTATGGACTGACGCTTCAGCTAAGGCCTTTGACACTCTGAAACACGCCTTGAGCACTGCCCCTGTCCTGGAGTTACCAGACTTCACCCTTCCTTTCACTATTGAAACGGATGCCTCGGGCATGGGTATTGGTGCGGTCTTAAGTCAAAATCGTCACCCCATCGCTTATTTCAGTCAACAATTGAGTGACCGCATGCGACAAGCCTCAACTTACCAGCGTGAGATGTTCGCTATTACGCAGGCAATTGCCAAATGGCGTCAATACCTGCTGGGCCGCAAGTTTTCCATCATTACGGATCAGCAACCACTTAAGAATCTCACGGAGCAAGTCATTCGCCAGACCAACAAAAGTGGCTCGGTAAGCTCATTGGGTATGATTTTGATATTATTTACCGGCCTGGCAAGTTGAATAACGCTGCTGATTCTCTCTCTCGGGTACCTAGCTCGCAGTTTTTGGCCCTCTCCTCTGTTACTTTTGATATTGTCTCGGATATTCGTCAGGCTAGTTTGGTACATCCTGAACTGCTTACTTTATAGCAAAAGTTGCTACAGGACCCCTTGAGTTTGCCTGGTTTCTCATTTACGGATGGTCTTTTGCTGTTTAAGGGCCGTTTGGTTCTCCCTTCTGATTCTGACTTGCGCTTCCAGCTCTTGCATGAGTTTCATTCTTCACAGGTTGGTGGCCACGCTGGTATCACACGTACTTTGCATCGCCTCTCTGCTAATTTATTTTGGATGGCCATGCGAAAGGATGTTAAGAAGTTTATTAACGAATGTCAGATTTGCCAGCAAATGAAACATTCTACACTCTGCCCTGGTGGGTTATTACAGCCCTTGGCTATTCCTAATCTGGTTTTTGAAGGCATTAGCATGGATTTTATAGTTGGGTTGCCAGTGGTCAAAGGGAGGTCTATTATTATGGTGATTGTCGATCGATTGTCTAAGTATGGACATTTCGTGGCTCTTCCGACCCATTTTTCGGCTCTTACAGTGGCTGAAGCTTTTGTCCAAGAATTTGTTCGCTTACATGGGGTTCCCTCCGATATTGTCACTGACCGCGATGCACGGTTCCTTAGTGAGCTGTGGCGCGAAATTTATCGTTTGCAAGGGACAACTCTTAGCATGAGTATAGCCTATCATCCCCAATCCGATGGGCAGACTGAAGCCTTGAACAAATGTCTTGAAATGTACCTCCGACGTTATGTAGCTGATAATCCCAAAGGTTGGTTAAAAATGCTTCCTTGGGCGGAATTCTAGTACAACACGGCTTATCAAACTACAGCGGGGATGACCCCCTTTGAAATTCTGTATGGCCGCCCACCTCCCACCATTCCAAGGTACATTAAAGATTCTACTGGTAACTCTTTAGTCAACAATCAATTTCTTGAATATAACCAAGTTCTTCGCTTGCTTAAAGACAATTTGAGAAAGGCACAATCTTGGATGAAACATTTTGCTGACCGACACCATCGGGAGCTCATCTTCTCCGTTGGTGATTGGGTGTACGTTAAATTACAGCCCTTTCGTCAACATTCTGTGCGTTTACAACGCCATAGTAAGCTTGGCAGACGCTATTTCGGTCCCTATAAGGTACTGAGTCGAGTCGGCACGGTCGCTTATCAACTTGACTTACCGGAGTCTGCTCACATTCATCGGGTGTTTCACGTTTCACTCCTCAAGAAATGCATCGGCCAACCAGAACAACAAGTCACTCCCCTGCATATGGTTGACTCTGCAGCCACCATGATCTTGCAACCTGCTTCCATTTTGGACAAACGAACGGTACAACATTCTACTCACTTGGTCGAGCAGTGGTTGGTCCATTGGGTAGGCTTCCCTGCATCTGAAGCCACGTGGGAGGATAAAGACCACTTGTGCACACTGTTTCCTGATTTGGAGCTCGCGGACAAGCTCGTTCTCGATGGGGATGGCACTGTTATGATTGACACTGACCTAGGGGATCCTCAAGGCCCAAGGAGGGGTACGAGGAATAGAATACCTTCAAGGAAACTGCAAGGATTCGTTTGGCAAGCAACGTCAGCAGCTAGGGAATAACGACTTAACCAACTTATGCGATATAGGGAATATTGGCACTCAGAATAGGCTATGCAGAATCTGTTATGAAACTACTCTATCTCTCATCTCGTTTCTCTCAATTTTTCTCATCTCCTTCTCTGAACTTTGAGTGTAATTCTCTTACAATATTGAATCAAATACGACCTTTACTGTTGGCCTTTTCCACTGTTTAATCGAAATAGTTGCAATATTAGAACATTACATGGCGTCCCATCTAGAGTGGCGTAAGGGAGATTAGAGACCCATTTGGAGCTGTGCAAGCAAAGACTAAAGAGGCAAAGTGGCGATAGCGAGTGACTACATTGCAAAGGGGAACAGGGGAGGTGTCCTCTCCTTTAATCCAGATCCAGATCTGACAAAAGTGATCCAAACCAACGGAGAGACAATAGAAGCAAGCGACGCTAAGACCCATAGGAGCTCTACAGTAGCATCCATGGTATTGGGTTTTGCTACTATCGATGATGGTGAGTTGCCTACTCAAGTGGTGGAGGCGTTCCCCGCTCTCTCGTGTGAAATCGCTCAGAGAGCTTAATTTGGAGATGACATCTCTAGAGTCACTAAGACGCATGGATCTTCCCCCCTTGCTGGTGCATGGAGTAAACAACTTCAATTCCAGCAACATAAAATCCAAATGAAGCATCACCCTAATGTCATGAAGGATGACAGTGTTTGTCCTCCCCTTGAACTCCTACAAGTGGGGGAAAGTTCATGGTCGAATACACTGATGGGATCCTTCTAAAGCAAATGTCTTGCATTTCTAATTATCAAGGCCTAGGCTAGTGCATAGTGGAGTAAACAAGGTTTGGAAAAAACTGAACTCATTGAAGATGACATTATAATATTCAAATTTGCTTTGGATAGTAATTTGAATGATATAATTGGAATTGATCCTTGGTATATTGGGGAACAACCCATGTTCCAGAATAAGCCTTTGTTTGGATTGAAAGAAAGCAAGGGAAAAGAAAGGAAGAGAATTGCATTTCTCTTGATTTCCATTGTTTGGACAAAAATAAGACAAGGGAAAGGGAGAGAATGGAGGAGAATGGAAGAGAAATTTGGTCCAAATATATTTCCCACTAAATTGGTAAGAAAGGAGGGGAAATGGAAGATAAGGAGGGGAAATGACATTCTCAACCACAATTTACTTCTATAACAAAATAATAATCAAGGGCATAAAGGTCTTAAAATTTTTTCTTCCATTCAATTCCCTCCTTTAGTAAATTAGGGATACAAACAAGAGAAAGGAAATCACATTTCTCTTACATTCTTTTCTCCTCATTTCTCCTCAATATTTCTTTTCCTTTATCCTGTACAACTAAGGATCCAAGGCTAAGTGAAAGCTAGGGATTTCTTTTAATAAGGAATGTGTTGAATCTTTCCCAATTTAGGTCCATTTCCATAATTTATCGCTTGAATTGTGGACTATGTAAGGGATAAGGAAAAAGAGTTGTCATTGGTTACAACTTCCCGATGACTGGGAATTTGCACTGCTGTATGATTGCCTCTCTTATCTAGCGTGGTCCTCCTTGGAGAAGACGAGCCTTTCTTTTCCTTGTCTAAGCCTATATTGCCACCCATATTTGCACTAGACCTCTGAGTCAAGTTCTTTTGCACCAGACCTCTGAGTCAAGTCAAGTTCTTTCCTTTGCTACGTGTATTGGCCTTTGTATTTGGCCCAACAGATGCTAGGAGAGGAATGACCAGCAATAAGTTACTTAGCAGTTTGTATCCGAATCAACAACGTGAAAGTAGGATTGAATCATCTTAGACCAGACAACTTCTTTCTTGTAACAAGAAACATGTCAGATTTAGGACAAGTTTGGAACTCAACTTCTATCCAATTTCTACGGCTGAGAAACTTGTACCACGAGAAATACGCAAGCCGGTTCGAGGAAATCTCTCTCAAATCGACCTATTTGAAGTCTTTCCCCATCATATAAGTTGCAGCCAGATTCCATGCAAAAGTCAACCAACGTAGTAAACGATCTTACATTACAAATGACGCAAAATTTGCCCGGAAAGATCACATGCATCGGCGTTGCTCTAATCGCCATTGTTATTTCGGCAACCACCGTTAGCTCCGACGATGCCACACCGATACCCGCGAACCGAGCCCAAG
The DNA here is from genome assembly GCA_027564335.1 of Erythroxylum williamsii. Lineage (NCBI taxonomy): Eukaryota > Viridiplantae > Streptophyta > Magnoliopsida > Malpighiales > Erythroxylaceae > Erythroxylum > Erythroxylum williamsii. Next base: position 55,057,954 of record JANITW010000007.1, read on the forward strand.
TAGAGGCCTGGTTCAATAAAAACATCAAGAAATTACCGAATCGGAAGGGACTTAACGATACCCTTTTAGCTGCGGAGAGTGGTGCTAAAATTGTAAAGGTAAGGAAAGATGGAAGTGGACAATTCAAGACTGTGACCGACGCGGTAAATAGTGTTCCGGCAAATAACAAACAACGTGTGATCATAGACATTGGTCCTGGTACTTATAGAGAGAAGGTCACAGTTGAAAGGAACAAACCTTTCGTCACGTTTTATGGAGCCCCAGGAAAAGTTCCAACCCTGTCGTTTGATGGTACAGCGGCTAAATACGGAACCGTTTACAGTGCAACCCTGCAAGTTGATGCTCCGTTTTTCACAGCCGCCAATCTCATTATTGAGGTATTCATCAAGCTTATATTATATATGTATCATTTTGTTCTTGTGGTCATCTTAATTTTTGCATCATTTTGGTTTTAGAACACTGCACCAAAACCAGATGGAAAAACCAAAGGAGCTCAGGCACTTGCCATGAGAATTGGAGGTGACATGGCGACCTTTTATAACGTCAGGCTTTTGGGGTTCCAGGACACATTGTGTGATGATAAAGGCAGACATTTCTTCAAGGACTGTTACATTGAAGGCACTGTTGATTTCATTTTTGGAAGTGGGAAGTCTATCTATTTGGTAATTTTTTCTAAACCTTTCTCTAAACAAGAAAAAAATTGGTTCCATGGTTAGAAACTGAATAGGGTTTTACTAAAAATAATGCAGAACACCGAGTTATACGCGAAAGCAGATGAAGGAATGACGGTGATAGCAGCACACGCAAGAAGTAGTCAAGCTGAAGACACTGGATTTTCATTTGTACACTGCAAAGTAACTGGAAAAGGCACTGGTGCAATGTTGGGCAGAGCATGGACAGAGATGCCAAAAGTGGTGTTTGCTTACACTACTATGTCAGAAGTCGTAGATCCTAAAGGATGGTCAAGTAACAACCACCCTGAAAGAGAAGGGTATGTTTCTATTTCCTTTTCAGCTTTAAAAAAAAAAAACTTAAATTCCCTAGCCTCTTGGGATTGAACTATCTAATCAAGATGATGATAAACTCTATTGGATATTGCAGTAAGGTGTATTTTGCAGAGTACAAGTCTTCAGGAGCAGGCGGCGGAGCTCCCAACACCAGAGCTAAGTTCACCAAACACCTTAGCGACGAAGAAGTGAAAAAATTCATTACTCTTGGCTTCATTGAGGGTTCCAAGTGGGTGCTTCCTCCTCCTAAGGTGTAAGTAGCTTATCTCAGGCGCAGTGATCGAGTTTGTGCCTACACCGGTTCGTAGAAGGGCAGATGAAGAATTCTCTTTTCACTTTGTTTTTATTTCCTTGTATCTTCAATAAACACACATAAACATGTGTAACTTTTTCTTTTTCTTGTATCTTAATGAATATACCCATACTTGTGTAAATTGGTCCAATTAATAGCTCATATCGGAAAGAAGGAAAGAATAAAAGGATGTAATTAGATTCTTCCTTTTTATGGATTCTTCAATTCTCATAGTCAATGAAAAATGGAGAGAATATGTATAAAAGAACTTGCATTCTATATATGAAACATGGTATATAAGAAGAATTGAATTTATACATTTCCAAAATGTATTTATGATTTTTTTAGTATAATGTAACATTAAAATATTTTTGAAAATCTCTTAAGTATTTAATAAATTATATTTTAAATATAATTAATTTTGATAGAAACATTTCTAACCGTGTCTAATTTTGAAAATACCCTAATCTTGATATTATATCTAAGTTGAAATTTTAATTAAATAAAAAGATAAAATTTTGAAGAAAAATAAGGATTGGAATTGTAAAAAAAATTAATTATAACTACTGTTACGAAAAATCAAGCAAGAAAAGAAAGAGAGAGAAACAAAATAATCAATCGCACAGCACAAAGATTTACATGGTTCACCTCAATTGATTAGGGCTATGCTATGGGCAACGACAAATCACAAATCACAAATTCACAATAAAAAAAGGGAAGAATTACAAGGGGAGTGCGAGAAGGTTTTTCATCCACACCTAACCTAAAACAGATGAAGTTTATATATCACTGAAAAAATCAAAATACTCCTAAATAATAAGCCAAAGATTCAAGGCATATGTAACGAATCTCCACCTTGCATTGAGTCTTCTTCCAGATCCAAAATTTACTTGTCAAACTTTATCGTTGTCAGCCCCATCTTGGGACTATTTGAAACTATTAACATTTAGCAAATCCAAGCAATGCCTAAACTTGTTGTTAGGAACTGGTTTGGTGAACATATTTGCTGGATTTTGTTCAATGCCAACCTTCTTCACCTTGATTCTCTTTTATGAACAAATAAAGTGATATCTAATATCGATGTGCTTGGCTCGATCATGATGCACTTAATCTTTAGCTAAACACATAGCACTTAAACTGTCACAAAACACTATAGCTTGGTCCTACTATAACTTAAGATCATTGACTAAGCCCTTCAACCGGATGCCTTCTTTAGCTGCTTTTGTCAAAGCCATGTATTCTACTTTTGTAGTAGATAAGGCAACTGAAGGTTGTAAAGTAGCCTTCCAACTAACGACAAAACCATGCAATGTGAACATATAGTAGTCACAGGTCTTCTACTATCTAAATCTGCAGCATAATCAAAATCTGAATAGCCAGCAACCAAACAATCTGTATCACCTCTTTATATAAAACCAACATCAACTGATCCTCTAGATATTGGAATATGCATTTCACTATTTGCCAATGCTATTTCCCAAGTTGACTCATATATCTACTCACAACACTAACCACATGTGAAATATCGGGTCTAGTACATACTATAACATACATCAGACTTCCCACTTCACTAATATATGGTACTCTAGCCATATACTTCAACTCTGCTTTTGATTGTGGTGCAAAATCTATAGAGAGCCAAATATTTGCCATTGAAGGAGTATTTAAAGGCTTTGCTGTACTCATCCCAAATTTAGATAAAATTTTTTGAATGTAGCTCTTTTGTGATAAGAAGAACTTCCATTGCTTTCGATCCCTGTAAATTCCCATTCCTAAAATTTTCTGAGCTACACTGAGATCTTTCATGCCAAATTTTACACCAAGAAGTTGTTTTAGCTTCCGAATATTTGATATGTTCTAAACGGCAATGAGCATATCATTGACATACAATAACCAAGTAAATGTATGAATCGTCACTAAACTTGTTGTGATACACACAACAATCATATGGACTTCTGTTGTAGCCATGATTTGTCATAAAATTATCAAACCTCTTATGCACATATAGAGATTTCTGAAGCCGACAAACATGATCTTCCTTTCCTTGAATGGGAAACCACTCTGGTTGACTCATAAAAATTTGCTCTTCAAGGTTTCCATGCAAGAAAGTTGATTTCACATCAAGTTGCTCTAACTCCAAGTCATGATACGCATTTAAGGCAAGTAGCACTCAAATCGAAGTGTGATTGACAATTGGAGAAAAAATCTCATTATAATTAAGTCATTCTTTCTGACTATATCCGTTAGCAACTAGACATGCTTTATATCTTATACCTTCAATACATGAAATTCCTGCCTTTTACTTGAAGACCCATTTACAGCCAATTACCTTTCTTCCCTTAGGTAGCTTAACAAGTTCCCAAGTCTGATTCTTGTGAAGAGATTCTATCTCCTTACCCATAGTTGCAATCCACTGAGTTGATTCTAAAACTGTAATTGCTTCGCGATATATGGAGGGCTTTAGGGACTCCACTTCTTCTGCCACTTGCAATGTATAAGCTACCATGTTTTCATATTTCTGAAGAGTCTTAATCTACCTACGAGGACGGTCAGTGGCAATGTTATATCGTTGTTCTTATTCTTGTTTGTGTTATATTTCTGATTCAACATAGGAATGTTCTTTAATCGGTTTAGTACACAATGAACCTTATGAATGACTATTACTTGGAGTTGCTTTAAACTCCACCTGCTTGTCAACACCGTCTACTTTTTCTGAAATAATAGACTCAACAATCAGGTGAAGCATAGAATTTTCATAAAAAATTACATGTCTACTCATAATAATTCTACACTCAAATGGAGACCAGCTTTTGTAACCTTTTACCCCAACACCATAACCCATATATATTCCCTTTTTGACCTCAGTTCTAGTTTACCTTCACTAACATAATAGTAAGCAGGATAACCAAAAACTTTCAAAATATAATAATCAGTGAGTTTTCCAAACTATATCTCTAAAGGGGTTTTACTGTCTATAGTAATTACTGGAGAACGGTTCACCCCGTAACACACGGTGTTATAACAATCTCAGCCTAAAACTTTATGGTCAATCCAAAATTAAAGAGCATGCATCGAACGCTCTCTAATAGTGTTTATTTCATCCTTTCTACTACTCCATTTTGTCGCGGAGTGTCTCTAACTGTGCAGTGTCTAACAATGTCTTCATCCTTACATAATCCATCAAATTCACTTGAACAAAACTCTAAGTCATTATCTGTGTGAAGACGCTTTATCTTCTTCTCTGTTTGATTCTCTACCAGAATCTTCGATTGCTTGAAAGTTTTGAAAACTTCACTTTTATGCTTCAATATGAATACCCATGTCATCCTTGAATAGTCATCGATCACGGATAAAAAATATCTCTCTCCATCTAAAGATGAAACGTGAGAAGGACCCCAATAATCAGCATGAATGTAATATAGTGTTGCCTTTATCCTATACACAATCTTTTTAAAATGAGATCGACATTGTTTCCCGAAAACACAATACTCACAGAACCTAAAATTAGATGTCATGTGTGCCCCAAGTAGGCCCTGTTTGCATAGAATAGTCATTCCATTTTCATTCATGTGCCCCAGTCACATATGCCACAACTTAGTCTGATATGATTATGACTATTCTTAGGGAAAAGTTGTTGCACCTGAACCTATCACTAGTGTTCCCTGTAAAATATACAAGGTATCATATTTGACTCCCTTCCTTACTACCAATGCACCTTTGGTAATTTGAAGTACTCCTTTTTCATAACTATACTTGAAATCTCTCAAGTCCACAACTCCCAAAGAAATCAAGTTCTTTTTCAAATTTGGCACATGTCAAACATCACCTAAAGTTCTAATTGTACCATAATGCAATATGATCTTGATTGAGTCAATACCTATTACCTTGCACGATGTGTGGTTTCCAATTAAGATGCTTTCACCATCCTTTTCCTCATTGGTTGTGAACCAATCTCGATGTGCGCACATATGATAAGAGCACCTTAAATCCAAAACCCAAATATTCTCTTAATTTGATTGATCAATCATTGAAAAAACTATATTTTCTTTTGACGCAGAATCATCTTGAGCAACAATTGCATGTTGAGTTTTTGCTTTATTCTTCTTTGGACATTCATTCTTCCAATAACCTAGTTCTTTGCAGTAATTACAGATGTCTAGTGGATTTACAGTCGAATATCGAGATTTAGACTTAGACATTTCTTTGCCTTTCCACTATCCTTTTCCCTTCCTAGGGTGTCTTCATGATTTTCAAAAATTTCAACCACCAATTCAACTGCAGAACTTTCTCCAGTATTTCCAAATGCCTTATGCATAAGCTCTCGAGTATGAAGACAGGACCTGACTTCTTCTGAAGTGATAGTATCTTTTCCAATAATAAAAGAATTCACAAAATTTTCATATGATGGAGACAAAGAGATTAACAAAATCAGGGCAGCGTCTTTATCTTCTATTTTAACATCGACGTTTTGAAGATCCATTAAAATAAATTTTAATTCTTCCAAATATTCTTTCAGAGGCATACCTTCCTTCATACAAAGACCAAACAAACGTTGCTTCAGTAACAGCTTGTTAGTCAAGAATTTTGTCATATATAGGCTTTCCATCTTTGTCCATAGACCTGCAGTATCTTCATTCGCCAATTCGTAGATTATCTCATCAGCCAAACATAACAAAATGGTGGAGTGTGCCTTCTTTTCTTGTTCAGCAAAAACAGACTCATTCATTGATTCTGGCTTCTTTCCTAAAGGCGGTGTTTAGATCAACTGTTGTTTCAATAAAGCACGCATCTTGATGCACCAAAGACTGAAGTTGTTCTTCCCAGTAAATATATCGATGTTAATGTTGTGTGATGATAGCTTTGTACTTAATTAATAGATTCAGACAAAACCAAAAGCTCTGATACCATTTTGTTATAGAAAATCAAGCATGAAAAGAAAAGAAAGGGAAATAAAACAATCAATTGCACAACACATAGATTTACGTAATTCACCCCAATTAATTGGGGCTACATCCATGGTAACAAAAAATCACAACTTCACTATAAAAAAAAAGGGAAGAATTACAAGAGGAGTGCGGCTAGGATTTTTCATCTACACCTAACCTAAAAGAGATGATGTTTATATATCACTCCAATACAAAATACTGAAAGTATCAAAAAACCCCTAAATAATAAGTCAAAGATTCAAGGCATATCTAACAACTACAACACCCAACCATCAATTTCATAAAAGAATGTATGATTTTGAAAGATTTGTTCAAATTTAACATTTTGAGAACTTTAAAATATTTTTTTCCTGAAATTTTTGAAAGTTTCAAAAATTTCAGAAAAAAAAA
>JANITW010000007.1:55085911-55102726 GCA_027564335.1 Erythroxylum williamsii
GATCCCTGGTGGAGCTTGATGGGGAACGGATTAAGGTTGCATACGAGGGCCTATCATCGATTTGCTTTGCGTGTGGCCACACTGGACATGAAATCGAGCTCTGTCCTCAAAAACAGTCGCCTCCTCCAGCACCTGCCGGTTCCTCCGATTCCACCCCACCGGTAGACCCCCCGGTCGCTCACCCACCGCCCCACCTCCCAGCTTCCCCATCGGATGCGTCCCCATCTCCCTCCGAGGTTCTGTCTTCCCATGACCTTTACGACCCTTGGATCCAAGTCCAGAGGTGCAGTACCCGTACTCCCAACGGTAACAAGACGAGACGCGACAGGAGACGTTCTGACACTCACGCGCAAACTCCGGGCTCGCACTTCAGCCCCCTCTCCAACGGAGTCGTTGTGCCTTCCACCTCGCTCCCACCTCCCGCGTTTTCTTCCAGTCCCGCACCTTCTCGACCTTATCGCGGCACACCCAGTGGGAGGACGTATCGCACCAAGTGACTGGCCGAGCCACAAGTGCCCTTAGGCTTCCCTTTCGTCTGGGTCGCGATCCCATAAGGCGAGCAATGTCCTCTAGTCTGGGCCTATCCCCCTGAGGCCCTTCCCCTCAGCCCAGCCCAGGTTTCCCCTCAAGCACCTAAGGCTTTGGACATGGGCCCAAGCCAACAGACCTCTCCCAACCCACCCAAACCCACATTGCTATCACCTTGGCCTCCCACTCTGATGTTATTTTCCACGACTCATCTCATGCCACCCCTCCCACTGATGGCCCCACCCTATCCCGAATGGAGGAAGACCCCTCGAGTGATTTCGTGAGTCCTTCCCTCGTGCCACCCGAACACCTCACTCCCCCTCCGCGGCCCCTCGACCCTATGACCACTCCCTCTTCCGTCAATGATGGACCTTTACTTATTGATTCCCCGATGAATGACTTCGTCGAGCCTCCTAAAATTTCCCCTGACGAGGGACATCTTAGCCCTGGGGTTGGCCCCCTGCGTCTTAGGCCCTCCTTTTATCTGGGTGTTTTTATGTCCATCTTCCTTTGGAATTGCCAAGGGGCTGGGGGCAAATCGTTCCAACCCATCCTCAAGGAGTACATCCGCACTCATAAACCAATACTAGTCGCTTTAATGGAACCTCGTATCAATGGTTCTCGAGCCCAAAAAGTTATTAAGAACTTGGGTTTCAACCAGTCCTTCCGAGTGGAGGCTGTCAGCTTCTCCGGAGGCATCTGGCTTTTATGGGATACTAGCACCCCTATTCAAATTCTGATAACCCATCGCCAATTCATTCATATCAAGATCCATTGGGCCCATACTTCTTTCGTTTTCACTGCTATTTATGCTAGTCCGACTTACTCTCTTTAACACTTCCTGTGGGACCATTTACAACACATTGCCCTGTCTACATCTATACCTTGGTTTTTAGGAGGCTATTTTAACGCCAAATTGGACAGTGATGATCAACGTGGTGGCTCCCGCCTCTGTTCCGAAGTGAGTCCTCCTTTTCGAGACTGCATCCACTGCTGTCACATGCATGATCTTAGGTTTATAAGGTCTAAATTTACTTGGCAATGGGGTCCCCTTCGCGCTCGCCTTGATCGCGCTTTCGATTCGAGTCCCTGGGTGACGGCCTTTCCTCACACGACTGTTCATTCCCTTCCCTTCCTGAAATCTGACCATCGGCCCTCCTGGTCACTTTCGCGCCCCTATGGGCCCTTTCCTTTTCCCTCGGGCTTTCCGCTTTCAATCTGCCTGGCTGACCCATGAACAATTTGGCCAAATTGTCAAAGACAATTGGCATCTTCAATTTTCGTCTCTTCCTGCTAAGCTCGAACATTTGGCTAATGAGCTTCAATAATGGAACTCCAGCTCTTTCGGGAACATTTTTCAACGCAAACGTCGCCTCATGGCGTGTCTTCAGGGCATTCAAACCCACCTGGACAATAGTCACTCCGATTCTCTGCACGACCTAGAAGCTTATCTGCAACGGGAGCTTGAACAGGTCCTTATTCAGGAGGAACTATTCTAGCACCAAAAATCGCGGTGCCAATGGCTAGCGCAGGGGGACCGAAATACCAAGTACTACCATGCGATCACTACAGGTTGCCGCCGTACCCAGCACTGTCACTACATCCACGATGAACATAGGGGTTCTAGTTCAGATCTTGGGGGCATTCAACGAATAGCCCACAATTTTTTTGTTAACCTTTACACCACTGACCAGTCTACTCCGCCTACCCTTCTCCCTTCCAGTACATTTCCCCCCTCTCCCTCGCCAGGCTTATATAGATCTGCTCGCACCTATCTCTCCCGATGAGGTAAAGACTGCTTTCTTTCACATGAATCCTCACAAGGCGCCAGGAATTGATGGCTTCCCTGAGCTTTTCTTCCAATCCCAGTGGGATCAAATTGGGCCTGATCTCGTTATATTCATCCAACAAATTTTTCGACATGAAATTTGGGAGCAAGCCCTGAATCATACCATCTTGGTCCTCATTCCCAAGACCCCTTCCCCGCAGTTTATTACGCAGTTTTGCCCTATTACTCTGTGCACGGTCCTGTACAAAGCTATCACCAAAGTTATCTTCAATCGACCAAAACCCCATCTCGACTAGCTTGTTGCCCTGACCCAGTGTAGCTTTGTCCCTGGCCGGCACATTGTTGACAACATCATTATCGCACAGGAGGTCATTCACTCCATGCGGCGCAAGACCGGAAAAATGGGTTTTTTGGCGATTAAGGTCGATCTAGAAAAAGCCTACAATTGACTTTCTTGGGACTTTATCCATGATACTCTCAGCAACATCGGCATCTTGAGTTCCCTCCTCAATCTTATCATGAAGTGAGTTTCTACGGTGACTATGCAGATTAACTGGAATGGAGCTTTAGGTGATGAGTTTACCCCTACTCGAGGCATCCGTCAAGGTGACCCTCTATCGCCTTACTTGTGCTGGGCATGGAACTCCTTGGCCATCTCATCTCCCGCTCCATGGCACTCGAATGTTGGGCGCCTATCACTCTAAACCGCACTGGCCCCCCTATCTCTCACCTATTTTTTGTCGACGACCTCTTCTTGTTCTCTGAAGCCTCTTTTGATCAGGTCTCCGGTATCTATGACACCTTGGCCACTTTTTGTACTACATCGGGTCAAAGCGTTAGTCAAGCCAAATCCCGTATCTTCTTCTCCAGGAATATTATCCTGACTATGGCGCGTACCCTTAGCCGGGTGATGGGCTTCAAGCAGACACCAGACCTCGGTCGCTACCTGGGAGTTCCCCTGCTTCATGAATGAGTTACCAGAAGGACTTATCAGTATCTCCTCGATAAAGTCCACCACTGCCTATCTGGTTGGCGAGCCAATCTTTTGTCTTTTGCGGGCCGCATAACTTTGATCCAGTCAGTCCTCTCTGCACTTCCTACTTATACGATGCAAACGATTCGCCTTCCTCGGGAGTTGTGCAATGAATTGGAGAAGATCTTTCGTACCTTTTTATGGGACTCCTCCTCGGGCACTCGAAAGATTCCTCTTATTCCTTGGACTCAAGTTTACCAACCAAAGGAATTAGGTGGGTTAGGGATCCGAAACATCCGCGCCACTAATGATGCTTTGCTCACTAAATTAGGGTAAGCTATGATCAATAAACCTAACGTCTTGTGGGTCTAAATTTTATCGGCCAAGTATAAATTTGATGTTAACCATATCATTTCTGCTCTTCCTCCTACAGGCGGATCCATGGTGTGGCGGAGCATCAAAGCCATCTGGCCCAACGTCATCAATGGTATGTGGTGGATGATTGGTGACGGGCTCCAGACTCGATTTTGGCTTGACCTATGGGTGGCTAATGTGGGTCCTCTCGCCCAATATCTTACCACCCCTATCCCTTCCTCTGACCTTGCTCGTCGCGCTCACCAGTTCGTCGATCACAATGGCCATTAGGACTAGCCTCAATTTCAATCGCTACTTCCTTCCTCCATTTGGCTGGCTATTGCGGGAACCTTCTCCCCCAAGCCTTACCTGGGAGCTGATAAACTAGTCTGAAGACCATCCCCTTCTGGAATCTTCACGACTGCTTCAGCTTACTCGATGCTCATAGAGCCCCATCGGGCTCACCTCGATTGCCTATAGAAGTCCATTTGGCAGTGGACCGAGCCCTAGCGTATTCGTTCCTTTCTTTGACTTTTGGCTCAAGACCGATTCCTCTCCAATCAGCAACACGTTTGCCGCCATCTTACTACTAGCATGGACTGCTATCACTATCGGTTGGAGGAGACTTCGCTCCATATTGTTCGCGATTGCCCCCTAGCGCAGAATCTTTGGCTTAACTTCCCTCACTAAGCCCTCCCGTCCACCTGCTTCACTAGTAACCGCCAGGAATGGCTCCTCACTACCCTTCAAACCCATCATTTGGTCTTGGGCCTTGATTGGGCAGCCTTCTTTGGGACTGCCTGTTGGTTCCTATAGACCTGGCACAATTTGGCCCTTTTCGACAATCAGTTTTCCTGGCAGCGTTCTCCAGTGACGGTCATTCTTAATTATGTCCGCCTGAGTTCTCAGGCCTCTGCTTCACTTAATTGTGCCAGATTATCCCCTTGCCCGCGATCCGACCGCTGTATTGGGTGGTGCCCGCTTACCTCAGGCTGGGCCAAATTGAATACGGATGGCACATATTGCAGGGACACCTCCTTGGCCACTGCGGGGGTTTCTCTTCGGGACAGTTTTGGGGATTGGCTTGGTGGGTTTGCTCATAATATCGGGCGGTGTTTTCCAATTTTGGCTGAACTCTAGGGTGTCTACTCGGGTCTCCTGTTGGCCTGGACCCTTGGCTTTCGGCGTGCGATGGTGGAACTGGACTCTCTCGTGATTACAGAGCTCCTCTCTGATGGCCCGCAGCGATCCCTCACACTAAATCCTCTTGTCCGGGGCATCAACGAGCTACTTATCCAAAATTGGGTTGTTCTTCCTCGATACACGTACAGAGAGGGTAACCGGTTTGCTGACTGACTCGCTACTCATGCTTTTACTTTGCGTCTTGGGCTCACCATTTTTGATAGCGCACCCTTTGGGTGTGCCACTATCTTTCTAGAGGACATGGTAAGGGTTAGCCTCCCCTGGCGAACTTTGTAATTTGTGCTTTCCCTTGTTTATAAAAAAAAAAGTATGTGTTGAAAATATAACAGTTTGTAGAATATCTACTTGGATTGTAGATATTTTAACCTTTTTTGGTAGGGGCTGAGCTCTTTTTTACAAGAGTTAATTAATATAACAAAATTAAAAAATTTTAATTTTTTAACTATAGTTCGAAATTTAAAAATTAGTAATAAAACGATCAAATTTTTAAATTTTTTCAATTGTAGCTCAAATTTTAAAAGTGGCAATAAAATATTCAAACTTTCAATTTTCTTCAATTCTAGCCCGACATTTTCTATTATTATCCCGATGTCCTCAACCCTTAGCCCTTTATTTTCTATTTGTTCTATTAACACCCCAAACTACTCTCACATTACAGTATACTGTGCTAGTAAGATTTTCGTTTTTAGTTCGTTCTTCTAATGCTCTTAGTATGAGGACGTTTAAAGAACAAACTGAAAATGGAAAAAAAATTAAAATCAAAGCATAAGGTCGTTAAAGTTAAGTAATCTGATTTAGGTCATTTTTAAACAACAACATTGTTTTATTAATGTTCATTTGTTGTGTTAAGTTTGGCTGACATGTATTAATAGTTAATATTTCTAAAACACGTGACAAGTCACGTCAGCAAATTTAAAGAAAACACTAACATTGAGCTAGAATTGAAAAAAATTAAAAGTTTAAGTATTTTATTGTTACTTTTTGAATTTTCAGGCTATAATTAAAAAATTAAAAGTTTGAATATTTTATTGATGTTTTTTAAAGTTCGGACTATAATTTAAAAATTGACAGAAGTTTGGGATTTTTTGGTAATTAACTCTTTTATAATTGGGTTCTTTATTTTTTATGTATATTAAAAAAATTATTAGATATTTATAATAAGTCAATGATCTTAAAACTAATAACATTAGAAGAACAAATAAATTTTACCAATATTTAAAAAGTTAGACTACAAATTAAACCAATAAGAATACAAGTTTAAAATTTTTGTTTTTATTAAAGTATCTTAAAATCGCTCTATAATAAAGATTAAATAAAATTTAAAAAATTAAAATATAATTGCAAAAGTAGATTATCCTTGACAGTTAAAAAGATTAAATTTTAATTAAAGAAAAGATTGTCAATAAAGACTAACTGGTTTATTTTAATTTATAAAAACTAATTAACTCTCCAAAATTGTTCAGTTAATTAATAAATTAATCAATTTTTAATCATGTGGTTGCTTCTTTTAAAGTGGGCGTTAAACGGTTTAAATTTGAAAATTCTTAGTTAAAAGACTCATTTTCTTTCTATGGTTGAAAACGTCTGGAGTCAAAATAGGGGGATTTCGTTGAAGGGAAAGTTGAGAATTTATAGTGAAACTTTAGCAATCTAGGGTAAGGAAATTACAAGGAATTTTAAGGAAAGGTTTAATCAATTAAAGGTTGATATGAGACGGGCTCGTCAAGGAAAGGGTGGATTGTCTGATGCCGACTTCCGTCCGTTTCAAGAACATTATCATGATACACTTTGTCAACAGGAAATTTTTTGGAGACAAAGGTCTAAAATGTTGTGGCTTCAAGATGGTGATTCCAATTCTAAACTCTTTCATGCTATTGATTCTAAGAGGAAAAGGAAAAATTATATATCTCAATTGAAAGACCCTACAGGAGTGACTTGTGATTGGAATTCTGGTCTGGTTGATATTGTAGTTATTATTTTAAGGATATATTTACTGCAACCAATTTGAATACAGGAATTGTTGCTGCTACTCTTGAGCATACAGTATCCCAATCCCAGAATGATCTTTTGTTAAAACCTTATACGACAGAGGAAGTGAAGAGTGTTGTTTTCAGTCTTCATTCTGATAAAGCGCCAGGAATAGATGGGATGAATGCGACCTTCTATCAGAACTGCTGGAAAATTGTAGGGGATGATATAGGTGCACCTCCTGTTTCACCTCTCTTTTTTGTCGATGATAGCTATATTTTCTTTTCTACTAACCTTTTGGAAGCTCAAGCTATCAAGGATATTTTGCACATTTATGGATTGGATTCAAGCCAACTTGTGAATTTTAATAAGTCTTCTATTAGATTCAGTTCCAACACTTCGAACCATCAGAGGAATATTATTTCTTCTTGTCTTTCTGTTGATTTTGGATCCATGGACGTTTCTTACTTAAGTTTATCTTTTGTTATTAGGAGAGATAAGAAGGAAATTTTCTATTTTATTGAGAAGAAACTGTGGAAGCGGCTGCAAGGACGGAACATGACTTTTCTTTCTCGGGCTTGAAAATTTTTTTTACTGAAATTTGTTGCTCACTCTCTTCCTAATTATGCTATGACTGTTTTTAGAGTGCCGATGGGTGTTTGTAAAAAAATTGAGAAAACGCTTAATTCCTTTTGGTGGGGTACGAATGTAAGACAAAAACAAGGAATTCATTGGATAGCGTGGGATAAGATGTGCTGGCCGAAACACCTAAGAGGCATGGGTTTCAGGACATTTCATTATTTCGATATGGCTTTGCTTAGGAAACAGTGTTGGAGGTTGCTTTCTGATAATTGCTCGTTGGTTGCAAGAGTTCTTAAGGCTCGCTACTATCCTCGAAGCACTGTGTGGGATGTTAAAAAGGGTACTAATCGTAGTTTCACTTGGAACAGTATTTTCTCAGGTATTGATTTTGTTAAAAACGGATGGAGGAAACGTGTTGGCAATGGCAACATTATTAGGGTTTGTTTTGACCCTTGGTTGTCAGATAAGGAGAATCAATATATCACTTCGACTCTTGATGATTCGTGGATAAATCTTCGAGTTTCTGATTTGATCCTTCTCGACTTTAAACAATGGAATTTGCATTTAATCTCAACTTTATTTAATGAGCGAAATAGAGATCTAATTCTCCAAATTCCTTTGAGCTTACAACGCAGTTTTGATGATTGGCTTTGGGCCTATGATAGAAAAGGCATTTATTCTGTTAGAAGTGCTTATCATTTTATTCATGCAGCCCCTCGAGACTTGAATCAGGTTCTTCTCTCTCTTCTTTGGAAGAAATTTTGGTCTTTGAACATTCCTGCTAAGATAAAAATTTTCTTTTGGCGTTCATTAAATTCTTGCTTACCGGTTCGTGATCTTCTTATTAATAAAGGTGTTGATACTGTACATTTGTGTCCTATTTGTGGCATTGAGAATGAATCTGTTTCTTATGTTGTATTTGAGTGCTATTGTGCTAAGACAATTTGGTCAAATTCTCAACTGGGTTTATTCCATTTCACATCTGTTGAGTTGCCTTCTTTTTCTTTTTCTTGTCCGTTCGATGTTGACAAATTGGACTTCAGCTAGGAAACGAGAAAATGTAACTTTTAACCAAGAACATACTGCTCATATTACTTGGCAAAAACCACCAGTTGGTTTCCTTAAAATCAACACCGATGCTATTATCTTCATAGATTTAAGGAAGATTGGTAGTGGTTTTATTGTTTGAAATAGCAATAGAGATTGCATAGCTGCTGGCAGTAACATTTGTCATGGGGTTTTAGATCTTTCTAGTGCAGAAGCTATGGGAATTCGTGGAGCTTTAAGTTGGGTTAAAAAGCAAAACTTACACTTTGTTATTATTGAATCGGATTCGCAACTGATTATTCAAGGCATTCTTTCAACCATTCGCAATCGGTTTGAAATTGATTTGATTATTACTATTTCTTATTTCTTTGTAATTCCATAAATGATATTCATTTTAGTTTTTGTAAAAAATTTGCGAACTGTGTAACTCATTCTTTGGTAAGAAATACTAGTCCTATGCCAAGTCTTGATTATTGGGATTTGTCTTTCCCTGCTTGTATTTCTTCAACCTTAGCTAATATTCGTGCTTTTTAATGAAGTTTCCTTTGTTTTAAAAAAAGGATAAATTGAACTAATAAATTAAACGGTTCAAAAATACCAATTGAGTTGACTCTATTTTTAAATAATTGCTTTTCACCATCCGGTCAATATTATAAGTTTTAAGTGGATGGCAATTTATAAAATATAAAATAAAAACATAAAAATTTCAAGTAGTTTAAGAAATTTAAAAAATAATTTTAAAAATCTCCAAAAAAATATTCTAATTTTTGGGTTTTTTTTGAAAAATATTTTTTTATATTTCGGATAAAAAAATAACAACAAAACACGTTCAATATGAACATTATAGAGATTGATACTGATGACATATGACTACATCATCTACACGTTATAAAACTGTTGAAGTCAGTTCATTCAGCAAATACTTGCAGTTGGAAATGGTAGTGCTTCGTGAGTTAAAATCGACTCACAAATGATGGTGGAGGTCCTCCTAGTGGTTTCCCTCTCTAGGTAATGGGATCGAGGGTACACAAATTGTGACTCATTTAAAATACCTACAAAAATGCAGGTATTAAAAAATTAAATATTTTAATTTAATTTATCTTAATACTTTGATTTTTAAAATCAGTCATTTTATTAAAATTGATTAATTTTTATAAATTAATCAATTTTAAAAACTTTATAAATTAATTAATTTTAATTTAATATTTTTGGATGTATAAATTGACTCAACCTATAGTTACATTTGCAATGTAAGAAACAAAGGTAAAGAGTGACTTTATGTCGTTATCAATCCAATTCTGAGTGCCCACTTTCATGCACCATGTTATAAGGTGCAAACTTCGCAAGGTCCCAAGCTATCTTCTTCTTTCCTTGGAACTGAACACCAATGCAATCATATTTACAAGGCTAGACATGAAACCCACCACTTCAATTCAGTTCACTCGCTTCCTGCTTTTCTTGATCTTTGCTGTGTCTTTTGCATACCACACTGTTGGCACCGGTGGCTCTGATAAGGAGAAAGAGACCTTGCCTGAAATGTCAACAGAGCCTAATGGTCAAACCGGTCCCTCACCAGGAGCCACTGGCTCCGGCTATGGTCCAAACTGGAACTACAACTGGGGTTGGGGTTCAAGTCCAGGCGCTGGCTGGGGCTACGGCTCTGGCTCAGGTCGGTCACGTAATGGTTTTGGTAGGGGTTTTGGCTTTGGTTCTGGTTCTGGAAGTGGTTCAGGATACGGTTTTGGGTCTGGAGGTGGCAGTGGATACGAAGGAACTGGATATTCCAGTGGGGGTGGTTCAGGCTCAGGGTATGGTTTTGGTTCTGGAGGTGGTGGTGATTCAGGCTCAGGCTCCAGTTTTGGGTCTGGAGGTGGTGATGGATACGGAGCAGGATCTTCCGGTGACAGTGGCAGTGCAAGTAGCAACGGCTACTCTTCACCGTGGGATTTTCAAGAGAGAAACAACCATGGCTGAGGTCATGGCAATGATTCCGTGCTTGCATATTATTTCAAGAGAATAATGTATCCTAGTATATGGATTTAGTTACCTGCATGGTGTGTAAGTTAATGACATATAGAGAATTCGTCATTAGACATGGATAATTTGAATTTTGAAGTGCAAAATATTTTAAATTTTTTAAATTCAAAACACGTCAAATTTTATAAGATTTTCAATTCACAAAAAAAAAATTGACAAATAAAAGGTTCTTTAAGAATAATTACTCGGTGAAAATCCCGCAAATATACAAAATATAGGAAGGTCCAGTAATACGTACTCTTATCCCTAATTAACCGAGAGACTGTTTTCAAAAGTACCATCAATTAATAAATCCAAAGTTAACAGATCAAACTGAGCTCGGGATTACTGCTGAAAATATGTAACACCAATTAGTCCATCTAAAGTCAATACAGCTAAAGTCAATAGATCAGGCCAAGCTCGAGATTATAGAGGATGAATCAAACAGCCTAATCTATCCTTGACTTAATCAGACTTTAATATACTCAAATAATTGGCTAGACTCATGTTATAATCCTCAAGATTGACCAAACTTCGAATCAAACTCAAACCGCAATGAAAACTCAAGTTTGAGTCCAAGTCATAGGAAACCCAAGTCCAGTCAGATATACTGCCATCCCTGCTAACTTCTTTCAATAGAACATACAATCTGAACTTCGTAAATGGAAATGCAACCTTAATTCTTTTTAGCCAAGATGAATCTCCTTGTCATCATCTGATTGACCTTGAATTAAATGCTTCGAAAAGGTGAAGAACTAAGGTACCAATACTAAGAGGTGAGGATCATACTCCACAAACAGGCATTTCATCACACTAGGCATAGCTAAATTTTCTGTAAAAACGGAATCAGCGAAATCGGCAGTCGTTACCTTTAAATACGCATTAGATAAACTGTAAGATTGTATCCAATAAAGTTTGGTAGCCGACCAAAATCACCTGCATCAAAGATACTGTCAGTTCAAGCAACAGAAACTTACAGTTCCCAGTAACATATAAACGGTATAACACATGCCAAAAAATGAACTGAATCATGCACAGAAGGGCACTAACAGATCGCATAATCATACTTTGGCAATTTTTCAGAACAACTACATAACTGCACACTGACCACAACTTATGGTCTCATGGTTATATCACAACCTAAAAAGTGCACAATAAGGTTCATTAGTCATTCACTAAGAAGCATAGACACAGACACGGACATGCGACACGACACGGACACGAACACGAGGACACACTAATTTCTAAAATTTGGTGGACACGAACACAACATATATATATATTACAAAATTTAGAATTAAGAAAAAAATTCAAAATTCATAATATAATATATATTGATTGATGTGTTTCAAGACTTCCAACATCTTAATAGTTTATACATATTTGGTACTTTAGAAGCCCCTCTCAAAAAACATGAAGCATATATTCTATGGAGCATATTTTTCATTAAGCAATATCCGAGCGATTTTTAGATGTGTCCGAGTTATGTCCACTGTGTGTCAGTGGGTGTCCGACATGGACACGTGTCCGACACGCGGACACGGCTCCATTTTGCCATGTCCGTGCTACATAGGTCATTCATAATTTCTTATCTCAACAAATCCAGTTGAGCTCAGTTAGAATATATACACACCAAGACATTCATTTGAACTCACGTCGCTCAATGGTGCCAAAAGACAAATAAAGCCATAGTTGAAGCTAGGGATGGCAGAATACCCGAATTCAAACCATCCCAGCCCAACTCAGTTGAGTCAATGGATCAAGCTGGTTTGACCGGATCCAGATTTGGTCTAACCTCGAAAAAAGAATCAAATTCAGCCCATATGTATAGCCAACATACCAGGATATCAGTCCAATACAGATAATCCCATATGTATAGCCAGCATCAAATCCGCAATTTTGATGGGCCGATTGGGCATATTCATGTCCCAACCAACTAATTTAAACTTTCCAGATATGTCTGAAGCATAAAGTAAACACCTTTAGGACCTATGCAACATGCCATTCCAAGCAGAAGCTTCTTTAAATTTTCACTATAGTTTATTTCTTATTAAATACATAAGTTCAATAAAGTCTTCCTATAAAGAAAACCTAAAGTGCAAAGCAAATCTTATATAGCACACAACACAGAAAGAACATCATCATCATCATCATCATAACCCGAAGTCCCAAAGTGAAGCGGGATCTAGGAGGATCTGAAAATCCACAGTCTTACCCTTACATAATAGAGAGGTTGACTCATATGTAGATGTGACAGGATAATAGTGATGCAGGTTAAAAGAGTACGTAAAAACTGACAGTACACATCAAACAAAGAAAGATAGAACACATACAGTAAATTTAGATATTATCACGAGCGGAGCAAAGTTTCATTACTCAAGGACTTGACAAAAACTAATGACCATGAAAATATATTATCAACAAATGAACAGTCATCGTGAATTCATATTTGAAATATAGAACCAAATAGTATACCTCCATGTTTCTAATAGCTCTTTGTAGTCCACCGACAATTCTCGAAAAGGACATATATTCTTAATGGCAAATAGCATGATGTGAGGAACCCTATGATCGTGATGATCATAAAGAACTTTTCTCGCAGAGAGATTAGGAGAGCTACTATGGGTAATGAATCTACCAAAATTACCACATCGAGTTGCATCAATAACAAAACCCGTTCCTATATCAAAAATGTAATCTTTCCCTTGCCCCACTTGATTTTCCATGAAAATTTCTCCTATATACTCACACACAAAACTTCCACGAGGAATTAAGGACCTAGATCTGACACCCCATTCTCTAGATTTATTCTTGAATACCTCAAGTTGAAATGATATGCCATGTTGACTTGTCCTATTCAAGCAAGAGGTAAAGCATTTGCATAAAGGACCACATTCGTAAATAACATCCTCCCTTGTAACAAGACCTTTTCGATAATCATATGAAATATCCCCTCCACTGTTTCCTTTGCAAACACAATCTTCAGAATCAGAGCATCCATTTGTGCAATTACAACTTGTGGATATCCATTCATTCAATAGTGGAGGATAAGTTACTTTTACTTGATATATAAAACTCGGGGGCCTTTCAAAATCGATTGTATTTACTACACGAATTGGCTTATCCTCCTTACCATAAGATATATCATTGATAATAGCTCCCATCTTACAACCTGAGGACTTTTCCATTACCATTCCTCGAGTTAATTTAGGTTGGTCTAACTTTCTTCGCAACAAAAACTTGTAAACATGCTTACCTGTGTCCCCCTTCTTCAACTTATAATCTTCCACATAGTACAATCCATCATAAACATACATGATATTCAATTTTTTATTACCACTAAGTGTAGCCTTCTTAAAAGCCTTAAACCTTTGACGACGAATTACGCGCACAGGAGTTTTTTTATGCATGCTATTCACCAAGGCAAGATTTCCTCGTTCAAGTTTTTGATCTTCAATTTGGCATTTAAAATGCATTGAGGGATTCCCACCTTGTCCTGAGTAGATCATGATATCAGAAGATTGGGTTTCATTTTCATATCGCCCACTATCAACAATACTTGTAGCCAACTTTTCTCCATCTTTCAGGTAATCTATACCACTATTGAATTGGCAGTGAAGTCCAATTATGTATAATTCAGCTCTAGACTGAAACTTGTCACCAACCTCAACTCCAGGAACTAACCCAATTCGTCTTGTTGAGTTGACCCACCCGTGGTCCTTCTTAAGCAAACTTGCTGCTTTTAAATATATGATTGACGTGCGTTCATTTCGTCTTCTTCCATCATCCTTCATGAGGTTAGCAAGTATTTCTCGATACAACTTGATGGTACTCTGTACATCCGTTCGGGTAGCATTTGGAGGAACAAGTTCGTGTTTCTTTTGATCCCCTCCTCCAAGAGCATCACCCAAGAATCTGGGAGCTTCAAGAAAGTTCCGGTTCCCAATACCATGAGCTCTTAACTTACTTCCAAAACCAGTACAAACTTCATGTTTCTCATCAAACTCAGAAGAAGCTCTCTTCCCAGAAACTTTATGGCACTTTATTGGGGGTAAGAATTCATCATCACTTTCATAAAAATTCACAATTGGTAATAACTTGGAAGGGTTCTTTCTTACAATGACAACATCGTCTTTTGTCGAGCTCCGACTCGTAGGGTTTTTCCTCGAATAAAATATGTCATCCTCCGAGTCCACAGTTGAAAACTCACTACACCCTGCAACTCTTGCTCGCTTAAACGTCGGTAACCCTGGACCATTTTGCCGGGTTGCCCGGATATCTGGTAAATCCATGACAATTTCTACTGCAATCGACAAATGCACACACACATGTAAGAAAATGACTACTGCTACTTAAACACCAAAAAGTTTGAAAACAAATGAGAAAGAGTAAGCCCAAAGAAAAGAAAACAATGTCAAGTAACAATGCAAAAAACCACAAACAAACCAGTAGAGTCTAGTAAAAACTACATCTAAGAAAAAGGAAACAAGAAAGGAAGAGGAAGGACCCTAAAGAACCTGAATATCAAAAGTTTGAGAACAAAAACAGGGAGTCCTTACAAATGAGAAAGAGTAAACCCAAAGAAAAGAATACAATGTCAAGTAACAATGCAAAAAACCACAAACAAACCAGTAGAGTCTAGTAAAAACTACTTCTAAGAAAAAGGAAACAAGAAAAGAAGAGGAAGGACCCAAAAGAACCTGAACACCAAGGAGGTTAGAAGCGGAGAGATAAGTCTTGAAAATGGTACCCTCCCTCAGGCCAAAATACAGCGTTCTTAGAGAAGAGGGCTCTCTCAAGGTCGGTTACGTTGTTAGAGAAGAGGGCTCTTTCAAGGTCGGTTTAGGGATAGTTTCGTTTTGGCAAAATTTGTGCTTTCGTGCCAGGTGAAATTCCCAGATTTTTTTGGAACATTGCTTTTTTTATTTTAAAAAAAAAAGATTAATCCGTACCTGCAACAACCTGTGCTTTTCCGTTTCCAAAATGCGTCGATATGACACTGTCGACGGCGATAATACAAGTCTACTGACACTGAGTGGTCTTGGCGTAATTGTGGGGAGAGATTGACCTGAGAAGAAAATGAAAGCTGCACTCAAAGTACGAGCCACTTGTGAGGCTCAAAATTAAATATTTAAATATATATAATATTAAAATATTTTTTAAAACTCAATTTTACTTTTTATAAACCGAGCAGAAATTAACCTAAATGTAAATAATTTAAAGGTATTTTTTATAATTAAAACCCTCAATATCTCAGAAACAATAAAAAATATTAAAAGCTAAATTAAATTACTAAATTACAGTTAATTAATTTTCAAACAATATTCATAGCACATATATAATTTTTAAAGATTAAGATTTGTTATAATCTTTTGAAAATAAATCAAAACTAAATAAAAATATTTATTAATATTAAATAATATTTTTAATTTTATTAAACTTCGCATGTTTTAGACTCTTACTGCCATATGGCCCACTCCCGCAAAATATGACTTTTGAATTGAGAAAAACCTAATTTTAGCGACTTAGTCACTAAGTTGGAGCCTGGGGATTTTGACTTTTTAATACTTCGGGCGGGGGCACGGCGGAGTAGTAGCTTCTCGCTCACGACAATACCGACTGCGACCAAGTCGGTCAAAAAGCATTCAACTTTTTAGTATTTTATTAATTTAGTAATAACTTTTTTTAAAATTTTAATTTAATAATTGATTTTTAAAAATTCGTATAAATTATATCAAAATATCTTTTTACTGAAGTAACTAACAGGATATTAGATTATAAAGTGTTAAAATTTTCAGGATTTTTTAATTTATTAGTTAAAAATTCAAAATTTTCAATTAAGTTATTAAATTTTTTATAACCTTACCAACCCAACTTAAAAGTTTATTTCTGTTTAGCATTTTTTAATTTAGCTAATAAATTCTTTATTATCCATAAAAAATTAACCATCAACTAAACATTCAAATGAACACGAGAATAATTAGTTAAAAATTAATTTTTTTACAAGAATAAAGTAAAAAAACTTTAACTAAATATGAATTGAATTAATAAGTGTCTGTTTACATGAATTTTTGAAAGGTCAATAAGAACTTTTCTTTAATACAAAAGCCTATGTTTTTAAACAAGTACTTTGCTGTAAAATAAAAAAATACTTATTTAACAAATATAACTTTCTTGGCAACCAAATTACAACTTTTAAAGAAAATTAAATTTAGAGTTTCTCAAAAATTTTAAAAAAATTCTTTTTGAAGTAAATTTTTCAGATTAATTAATGAGCCTATTTTTTGATTCCTTTTGTTCTTACGTTTTACACATAATTTTTATAATATTCATAAATATATTTTTACATTTATTT
>JANITW010000007.1:55105992-55116115 GCA_027564335.1 Erythroxylum williamsii
ATTTGATCCTTGCTCACTGTTACTATAAATCATTGTTAATATATAAAGTAAGGAAATTGTTTTTGGTACACTTGGCTCATATAACATGAATATTCTCTAAAATCTCTCTCCAGGTCTTCAATAAAATTACTTTCTCTATACAAGTAGGTTTTTCACTTGCTCTTGTATAATAATTTTATAGAGATATAAGTATGCTCTGCACTTGTCTATGTATAAGGATTTTGTGCATTAAAAAGTATCGGATCTATGATTATATTTGAGTTATAAGTTATATAGGAATACAAAAGTCAAAAAGTAAACAATGTGATGATAAGATTGAATCTTGAACAATAACTTAAATAGTAATTTGTGAGACCATCTTTCATCAAAAGTTCCAACATTGGTTGCCTAAAAAATTGTGCTCACTTTAAAGGGTTAAGGTGAGGCCATTAGTCATGTCCAAGTCTCAAAAGGCATGTCGATATAAGACTACATTGTGCATTCCCATTGCACAATACCAATGGACTGTTAACTATTTGAACTTAAAGTCGCTCTATCACAATTTTAAAAATTCATGACAAAGATGTATGATTAATGCATCTGTTGGATTTGTTTAGAAATTGCATTGATTTTATGACGAGTAGCATGATTTTGTTGACTAATTCCATCCAACTTAGAATCAATCCTTCTTAGAACTTTATTATGTGATACTGCTTTGGATGTCTGCAAGTCACATTTAGGTATAGTGCTTTGAGGTTGAACATTGTGAGATTTTCAAGAGAGTTATACTCATTTAGAAACTGACGCAAATAGTAAAAAAAAACTAATACGAGCAAGAGATGCAACTTCAGACACACTAGTAGGACTACTAGTTATAGAACAAGAGAGGTTTAACCGGTCTAGAGAGATATTCAGCAAGGATATTTTTGTGACATTTAATGTGTTGAATGGAGTATTTATAGGAGAAAAACCACTTTTGCCAACGAAGCAATTGAGTGTTTGGAATCTTTTTCTTATATTGGTCAAGGATTTTTGGAAATAAGGTATTATCCAGACTTTAATCTTCTGCAAGAGATTTAGAAGTTAAATTTGCAAGGGACTCTGTCTATTTAGCTTTGTCCTTCTTAGTAAAAGGGATGGAAGGTTGAACTTTCGGTGGAGACATTGGAGGTGTATGAATCTGTAACATCTTACTTTACTAATTGACTGGTTCAAAGGGTACATAAGAGGTTGATGGCTCAGGAACCTTTGAAGACTAAGAAACTCTTTATTTATGCACATGGTCAGATTTTGACCTTCTTGGTATTTTTGGAGTTGTCTGAGGATGTATATGCTATCTGATAAAAGGATAATTGAATTTGAATATCTTTATATAGTCAACTTCTTCTATACTTCTGATACTAAGGAAATGGATATGTTGGCTGTGTTTTTGCAAAATTTGTTAAGGCTTTTACAAAAGTCAAAAATTAAACTGTGTGATGATAAGATGAAATCTTGAACAGTAATTTGTGGGACCATCTTTCATCAAAAGTTTCAACGGTGGTTACCCCAAAAGTTGTGCTCACTTTAAAGGGTTAAAGTGAGGATTTAAAGTCGTTCCATCACTATTTCAAAAATCTATGACAAAGATCTACGAGCTTATCCTCAACAGTGTACTGATCTATATTGATGCATCTTACTGTTCTCAAAGACCCATGAGGAACATCCGACCCTTCTGAAAATAATCAACGACTAATCTTTTTTTCCACGTTTCTGTTCTAAACATTTATTGACATAGAACACTTGACAAGCCTAATCTAACTTTGTAGGCTCGATAAGTCCTTGCTTTAGAAGGATTGCACACTCATCTAATGCGAGCTTCAAAAAGTCCTCACATCGACAGAAGCCTAATCGATGTTTTCTCTGTGGACAACATGGTCACTTTGCAAATAAATGTCCTTATAAAACTAAGAAAGATCTCAAGTTGATGAAATAGCTTAAATCAGTACCTGTTCCCAAGTTTCATCGACTTGGAGGTCTTGTCTTCCGAATGACTAGCTATTGACTGGGTCACTAGAGGGAGCTAGCAAACCTTTCACATCTTGTCAGGCAGGTAACATTGACTCTTGTTCAAAGAAGTAGGAAGAGAGCCTGTGCGAAATTATGGAAACACTGTCTACCGACCCTGTTCATTTATCGTCAACTTTGTCTTTATCTTTTAGACACTGCCTACACAACTTTTGAAAAGAATACTACTTTAAAATACAATAATGTTACCTAACTTTGACAAAATTAAATTACTTTTACAAAAGTCAAAAAGTAAACAACGTGATGATAAGATGGAATCTAAAATAGTAGCTTGAAGAGTGATTTGTGGGACCCTCTCTCATTAAAAGTTTCGACAGTAATTGCCTCAAAAGCTATGCTCACTTTAAAGGGTTAAAGTAAGGCCATTAGTCATGCCCAAGTACAAATGGAGAATTGACATGTCGCAATTCTTGACATGTCATCGAATATGAGATTCCTCTTTGGATGATCAAGAAACCTATGCCATTTATATCATTCATCGTCCTTATATTATGAGTGATTATGGCTAACTTTGCACATTTAATCATCTTCATCATTGGTGAACTACTACATCCTGTTCTCCTGATCAAATCAATTTCCTCGTAGATTTATATTCTTTTCTAGACCAGCTGAACCAATCTCATGATTCAACCTTCTCAATAATGTGCACTTCTCTTGGACCTTATTATGGAGATACTGCTCTTCTTGAACCAGTTATTACTCCATCAATAACTCAGTGGACTTCCATAGCTGACCATATGATTCATATTAGAGCTGGTGATATTTCTTGTCCAATCTCTAGTTCATTATTAAGTCCATTAAGTAGTCCAATCCATGAATCCACCTTTGTTTATGGCCCATGCCCTTCTAATTTGGATACTACAAATATCCATCAACTCATTGTCTAACTTGATAGAACCATAGGCACCACTGGAGACAATGATGTTCAGGATGACCTCACTTTAACCCTTTAAAATAAACACACCTTTTCAGGTAACCATTGTTGAAGACTTTTGATGAAAGATGGTCTCATAAATC
Source organism: Erythroxylum williamsii (assembly GCA_027564335.1). NCBI lineage: Eukaryota > Viridiplantae > Streptophyta > Magnoliopsida > Malpighiales > Erythroxylaceae > Erythroxylum > Erythroxylum williamsii. Next base: position 55,109,056 of record JANITW010000007.1, read on the forward strand.
ACTGTTTAAGATTCCATCTTATCATCACACTATTTACTTTTTTAAAGCGAGCACACCTTTTGAAACAACCACCGTGACTTTTGATGAAAGATGGTCCCACAAATCATTGTTCAAGCTACTTTTCAAAATTCTATATTATCATTACATTATTTTCTTTTTGACTTTTGTAAAAATAGTTTACTTTTGTTAAAGTTAAGTACCTAATTGTAAAAATCCTACTTTTATGTTAAACTTGAAAAAGATAATAACTTCTTTAAAAAATAGTACCTCAGTATTTATCTTTGGCACAGAAAACTTGTCATCGTAAAGTTCTCATAAATTTTTGCTTTATCATATTGCTAGTAATTTTCTGTTTATCCTCGTAGCCCTTTAACCAAGGTTCCCAAGCGGTATCGTTGGAAAATAACAACAATTCTATAATGAGAAAGTACTCAAATTACATATCATTATAGACTTATATTGTTTTAAGCTAGGGTAAGTCAAATTACACATTATTATATATTTAATCGTCTTAATTCAAGGTTGGATGGATTCTAAGTCTACTTTGTCTACAAATAAAAAGGGACAAGCAGGTTAAATGTCCTTTTTAATTGTTTTAAGTCAAAATAGTATGGGTTCTAAATGATCCGCTAAATTTTAATTGAGTTAAGTTTTTGGCTATTTTTAATATACGAGTCATAACTTTTAATGTTTACAAAATTATATCGATTCGACCAGTTTAATAATGAAAAACTTTGAATTGTAGATTTTTAATTTTTCGGTTTGCTTTAGTTTAATAATTTTCACTGTTAGAAACCAATCAATTTATTAATTAATTAGCCAATTTTTGTAAACTAATCAGTTTTTTATAAACCAAAATAAATCAATTAATTTTCATTTAATATTCTCTTTTTCATTTAAATTTTAATTGTTTGATGATAGTTACATTTTTAATTAATTTTTAAAATTTTAATTTTATACAATATTCAACCAATTTTATGATATTCTAATACCAGATGAACCTTTTAAACCTTAAACTTTCTATTTTACTATTTTAACTTCGGATTAAACATTGATAAATATAATCTATGTCATATTATAATAAGGTGATTTGAACCTATTAGATATCAACTTAACATTAATTTAATTAAACACGTGCTAAATGTGTAATTTTTACTTTAGCGATCTATAAAAATTCTAAATAAGTTTCTACTGTTATCTGTATTATTACTTTTAAGGTGTATTATTTAATAACTTTAAAATTTACTTACACTTTTTGTAACACGTTTTACCTATACTTTTTGTGAAACGTTTCGAGTTACATATCAAACAATAAAGTGGCTTGGGCTGCCTCCCGACGTTGGGTTTGCTCGTGACTGCCCAACAAAATTTTGGACCTAACGCCTTTATTTACACTATTGCGTGAATAAAGTTTCAAGAACATCGATGTTGCCGAGGAACCATCATACTTCTGGATTTAAGTAGATTCACCATTCACAGGGAAAAAGTCCTAGAACCTTCCGAAGTAAGGCTCCTGTGTCATTGACACAACAGCATCGTGAACACTCCACATCTCCATTTTGTATCCTACTTCTGAGATATTCATCCAACTAGATATTCTGGGGCGAACAAATGTGAAAAAGACGAGATCCAGACAGGGTCTGTCTATTTTCTAGGAGTACGCCAATCACATGGAAGATCCGTGAGATATGGAGTCATGTCCCCACCATACATACATTCTGCAAAAAGTAAAAGTTTTGATACGGCGATGCAAGAGAAAGTCAACCCTGATATGGAAATGGAAGCTGTAATAGCCATAGTTTTGCGGTACACAAAGATTTGAATCATTGCTTCCGTTAAACGACAAGTTCGTCTTGGACGTATCCACAAACCGCAGTCTAGGCACGCTTGTTTCGTTCTGTCCTGCACCAATTTGCGAGTACAGTAGTTTAGATCGGACTATGGTTATAATCGGCCCGAACTTTTTTACAGTCTGAAGCCTAGCTCGATTAAGTTCGAGAAGCCTAAATTCTGATTGTTTTAACGTTAAAATGACATCGTTTTGATGTAATTTATCCAACTCAAATGTAGTTTTTGTTTAGATGATTTTATATTAGTAGAGTTTTTGTCAATAAAGTTATTTTCAGTAGAGTTTTTTTTATAAAAGAGATTTTCTGAAAGTCAGTTGACTGTTTAACTGTCAATTAAAAAATTAACTTTTTTTAAAGAACTTAATACAATAAATTGTTTGATAACATAAAAATAAAAATACTTTTATTAATTTTAACCATATTTTATTTTATATTAAAAATTATTTATGCATATAAATATTATTTAAAGTATATTAAACAATATACAAAGTAAAATATATTAATTATTATATAATTTTAAACCATATAAAACATAAATAAAAGTATATCTAACCGAATATTTTATATAAATTATAACATAAGTAAAACTAATATTAAAAATAAGTATTAAATATATAAAAAGTCAAATAATATTATTAAAATTTCAAAATAAAATGAATTCGTAGGTATTGTAAAAATTATGTATAAAATATAAGGACAAAAGAGACTAAAAATAGTTAATTGATCTGAAAAATCTACCTAAAAAAATACTTTTTTAGAAGCTCAAATTTAGTTGCTAAAAACATTATATCTACCAAAAAAGTATTTTTTTTATTTTACAGCTAAATATTTATTTTTTTAAAACAGTCTTTACGGTGAAAAAAAGTACTTATTTACTTTCCAAAAACTCAATCAAAAAGACATTTACTTTGTTGATATCAAGTTAAGCCGAACATTGGCTCTGGCCTTTGTTGATTCCCTCAAAAAAAATAATTTTTTTTAATTTTAAGGTCAAATACTCATAAAAAAAATTTACGATAGAAAAAAGTGTTTATCCATCCTCTAAAAGCTCAACCAAACAACTATTCCATTGATTTCGAATCAAACTAGACATTGGCTCTGGCATTTGTGGATTGCCATTGTAAAGTTCCATTTTGTAGCATATCGGTACGAAAGCAAGCAGAAAACGTTTATCAGATCATACATTGACAATAAGGAGTATGCATATGTACATCAGTAAATTCAACTGAAAGTCCCAGCACAAGCTCCAGACTCTGTTTTAAGCAAAGCAAGTATCATCAGAAAAGAAGTCCTCGACCACATTCAGCTAAAGAGCTACAAGTTTTCTGCTTTACACAAAATTAGTACTACACCCAACTTTTCCCCAGTACACACACCCTACGAGATGGCCTCAAACAGCGAGTTGTTTCTGATGGGTAGTGGACTCGTCTTCATTTAGGTAGTAATGAAACTTTGGTGATCTCGCCATGTGCATTGATGGCTCTGATAGTGGAGTTGTTTGCATCAACATCTCTTTGTGGAGGTAAAAGTTGTATGTGTGAAAGGTCGTTGGTGTCACATTCAATTGGAAACCTAAACCGAATAAGAAATCCACTTCAAGAACGTTCATTTCTGCTGTGCTGATCCCTCCAATCTTGGCGTAATATGCATTATTGTAACTTCTGAAACATCAAACAAGACCAGAACAGAGCACATTAATCAGAACCATGATAACATCATAGTACAGTTTATATAAATTTTATAATTTATAATAAATAAACAAGTAGGCCGATGTGTTCTTAAAGAATGCACGACCTTGATCGAGCTGTCACTCACTACATGATAATGACGTGCTTCCAATTTGCTCTACACTTCCGTGGACAGGAACAATAACCTCCGCAAATTTTGTTGGTGTTGTCTATAACAAAGGACGGAGATCTTCACATGGGTGTTTTTTTTTTTTACTTTGATGAGCTCATTGGTTCAAAACGAGGAAATAGTTATGACCCTCCTTTTCTTTTTTATTTTTTGACTCTACCTTAATTTAGATGGTAAAAATATTAATTTGACTGTACTAATGAGCTATTTTTTTCACCGAAAGTACCTAATAATCATATCAACGGGTTATTTTCCTACCGAAGGTGTCTAAAATTTGTGCAAACGAGTTGTTTTTCTCACCAAAATTGTTCCAACTATGACCCTCTTCTTTTTTTTTACTCTTACCTTAATTTAGATGGTTTAATATTAAAAGATATTAAAAATATTATTCTTATAAAATAAACATTTTCTTATTATTAAATAATTAATGACAAAATGACCACCTAATTTGATTCATTTATTTAAAAAAATTATGAAATTATTATTTGGTGGTCATTATTAATTATCATAAGAGGAGTGTGATATAAATTTTTTCAATTTATTAATATTAAAAATAGTGGAAAGTGGAAAATTAGTTGAAAACGAAATCGGACAATAATGAGAAAAGTCGCAGGCACCAAATTCTACATTGAAGACAAAATCTTTTTACCACGTAAGAGTTCACCAGAAAGAACAGAGTAAGGATGAAGAAACTTCAGCGATGAGCAACAAAGAAACTAAAAGCCAGGAGCTTTTAATGCAATTGTCATGTATTAGAGGTGAAACTAAGAACAGAGTTAAACCACGGAGACCCACATAATCGTAAGAACTAAACCGTGTAAGAACAAGAACTGAAAGATTAAGAGGAGGAGGATTCAAGAAGGGAAAACTTACATGTCATCCATGAACTTAGCAGAGATCAAGACACTGGTGATGATCAGTCTGTGCACGTTCAAAGAATTGATAAGAAAAGAGGGTTGTTTCTGCACAAATCGATCAAGGTAGACATAAGCAACCACGTAACAGGAGGGACTGCAATTGGCGTATTGGTAGATTCTTTCAAGATAGTCCTGGATGGATATGGAAGGCCTTGCAAGGCCATGAAAGACTGAAACTTTGTGCGGGATGAACTGAGAACTGAAGTCGTTTGAATCTGCCACTCGCTGGAGGAGTGAGGATAGGAATGTTATGACTCTGGGCATCACCGACGAAGTCTCTAAATCCGCCATTGCTTTTCAGTTGTGTTTCTTTGGGGTTTAGTTGTGGCTTATGAGAGACACCACAGGCTGTACTTCTCTGTTTTATATGGCGTGTGAGGGAGCACTTGCTTTCCTTGTTGAGTTATTGCCTTTTATACCTGAAAACGAGTGTCCCTATACAGAAAGGAAAAATTTGGTCGTTAATCAAAGAAAAACTATTCTTTTTATCATTTTTTTCCTCTTTAATTACGTGAGAGCCATACCGTTCCAATTTTCTTATTCAAGTAGTTTTGCTGCTTCAAATTAGTCAACTCAAAATAATATCAGTTTATCTTTTTCATATTTTTACCTAAATTTAGGTTTTCGGCTCATAAAATCAAACACGCGATGACTGTTCCCGATTTCCAGTGACACTCCATATCCCGTATATATTAATGGATAGATGGGACTTAATGGGCACAGGATGACACTGAGAATCAAATACAAGATATTTGATCCCTATAAAATCCTGAGCAACCTTTTTGTGGTATGCAAAATTATGATCAACGACTCAATCGTAAAAAGTCTTGAATTGTTCAGTTTTTAATTTTTCAACTCAATTTATTTTAACAACTTGTTATTATTAAAAATCAATCAATTTATTAATCAATCAATTCATGTTTATTAATTAATAAGATTTAATAAACTAAAATAAATCAATTAATTTTCTTTTAACAAAATTTTAAATTAAACTTCAAATTTTCAAATGGGCAAGGACAAGCTCTTTCAATAATATTTTAAATTATTTAATTTTATTCAATATTTAGTCAGTTTTATAATAGTCTAGCATCAATTGAATCCTTTAAACGTTAAATTTCTTATCTTATCGATTTAATTTTGGGTCTGATTTTTAAAAAAATAAACAGATGAAATCGTCTATACCAAATGTTCTGTGCCAAAAATGTGTGGATCAGATGCTCTGTCATAGGATTGGCACAGAGCATCTGGTACTAACAATCTCATCCCTTAGCTAAGACCTTAAATTTTTATTTATTTAATCTGTGTCACTTTTTTACTGTCATCACGACATATGGGTCTATTGAAAACAACCTCTTTATTATATAGGAGTAAGACTACATACTATCAGATCTTTCCATATCTCACTTTATTGCGAAACTTCAAACTTGATGTAACGATGATAAAGATGTTAATGAAAGAGATATATTGGTAGTTTCAAGTTCTTTTCCTTTCTCCCTTTTCACTATTTTGAATTTTCATATTTAAAAAAATTGAATTTTCATGTTTGGTGGGGTGTGATAAGAAAAGAAAGTTTCTTGACGAAGAAGTCGTTGGATTGAAATTCAGGTGTAAAAGGGGAGCAATTGCTTCTAAGATAATGTTATTGAGAATATAATTGATAAGAGAAGAATGATCTAAAATTACGCATACAAGAAACTTAGCTATCGAAAACATGATCAAGCCCAATAATTACTAATGACGATAGAGAAGACTCCAGTGAGTATTGGATTTGCATACTTTTTCTCTAAGTTGATGTGACAATTACTCATACTTCTTTTCGAAGAAAAGCTTGTGGTTTATGTGATTAAGAATTATGGATGACATAAGCAAGTCTAATGCAAGTGCAAGGAACCAAAGATTTGTGTGATTGCTAGAGTGAATTTCAATTCTAGTGACTCTTCAGTGTACTTTACTAGGGTTGGCAATGGCTTGTCCCCGATAAAAGCTATGCTTGTTGCTTCAATAATTAAAAAACTCAACCAGCTCGGTCTATTTAACGTGCAAATTTTGAATTATTTAATTTTTTATTTTATTTTAAATTTTTATTTTATTTTAATTTAATAATTTTTATTGTTAAAAATTAATTAATTAATTAATTAATCAATCAATCAATTTTAATAAATTAATAAATTCTTATAAATTAATTAAATAAATTAATATTTATTTAATAATATCTTTTTAATTAAATTTTAGATTCTTCAATAGATAAGATGTAACATCCCATCACCGATGGGATGGGTACAGTAGATTGCATTCGTAATTGACTTGTGCGTGCATTATTTAGTTATGTATAATTGGCTAATTGGCAATTATTATACTAGCATTCGTACGTACATACATGTATGACATATTTCCGGTTTGATTTGGATAACTTGGATTTGGAGATGATTAGGGCAA
>JANITW010000007.1:55185924-55202350 GCA_027564335.1 Erythroxylum williamsii
TTAATTTATAAAAATTGATCAATTAATTAATAATTAATAATAAAATTTATTATTAAAAATTGACTAATTAATTAATTAATCGGTCAATTTTTAGTAATAAAATGTATTATTATTTTTAGTTTATGAGAATTTATTAATTTATAAAAATTGATCAGTAAATAAATAAATAAATAAAATTTTAATAATAAGGTTTAATTAATATTTTGATACACTTTATTTTACGGGAGAGTGTATGGTTTTGGCCTCTTGCTACTAAATTTAGAGACACGTATTAGCTAATTAGCTGCCATGCTCTGGTGGAGTATCTATGCCTAAACACGCGTAACAGAGCATCTTTAATTCGTTTCCGTCGTTTTGCAATTCTTTCGTCGTATCATATCCACGTGTGTTTTCCCATGCAAACTTTTAACCTTCTCCCCATTTTACCCCTGCTTTCGATGCCCTAAAGTCCGTCACTAACGTTTCTATCTAACCGTCAAGTCGCGCGCGGCTTCGATTCTCTGCTGGCGGAAACAGTTTATGTCACAGCATTTGACTCTGTGATCCGTTGGCCCCCTTGTGCTTTTGGTTTCCATCGAGAAGACTGGTCCCACCATGTCTAGTCGCATAAATGGAAATATCGCTTTCACTGTTCATTGAAATTTTTTTGGGTTTCATATGCGGGATGTTTTTGGAAGATATCAATTAGAGAAGATATTTTTAAGCTATCCATATTTAGATTAATTTTTGTTCGCATTAGATCGCTCGCATAAGTAGTGATCAAGTAGATTTTTCTAATCTCAAAGTTCGAATTTTAGATCTCTAATTAAGGGATGAAAGTACTGAATCACTCGTACAAATCATATTTAGATGGACTTGTTTCATAATTTCACAAACTAAATTATGGGTTGAATGTGAGCTATGATTACATACTAAATAAGTAAAAATCAAATTCTTTTTCGTGTTAATTATAATATTTAATTTATTTGTTTAAAATTTCTTAAAGTTAATTATTGTAATGAATTTAATTATAAACCATTACATAAATTGCATAATTAAATTTAAATATATTTTAAAAATGATTTGTAAATATGTTTGTTTGATATAAAAATATAATATTTTACATTTTTATAAGAAAATATTTCTAATAAATTTAATTTATTCTAAATTATTTATAATACTAATATCCTTTTAAATAAACTCTTCTATGATAGATAAAGATAAAGTTACGTATTTCTAGACTTCTTAAGTATCGTGTATCAAAGAAACTTTTAATGAGATGCTATTGTTCTTGTTATACTCATTATAAAATTAATTTTTTAAAAGATAATTTAAAATTTTAAAGTGCAACTTGCTTATACATGCATTAACCATTTGTGAATTTTTAATTTTCTTTTTTTATAAGCTAGGTTAATTATCATACTAACCAAAAATAAATGATAATGAAATCTGAGTCCAGATTTTCTGTCCAATATTATAGTGTCTTATTGTGTCCAATAAATCTCAATCATTTATTTATATGAATCTTATGTAGGTCTCGTATAGGTCCTACAAAATATATAATTAAAATTTCGTCAGATATTAATATTAAAAAGAGGATTTTGTTCATGAAATGCGTTTCCTGCCAAGTGAGTAATCATCATAAAGACAAGGCACATAAGAAATGACTGAAACAAATAGGATCCTCCTTGGAAGAAGAAGAAAAATTCTGACATAAGATGATTAGTGGCAGAGTGAAGAGCCTCTCTGCTCCCCTATTTCAGATTTACCAAACAGGAGCTAAAGGGTCAGATTAAGGACTTCAATAACACAAGATTGGTTAAGAAGTGTTAAAAACTTTTAAGCAATCTTCACTTCACTGCTCTATAAATGCAGCTTTATCTCTGAAACTTCCCTTCATCACTTCTCAGATTCTCTTCTCCTTTCTCTTCCCTTGAAGCTTTCTTTCCCTTTTAGCTCTGTAGTTAGATTGATCTTTCTTTGGTTTTCCGGTCATGTTGTAAGTGGAGTATTTGAAGCTGACCCAGGTACTCGTTTAGTGTCTTCTCCGATATGCATCGTTTCACTAAGTCGATACATTCTTGAACATGCATAATCTCTTAATCTTCATATCAGAAATTTTGGATATTTTAAGGTTGTAACAGCAGTCATAAGTCTCTTTAAATGGAAGCAATTTGAACTATCAGTCTCTTTCCCTTCAAAAAAGCTAAAAGAAAACGGAAAGGCAAAATAAATAAGAAGAAAACAAGATGTTTAAAGGAGTGAATCCCTATGGTTACAACAGTCGCAGCGATTTCGTCGACCACCCCTTCACTGGCAGGAAGACCTCAAACGGCTTCGTCCAACAAGAGGACATCGACGAGATGATCTATGGCTCCGATGAATTCCGCATGTATGGCTACAAGATCAAACGGTGTCCAAGGATGTACACCCACGACTGGACGGAGTGTCCCTTTGCACACCGAGGCGAGAAGGCGACCCGCCGCGATCTACTGAAGGTGCCATACTTGCCGATTGCTTGTCCAATGTTTCGCAACGGAGCATGCACCAAAGGAGACCTGTGTCAGTACTCACACGGCGTTTTCGAGTACTGGCTCCACCCTGCTCGTTACCGTACACGTGCATGCAATGCAGGACCTTTTTGCCAGCGAAAGGTTTGCTTCTTTGCTCATACTCCATCACAAATCAGGCCTGGGAAGAAGATCGAGTGCCCTTTTGTGTACAGGCCGAGAAATCTGATCACAAGTGCAAATGGGTACAGATCCTCATCATTATCATCAAACTCGCTGTACGGACCGCCCTCCATGACGCTGAGGATGGATGGTGGGAGTTACATTGAAGGGGTGTCAGAGTTTTTGAGCAGTATGACGGATATGAATCTTACAAAACGTTATCAGGAACAAGCAAGAAGTAGAAGAAGCTCTGAACTTGATGAATTCTACTATCCGGATTTCCCAGAGATTGATTGGGTTTCAGACTTGGTGCAATGAGCTGAGAACTGATCTGGACTCTTGAACAAAAAGATGTCTGCCTAAGTTAGGTACAGTTTGGTGTGTGTAAGGATGTCAAGTTAGTATCTGGATTCATTAGCTGTTTCACCCCTTAAACCTCCATCTTTCCTATTCTCTTACTCGTCGTGTATGGTTTGGTGTCTATGTCTGCATGTCTGTATTCGTGTATGCATTGTCTTTGTTGGGTTCTGCAAGTGTAAGTAAAAGTATCTGAAAGTTACCTGCTTTATTCATTATTCCTGTAATTTATGATGTATGAAAGCTAACAAGACATGGTATCAAAGTAAGATATTGTTGTCCATATGTCTCTCCCTGAACTTTTGTTTCAGGTGGTAAAAAAGTCAGATTCTTCTGTGTCCTTTGAACTTTCTGATATGAATGTGACCGATAGATTTAGTTAATTTGACACTTACCTGAAGTGGGTTCGTAGAGTTGGACATGATGGTTATGCCAATTAATTCTCTGTAAGATATTAAGGTGAAAGGATCAACGTGAATATGTTATAAATAGTTAATTGATTGTGCATTTTTTTATTTATAACATCAGATAATAATTACAACAACATCTACATTCGAGACAATATCTCACTAGAAGTTCCACTGATACGCGAAAACTAAAAAGTTCTAAAAATGTACAACTTTATTTTAACCAGTAGAAAGGTTATTTCCGTTGGACTTGCATGAAAATATATATAATAAAAGGTATAGATTAAAATAATATTGTAATAAGAATTACAATAATAATAATAATAGCTGAAAGATTTTTTTGAAACGAAGGAACTCACGGCTGCTATCTTTTAGATGCGCAATGTGTAAACTTTCGACTTGACGCAATAGCTTATAAATCACGCCAATTGGATATTCCGCACTAGACAAGTCCTGTACGACAAGCTCGATCAAGAGAACATAGATAGGGGGAATCAAACACATAACCTTTGGCCCTATACTCCTCCACTCTACCAACTCGACCACTCTCTAGGGGGTAACATAGACGTAAAATAATAATAATAACAATAAAATACATAACTATGTAAAAATAAAAATATATAAATAAGTAATACTATAAATTTACATAACAAGGTAAAGATTAAAAATAAAAGATAAAATAAGTAAATAAATACACAAACAAGAATGAAAATAAATAATTAAATAAAACAAAAAAGTTATTACAAGAAAATATTTAAGCTAATTAACAAAATGCTTAAGTTAAATAACTAAGAGGAATGATATGTCAGGGATGAGGAATTACCAACTTAATTAGTGGTTAATTACTTTTTTCTCTAATTTGACTTTTTTTTTTAAAGAAGGTTGTCTAGTGGTTGTCGTAAGACGACGAGCAGAAGCGCAATTCCAAGTTTCAAGTAAAGGAATCTCAATCGCCAAGCAGACGATTATTGAATAGCTAGTTGTATCAATTGAGAGCGTAGCCCTGCATATAGAATGAAACTATGTCGACATGCTGCTATGTTGGAAATTGGTAAGAGTAAAAATGTTGGTTGGCTTGGAAGAGCCAATCCAAAGTCGTCAAAGAATGCGAAATTTAGTTTGGCCAGTTTAGTATTAGTTTGATTGGAGGGAGGTGGAAATTGAGGTGATAATGGACCGGAAAAAGTGGTGGAAGCCAATGGGTTGTCGTGACCTAGTATATCAAAGTTTTCTGCTAAGGTCATTGGTTTCAACATAGTCATATCATTCTTTATCGCCTTCTTCTAGTTCTTTTTAGGCCTTCATTTTTTCTTTTTACTATTCCTAAATACAATATTTTCGCATTTTCTCACTAGAACATCAAGATGTTAATATGAGAATTTTGAAGAGTTAGAAGAAGACAAAAAACAAAGGAGGTTGAGAGTTTAATACCAAAGTTCTTCCCCTTTTTTATTAATTGATCCTTTGTTTAAATGAGATCCTCAGATTCAACTTAACACAAAAATAGGGACACTTCCCTGTATAACAACAACTAAACAAAAAATGCAACAACTAAATAAGAGCCATATAATAGCCCCAATCTTTTTTCAACGGAATGGAAACAATACAAATTAGCTAAGTCCTAGATTAGACACCAAACCATGACAACATCCAAGCCAACGTTCACATGTAACTTATACATATCAAATAACTGCTAACTATTCCCTCCCTTTCAAAATTCTTTTCCAAGGATGAAGTCTGGACAGGTCTTGGAAAACTGCCATTAATTCTCCCATGTTGCATCCTCTATTGGCGTATATATCCTTCCATTTGACTAGGATTTCAGTTCTTGGCTGATAATTCCCTTTTTGCACCACTCTTCAATCAAAAATAGCCTCCAATTGTTGGTGAGGCTCAAGTTCCATTGAAATTGGTTCTGGCGGAATTGGAGTGAGAGGGGTTGGTCCAAAATATCTTCATAAAAGGCTTACATGAAATACATCATGTATTTGAGAACTAGGTGGTAGAGCCAATTTGTAAGCTACCAATCCAATTTTGTTCACAATTTGATATGGACCAAAGAAGCGAGCAACCAACTTTTGAGAACCACGAGATGCCATTGAAACTTGCCTATATGGCTGCAACTTTAGGTACACAAATTCTCCAACCTAATAACTCACCTCTTGGCGATGCTTATGACATCTCATTCGATTATGAGCTTAGATCAAGTGTTGACGTAAATATTTTAATATGATTTCATGATTTCTAAGAAGCTCATCATCTTCCTGAACCAGTGTAGTGCTAGGGACATAAGACAATAAACTTGAAGGAGGTATTCCATACACAGTTTTAAAGGGCGAAATTTCTGTTGATGAGTGAATTGACATTTTTTAACTGAATTCAGCCTCCACTCTAGCCAATGTTTAGGCTGCTCACCTCCAAAACATCTCAAAAATTATTCCAAGGTGCAATTAATTACCTCAGTTTGACCATCTAATTGCAGATGGTAGCTCAAACTCATACAGAGCTTGGTCCCTTGCAACTAAAACAATGTTCGCCAAAAAGAACTTGTGAAGACCTTGTCACGATCACTAACAATTGAGGTTGGAATGTGATGGATTCGTACAATATTATGAATAAAAGTTGTAGCAACTGAAGCAGTCGTATAGGGATGGTTCAATGGAACAAAGTGTGCATATTTTGTCAAGTGACCAACAACCACCAAAATTACTAAGTGCCCACTAGAAAGAGGCAAACCATTTATAAAATCTATAGAAACATCTAACCATATGCAATTTGGAATTTGCAGAGGTTGAAGTAAATCTGTTGGACTCATGGAGTCGGTCTTATCATGTTGACAAATCTCACATTCACTCAAAAACTTTTTAACAGATTTTAACATTCCAAACCACACAAAACTCTGTTTTATATGAGCAAGAGTTTTATACAAGCAAGAGTTTTATGATAAATAAAGTGCCTGTCAATAGGAGTTGAGTGGAAATCAGATAAAATTAAAGAAATTAATAAGGAAGTGAGACTTAAATGAATCTTATCACCTTTGAACCAGGCTCCATCTCTATTAAGGAAATGCAATTGAGGATGGATGGAACTCTTTTCAATGACAGTGTCATAATATGAATCCTAAAGAACCTCTTTTGTAAAATTAGCCACCAATTTGCATGGGGTACTGAAATGGCCAAAAAATTTATCAACCACTCTTGATAAAGAATCTACTCCTTGATTTTCAAGCCCCTTTTTGTACTCAATTTCATAATCGTAGCCTATAATCTTCGGCAACCACCTAGTCTAAGCCGGTGTTGTAATTCTTTGTTCAATTAACTATTTCAGGCTCTTGTGGTCTGTCTTTATAGTGAATGGTTTTCTATGTAAGTAAGGTCTTCATTTTTTGATAAATTTAATAATTGCAAGCATCTCTTTTTCATAGGTAAACAAGGTAAGTGTTTACCCTTTCAAAACTACACTATAATATGTAGTGGACCTACTCTCTTAAGATAAAATTGCTGCAAAATCTATGTTACTAGCATCATATTTAATGACAATTTTTTTTTGAAAAAACTAGCAACTGCAAAATAGGAGTTGAAGTCACTGCCCTTTTTAGCTAATTAAAAGCCAATTCAACCTCTTTGCTCCAATGGAACCTGTCCTTGGACAAAAGTTGGTTAAGTGGTCCGACAATGCTTGCAAACCTTTGGATGAATTTTTTGTAATAGCTAATGAGTCTAAAAAATCCCCTATCCCCTTTAATTGTAGTAGGAATTGGCCTTTCCAAAACTGCTTCTATTTTTATCCGATCTAACGCTACCCTTTTTCTTGATATCACAGGCCCAAGGTAGTTGACTTGCATAGTCCCAAACTTGCATTTGGATTCTTTGACAAGGAGTTTACAAGTTGATAAAATTTCCGACACAAGCTGCAAGTGACTCAAATGATCCTCCCAATTATTTGAATACAACAATATATTGTCAAAAAAATACTTAAATAAATTTACGAAGATACGGGTGAAACAGGTCATTCATAAGACATTCATAAGACTTTGAAAAGTGGCAGGTGCATTTGTTAATCCAAACGACATGACAATAAATTTGCAATGCCCGTCATGTGATCGAAAGGCAATTTTAGATATATCCTCTTCTTTTAATAGAATTAGGTGATAATCGACTTGTAAGTCAAGTTTGGAAAAATACCTTGCCTCATGAAGCTCTTCAAATAACTCATCAATAATGGGAATAGGGTACTTATCCTTCACAATGATGTTGTTGAGGGCCCAGTAATCCACACAAAAATGTTATGTCCCATCTGCCTTCTTCGCTAGTAAAATTGGTGAGAAAAAAGGGCTATTACTTTGACAGATTAATCCGGATTGTAAGAGTTCAGCTACCATCTTCTCAATTTTGATCTTTTGATAGTACACATACCGATAAGGGTGAACATTTATTGGACCAATTTCAGACATCAAGGGAAAATGGTGGTCATGCTTTCTTTGGGGTAGTAATGTGCAAGGTGGTATGAACAAGTGAAAAAACTTAGAGAGAAGGTGGGCAAGCTGTAGCAGATTTTGTTGGCGTGCTTTTGGAGTGGTAACAAGTTGAACATGAAGGAATAACCCCATATGGTAGCTCTCATTGTTTTTCAAAGCCATTATAGGATCACATTCGATACTTTGGAAAGTGTGAGTACTGTTTTCACTTTTAAAGGACATAGTGAGGTTCTTATAATCAGTTTCCACACGTCAAAGAGTTTTAAGCCATTATACCCCTAAGACAATTTGGCAAGCAACTATAGGAAAGATATAATAATCAGTTTCCACGAGTCCAAGAGTTTCAAGCCTACAATATGTCTTGCAACATTCCTTACATGAACATCATCATAACTTAATACAAAAGTGCTACATGAAGGATGAAATACACAAAATCTATCTAGTCTGTCTAAAATTTCAACTGACCAACCTTTGAGCCATGACTTCTCTTGTCAAATCATAATCTACACGGCTGGTAGAGCCTCTCAATAGTTAGAGTCGTCTCTAGGTCCTAAAAATTAACGTTGCAATTTTGGTTAGTTTTATAAACTCAATGATGGTTCACTCAATTTATGCAACACAACAATTCACATAACATATAATTCATAACTTAGCATAATGAACACATATCACAATTACATTTAAGAGCCAATCAATTTGGCATTTCAAACAATCCACGTACTTGTTAAAAATGCATATGAATGCTCATGAGATTCTTTTCCAATTGTTACGCTGTTGTGATCGAGTGCCTAACTATCCCGTATCTATTTTAGATACCAGGCTCATTGCTAACTGTCTCTTATCCGATGAGGATACAAGGCTCATTTTACATAGTAAGCCTTAGGCTCTTAATCACTTTCTGAGCTCGAGGCTCTTTTTCACACTTTGAGCTTTAAGCTCTGATCGGTAGCTACTCTGCTCACAACTGTCATTATCTGATTGTGTATTAACGTATGTAATACATATATCACAATCAATCATATTATGAAGCACATAGTTCATCACATTCACATTCAAGCAGCACTTCAATATCCCATTCCAATATCACAATCATCGGACCTTCGTTGTCCGGAATCAACAATTAAAACATATTCATTCAATCATTTATAACAGAATTTAAGCAAACAAGTAATTAAGTGAGACCGTCTAGGTTACTCACAAGCTACTCTCGAAGCTAGTGTCTGAAAGTTCCGGTAACGTCTAAAGGTTGACGTTCCAGTTACTCCTCTATAACAAACAACATACACATCCATCACAATTTGTACAATCATAAGTCTTTAACAATGCACATGAATGAAATGAAATGTGTACAACACATGTTCATGACAATTCCGGGTATCTTACCATCAATTTCATCACAAAATTATTCTCATATCAAAACTCACCTAAGTATAATTTATACTTAGGTTTATACCTCACTAAAACTATTAAATTCACAATTCATTTCTCATTGAATCACTTCAAAATTTTCCAAGATACACTTTTGGGTCTATTGTTCACATTCAATCAGATGGTGAAAATGATGTAATTTGGTCATACTCTATTATAGAAACATGTTCCTCTGTGTTGTATGTGTCTATTAACACCAAATATACTCAATTTGGTTTAGTAATTTGGAAAATATGCCTCAAACATTTTCAAACTGCTCTTATCCAAAACAGTAGACTATATACAAATTCCATCCATAAATTGAAAGTCTTAGAGACTAAATCATAATTCTACTTCTGCATATGATTTGTAGCCCTATGTCTCTAGTTTATTTCAAATCAAAGATTATCTCATTTGGACATCTAGAGAAGAATTTATGGTCAAAAGTAACAGGACTATTCAGTTGGCAAATTTCTCTCGAGTGTTTAGATCAATTGTAAGTCATGGCTACTATTAAAGAGAATAGTAACTTGATGTGACAAATAAACATGAGTCTTGCAATTAACTCATGGGAGTGAGAGAGGAAATTCATAGGGGTGCAGGAGTCACGGGTGTGAGAGGGACGTGAGTGTGCAAGAGTCATGGGTGTGACAGATAAAGACAAAAATTGGGTGAGAGCACAAGTCAGACCCATCCCACGTTTATCACTCAACCTCTCTCAATTCATTTCATATGGCTATGATTTTTGGTGGAGAGGTAGAGAAATTTCTTATGAGACCAATGGTCTAAGTCTCATCTCATTTGGAGGTCGGACGAAGAAGATATTGCCAAAAAAACTATCGAATGTTCATCACCCCTAAAAACTTCAAAGGACCTTCTCGTATGAATCACCAAAGCACGATGGTGCAAATCCAATATCTTCAAAAAGCCACATTTTCACTATACCTCAAGGTCACCGTCATGCTTATGCATGATGGTGCATTTTGCCTTAATTCCTAAAAGTCACTGTCGTGCTTATGTACAATGGTGCATTTCCGCTTCTTCTTCTCCACCAAAATCTCAACTTCTGAACTCCATAACTTTTGATCCAAAACTCCAAAATTTGCAAACTTTATATCAATGGAAAGATAAAAGAGAGATATAAAACTTTTAAGAAGACAATTTTATCCAAATCTATCTATATCAATACAGTTTATTCATGAAAGTTTCAGATCAAAATTTTAACTCTCTTAACTATTCATTCCTAATAACTTCTCAGATGACTTCCATTCACTAAAATTCAATACTTCAATTTTTATTTCTAATCTTTCTACTCCATTTCATTAAACTCATTCGCCTTAAATTCCTACTATCCCTAAATATGCAAATTTAATCAAATTCTCAAAATTATAAAAAAAATCAGTAGTTGAACTCTTCATGTTCTGCATTTTCAACTTTTATACATATTCTCTATTTTCTCTTCAACTTTCATTTATACACTCATTCTCATCTCAGACCATCATTTTAAAACAACTCTTCAACTCAAAAAATCATTTTCTTGATCATCTCTAAAGCTTTCATCTACTTACGTATACACATACATAAATATATAAATTCACAGTGAATAAACAGAGCATATCACCTTTTCATATATAATACACCATTTTATTGCTCTATCTAACTCCAAAAATCATTTCTACATCACCTGATCACTAACAACCCATCAAATACTAAATAACACTATATGCATATTTTCCCATCCTATTTATACAGTGTTCATGAATATATACGTAAATGTCATGTTCATGCAACTGACACTAAATTCATCTAATATATTTTATAAATCCACAACTCTAAAGGATTTACTCAATACTTGTTAAAAACTCCAAGATCTGAACCTATTCCAAAGCCCTAAACTCCATGTGAAAATCACTTATTTCACTGTATAATATGACCAGCTTCTGGTTTTTCTTAGGATAGAAGATACAAATAGCGATGTGGTAGAGGTATGGGGTAAGGAAAAACAAGAAATCTCTCAAAAGGATTTTGATGAGAAACTTTGTGTATTGGAAAGAATTTTGAAAAAAAGTGACTACGAAGAAGGTATCTGGAAATAACATTAAGCCCTTTTCAACTCTTAGATAACTATAACTTACTTCTAACAATTTACCAAAGCAACTTAACTAAGTTAGTGACACTCTTCAACTCTCATCTTTGCAATTCAATTATCTCCAATATTCTTATGATTCCTTTTTTCCTATTTTTCAAAATTTTTCGAAAATTATTCCTAAATTCACCAAAATTCAAAAATACAAGAATTCCACTAATCAATAAATTTCCAGTATAAATAAATTCAAAATTCTCAAAACTTCCAAATATCACAACTTAATTCAATTATACTCGAAATTATCCATAAATGAATGTACAATTATTTTCATGTGCAAGATTTTACTATTCACATTTATGCGTATGACATTATACATGAGTATGAAAAATGCATTTCTAAGCTCTCATTAATCACTCATATTTACTATTTTAACCTCCCATAGGTGATGGGATGTTACATATATATGCTGAACCCATCAATCAATACCATTATCTCCGCATTATTTTTTAATTTTCCTTATACCCGAAGAGTTTGTGGATGTTCTGTGCTTGCAGTAGCATGAAAAAGAAATTTAGGACATTACCTCTTCCTCTTGTTCACATAGACTATCACTTGCTTCACTTGGGTATGGGTCTTCGATCATAAAGAGTTAGGGTCGCTCACAATGATGTCTGATAACATACTTCTCGTCGCAGTAATAACAAAGCCCCTTTTGTCAACGTTCACGTACCTTTTGGTTGGTAATTGTTCGAAAAGAAACATCGGGTTGATTAGAACCTTTAGTTGTTTTGGTTGTGAGTGGTGGTCCAAGTACTCCCAGTTGTTGGAGTACTTTCGGGTTTACTTTGGTTGTTGAACAATGAATGTCGAGAGGTGTTGAATCCTTTCTTTTGTAACCTATTTCTTTCCTCCATAAGTTCAACCACCCCAATGGCATCCATTAATGTTCGTGGTTGTTTGATCTTCACATCAAGCCAAATTTTGTATCTTAAGCCAGTTATAAAACAAACTATTAGAAAGGGTTTTGGCAGACCATCTACCTGATGCAACAGCTTCTCAAAGGACTCTTGATAAGCAATGACAATTGTGGTTTGATTGAGATGTTTTAGAGCTTCGAACGGATCTTTATAGTCTGTTGGCCCAAAACAGAGTAGCAAGGCCTTGCTAAATTCTCTCTAGATTACTGGTTCCCTAAACTTTTTGAACCACCAGTGCCATTGGAGTGCAATCCCTTCAAGGTGGAAGGAAGCAAGTTGAACTCAATGCTCAAAAGCAACCTCATTGAAATTGAAGTATTGTTCTGATTTGTAAACCCATCCTTGCGGGTCTTCTCCATCAAATTTTACAAAGTAAAGTTTGATGTGGTGGCTATTTTGGTTAGCAAAGGGTTGTGAGTGACTTGTTGTTGGTTGGTTGAATAGGTGAGATGATGTGCCTGGTGCAAAGGGATTGATTTTGGGATTGGTAGTGAGAGTTTCCTATGTTGATTCCAAATTTTGGAGTTTGGTCAAAATGGTTTGTAGTGTGGAGTGTACCTCATCAATGATGGATTTGTGATGCCCCAAAATCTCATGAACCTCACTTTGAAATTCTACATTAGATTGATTTCGGATTACCATATCGAGCCTAACCTGGCTCTGATACGAAATTGGTGTGAGAATTTATAAGAGATAAACGAAGAAAAAAAAGAAGAAGAGGTTGAGAGTTTAATACCAAAGTTCTTCTCCTTTTTTATTAATTGATCATCTGTTTAAATGAGATCCTAAATTCAACTTCACATGAAAATAGGGGCACTTCCCTATGTGAGAGCAACTAAATAAATAATGCAGCAACTAGATAGGAGTCATATAACAGCCCCACTCTTTTTTCAGCGAAATGGAAATACAAATTGGCTAATTCCTAGATTAGACACCAAACCATGACAACGCCCAAGCCAACCTTCACATGCATCTTATGAATATCGCATAACCGCTCAGTAAGCAAACTCGTATTAGATGTCTCCTCTTAATATGTCTAATCGATTGTCTCTTTTAATTTTTTATTAATATTAATTATTTTTAATTTGTCTCTTACCATTATATTCCTAACCTTATCTCTTCTAATAAGGTTGCACATCCAACAAAGTATATTCATCTTCGTCACCATTAACTTATAACTATGCATCTGTTTGGTGGGTCAATAATCCGTTCAATAGAATATGGCTAACCTAATCACTAAACGATATAGTTTAATTTTAAACTTATTGATATTTTCTTATTTCATAAAACTCTTAATGCATTTCTCTATTTAAACCTCCCTAATTTGATAAAATGAGCAATGTCCTCATCTCCCTGATTTTGATAAAAATAACCGATGTCTAATTTTGATATAAAAAATGCCTTCATTGCTCCCTAATTTGATAAATGAACAATGTCCTTATCTCCCTGATGTTGATAAAATAAACGAAGACATGTCTAATTTTGATATAAAAAATGTCTTCGTCCCTCTATAATTTGATAAAATGAACAATGTCCTTATCTCCCTGATTTTGATAAAATAAACAATGTCTTTGTAACATCCCATATCCGATAATGGAATCGGCATACCAAGTGTCACTAGGTTCTTAAATACTTCAAAATACAACATTTTTTATTTAAAACCTCATTAATCTTATAATTACTAGTCACTTTCTAAAATTTTGTCACAGTTTCTTCTACATTTACTTAAAACCTCCTGCAAGAAACTTCAATACACTTCTCATGCATGTTACTTAACTATCCATCTCCATGTCAAACTCCTTGAAAAAATAGTTTACCCATCTTCCAATACATTTCAACACATCTAAACCAGATTTCATGCATAACTTTCATTTATTCATATATAATTCACAATAAAATCATGTAAGATCCTTCACTTTTTTATGTGTACATGCCATAACCAAAAATAAAATAAAAATTTGTAGTGCATCAACCTCCAATTATTTCGAGATCCTCTATGTGATTCTTATCTTGTAGTAGATTCACCACACCTTTCTTCTAATTCTCTTCAAAACCTACACGTGAAAAGAAAATCAGCACGTTAAGCTATAGGCTTAGTGGTGTTCAAGCAATTCCATTTCACATTCAATTCAATTCATTCAACCATAACATGCATAATATATAATATTTTTCACATATAAATATTTTCATTTCTTTCTAATTAAGCTTAAATTGGCATTTAAAATCAAGTTATGAAATACAAGCATATATCTATTTTAATCATTCACATCAAATTATACAATGATCAATAAATTGTACATTCAATTACCACTTTCAATTGAATTTATTTAATCACTAATCATGCATTTATTTACTTTATGTAAGTGCCCTAAAGTAAAATCCATCGGATTTTTTTTAAAATACAAGATCGGGTTCTCAAAACCATACGATCCATTTTTTATACATCCATATTAAAATTGAGCTCTTGGAATCATGCAGTTCATAACACAAATCAAATATCTTACACTAGAATCGAACTCTCTAAGCCATACAGTTCGGTAACATATATCATGACGCAGTACTGCTAACTCTTTAATTGGCATGTCAACCTTATCACATTCCTCCAATTCCTATCTATTTTACTAGGGGCAAATCTAATTAAATTTCAATGAAATTTCATAATAAAAACTCATAATAACCAATTCAACATATTATCGCCAATTAATAAAAAATAACATGTATATCAAGTTTCTCAATTCAAACATAATGTATGCCAATGATGAAAAGTACAAATTATAAGTCCAAAATCTCAATTAATCATATATACTATTTCATTTAATAACGTCCAATTAAATATTTGTAACAATAATTTCTTTAACCCCCAATTTACTCAAGATGTTGGGCATCGAATTTTTTTTATTTTTTTATTTGATGTTATTAAGCATGAATGGTGTTAATTATGAGTTTATGACTTAGTTCGATTAAATTGAGAGTATTAGTGGAGAATTGAGATTAAGTTGAGTTTAATGTGATTTTAAATGGGATTTATAGGGTAAAATGTTTGGTGGCAAAATAGGAAGACCACTTAAGTGGGAGAGCTTAAGGCATGTCAAGGAGGGGTGTTTTGGTCTTTCCCTCCCCTTTAGACTTAAGAAAGACTTAGAAGAAAAGAAAAGAAAGAAAGAAGAGAAAATAAGGAGAGAAAAGAAGGAGAAGCCGTCGGTGGAGGAAGAAGAGAAGAGAAATAGGGACTTCGATCTTTGAGGTTTTCGACAGGTTCGGGACATTTCCGGGTAAGTTCCGCTTCGTTTAATCTTGTTTCGGTTGGATTAAACCTAAGGATAGGTTGAATGTGTGAGAATCGGAGATTTAAGGTTTGAAAGGTAGAAATGGATAGATTTCTTGGGTTAATGATTTTGTGCAGGTTTTTAAGGTGTTAATGGATTAGAAATGTATTATAGGACTTGAATCAAGGTTTAGATGTGTTATATGTGATTAAGGGAAGGATTTAAGTTGGAAAATTTCTGAAAAATCAGGTTCGGAGTCGTTCTCCAGGCCCGCACGTCGCGACGTGCGTATGAACACGCCGCGACGTGCTCGTTCGTCGCGACGTGCGAATTTATATTTGCCGCGTCGTGCGAGAGGGAGCACACCGTGACATGCGTTAAAGAGCACGTCGCGACGTGCCAGAAAAGGGTGCACGCCGCGGAGAGCACAGCCCGTTCGCCGGGCGAGCGGGGCTCTGCTGCGGCGAACCCTAGTTTTTTCGAGAGAGATTTTTGGGCATATTTTTTGCTGTAGATGTCCAAATGAGGTGATTTTGGATTTGTTGTGATCTAGAGATAAAGGGCTACAAGTTTTATGAAGAAGGGAAGTTCGAAATTTGCCTCTTAGGATTCAAGAATTTAAATGGAAGTCGAATGTAGACTTTTGGTATTAGTATTTTCGATTTTCACGCTTTTTGAATATTTTATTTTGGATATTGATTGGATGAAAACTTGGTTTGTTTTAGGAAACCAAGCCGACCTGATCCAATCGCAAGAGGAAGGACAACAGTGAGTCGGATACTCAAGCGATATTAGGTG
>JANITW010000007.1:55256433-55266905 GCA_027564335.1 Erythroxylum williamsii
CTCCCACTCCTCAGGTGTAGAACGAGAAGATCGTTGATCCTTGCAAGGCATCGGAAACTCCAAGATAGTTAGAAGTTTTTGTACTAAGTTAGTAATTTTGGTTAGCTTTTCAAGCATATCAACATTGAGCATCCTTATGTATTTTGTTTCAAGCTTTGATATGTATTGTGATATGTTAGCAAAGTTTGTTCAATCTCTTTGAATTGTAATGACGTAAAGAATTGAAGTTCTTTTGTATATGGGTGTGTTTAACTTTTAGTTAGAATGAATGTGTATGTGTTAGAATGTATGTGCAAATGTTGGGAGTCAGGTCACGGAAAATTGGGAGCTCGCCGCAGCAAGCCGGTCTTTCGCCGTGGTGCATCCCCTGGGAATTCACCGCAGTGTGGATGCTAGTCTTTCGCAGTGGCGTGTCCCATGAGAGCTCGCCGCGGGGAAGTCAGGGTTCGGCTGCGGCGAACCTATCCTGCGAGGCGCTTTTGTCGCCGCGGCGAACTCGCCTTTTTTCCCCGCTACTGATTCTTTAAATTTGAAGGTTTTCGACCTTTCTCCGCACGAGCCTTACTCGACGACCCAGAGCGGTCACCTCGGGATAGGAAATCGGACCCGGGCCCAACACAAAATGGTGGCTTCGAAAGTGGGGAGACGTCCCTTTTTGATTGCTTGTTATCTATGCGGTGGATCACCTTATGCAAGAGAATGTCCGAGAAAAGAGAAGCTAAACGCCCTAATAGCTGAAGAAGAGGGTGAATCTTCGGAGGAGGGGGTGCTAAATCCGATTGCGTTGTTGAATGCGGTTAGTAAAGAACCTAATCCTTATGATGAACTGATGTATGTGAAGATACAGTTTAATGGGATAGAGGTGACCGCGATGGTGAATACAGGTGCGTCACATTCTTTGGTAGCGGAAAGGATGGTGCGCAAGTTGGGGCTTAAAGTATCCAAGACCCCAACAAAGATAAAGACCCTAGCGGGTAAGGCATAAGCGGTGATGGGAGATGCTTACAACGTTCCAGTAAACATAGGGAGTTAGAATGCCAGGATGAATTGCATGGTCGTACCACTTGAGGATTTTGAGTTGATATTGGGGATTGACTTCCTTAAGGCAGCAAAGACGGTGCTGTATCTAAGTTTGGGAGGTATGATGCTTATACATGATGAAAAATCCTTCTTTGTTAATCGTTGTAGGTTCGTTGGTGAAACGAAAGAGACTACAACACTGGTAGCGCATATATCGGCTGTTATCGTTGGAAAGGAGCTTAGTTATGCTCGAGGAAACCCGAAACAGAAGGTGGGTAAGGAGCATATAGTTGCCAAGATTGTGAAAAATCAAGGTGACAGGGAAAGCTCAATGGACCGAGCTCTTCTCAACATGTTTTTGGCGGGTACGGTCAACCTTAAGGAGGCGAGTCCAAGTGGAAATAAAGACAACCCCGATGGAGTGGGAAAATGGTATGTGGGGGAAATACCAATTGATACGAAGACTTGCTACCGTCTTCAAAAGTTGACTAAGGAGTCTTCAAGGGAACTGTTCGTGGAGGAGTTCCCATAGATTATTTTGATGAGGACGTCGAATTCTTCTAGTAGGGGTGGTTTGTTAGACCTTTTAGTTCAGACTGCGGAATCGTGCAAGTATTGGCGAGCCTTGGCCAATGCTTGGCACGTAAGTTGGCACGAGGAAGGCGTGTTGACGAGGACCAAGGTAAAATCTTGCGAGTTAACGAGCAAAATCCGAAGAACTTGGGAAGTAGGTGAGGGATTGGGAAGTATCGACGAAGATCTCGAGAGTAGGCGAGATTCGATACGCGTGGGCACGCATAGGCGCGCATTGGCAAAAATCTTCGATGAGACATGAGATTTGGATGCCAGGCCTCGCGAAGTTGGAAAGCTAAGTCATGCGAGACTCGAGGGTGCGCGAGAATGCCCAAAGTTAGTATAAGACCCGCGAGGATGCGCGAAGACATGCGAGCGTGATGAGGCGCCTAAACACTTAACTTTGGCGAGGCAGCTCGAAGGTATGTAAATGGGCGAGGTTTTTATACTAACTCGGATTGTGACTTGTGATGAGACTGCACCATGAGTGAGCCTGACATGGAAGATAGACTTGTCCATGGACTTGTATTGATGCATCTATGTGCGGATAGGCTATGTTGAAAACACTAAGGCAAATGTGAGCGAGTGGGATCAGACTTGGTGCAAATTTTGGTACAGCATCGGACATTGTGGAGATTGACTCGATCCATGCTAAGACTTGACGGACTAAGGACTTGGTTATGCTCGGATGGATGGACCATGACTAGCGAACTTGTTATGGGAGCATTAGATCAGACCAGTATACTAGTGGGTTTCGGCGAGATCACATTGCATCATCAACGGATAAAGATCGCGGGGAGATCTTGGATAATGAGGCGATGACTGTGAGTTAGAGTTGCAGTGAAACTCAACATCTGAAGATAGTGGAGATCTTCGCGGATAAGGATGTTAGTATTCTAGATAGTGTTCTAGATAAATATAAACTTTATCTTATGTTATCTTGTTAGATTCTATCTTATCAGTTAAAGTCCTCTTTGGATGGGGGTGTCATCTAATTGGTTCATATAATCTTATCTGATAGGAATAGTTGTGATCTTAGGTAGTACAGATTTAGTGGGAATCTGTGACTCTAAGCTAGGATGCCTAAATAAAGCTCATTTGAGCTTTGCTCTTCTCATTTAGACATTCATTCAGGAAATCAGAGAGAGTATTTTTTGTATTCTTTTGAAGGAAAATAATATAAAGTTGGTCTTTTGACCGTATCTCTGTGTGTTTTCTTGTTATCTGTATTCTTTATTACTTCCGTATTGTTTCTTCGAGTATGTGCGAGGTAAACACTTCGAGGGTTGGGGATAGGTTGAGTCTTACTTTAACGGATCTAAGTGAGACTGCCGTACAAAGGGTGTGAGCGAGCAACTTCGGGTCTCCAAGGTGACCTTTGTAACAGTTACCTAGTCCTTCAAAAAAGTACACCAACGGAGTAATCTACAAATTCTTGAGACCTACAACCCAGCAAGTATCTTGGCATAAACTGATTTGGTTCAAAAATAACAACCCTAAGTTTTCATTCATTCTATGGTTAGATGTCCTTAAAAAACTACAAACAAGGGATAAACTTCTTTTTCTTTAGACTCCTAACCATTGTTCTATTTGAATATCAGACTTTGAATCCAATGAGCATTTGCTTTTGAATGTCCATTCTCTAAAGCAATATGGGAACATTGCCTCAACTACTTCCAAATCCTCATTCCCAACCCGACAAGCCTTCAATCTATCCTCAATTGATTTCACCACACAACCTCACATAATAACTTTTTCCCTATTATACTGTCCACGATTGTATACAACATTTGGTCTGAAAGGAACTCAAGAATCTTCAAGAATGTAACTATGGATGTAGAGAGCTTACACTCCATAGTAATTTTCCAAATTCTAGAACTTCTCAGCCCAAACATATTGGGAAGGTAATTACAGAAAATTATACATTAACATCGTTTTAAAGATTCTTTTTCAAATATGATATCAACATTTTTTTCAACACATGTACTCTTCGAATGGACACGTGATAGATGGAAACATGTTATTCTAATGCATTTCAAGAAGCATGGAGCTTTGACAGGCGATGATTTAGGTGGAGTTCCTGTGCCTGCATCAAAAGCATAATATTCAAAGAATCATTTCCTATGGAAGCTCCTTCCAAAATGGCAGAGACTATGGAGGCAAACTCGACAGTTGTATATTGAAATATCACTCTTTTTACTAAAATTGATTGCAGTTTGATTCTTAGATGTATATATGTATGTTGAAATGTTGCGTTTACTAGAATGCTCGTGATTTGTTGTATGCAAATGAAGAGAGGGGCTATATTTTTAAGTGTCTTGGTAGGAAATAGGGGAAGAGTGTTTGTGGTAGTACCTTTTATCTTTATTTGTATAAAAATTACTGATTTATAAAAAAAAGATTTAGAGATATTAATTACTTTTGAATTTCCATACTTCTACTTCTTCCTATATTATTATTATAATAAAATTTTTTACCTTACTAATCTTTATTGTATTATTTAATTATTATTTTTAATAATGTAACGTGTCCATTAAATATTACGTGAATGTGTATTTATTAGTTATATTAGTGAAAATTAAAATTTTAAATTAAATTATTTAAATTTTAAAAAATTAGTATTTTGATTAAAATTTTTAACAAACAAAAAATTGAGGTTGTCCTAAAAATAAAAGGTAAATTAAACAAAGTGAAACAGGAAGTATTTTGAGGGTTCAGGTTGCAGAGGATGTCGTTTTAGGGTCAAAATGTTGAACATGGAAACGCGAAGCATGTGGGAAACTGGGAACGGAAGAGTCTGAGAGACGACTTTGGTCAAATTTACGTGATGTGTTGACCAATTGCATTATTGCGTCAATTAAATAAAAAGTTTGAGTCACGGTCACTCATTACGTCACTTTTAATCTCATATTTAAAAAAAATTACAATTTGTAAAAATGTATTTAATAAATTAAATAAACTTAATACATTTAAATTAATTAATATTAAATATTACTTAAAATGAAAAAGTTCATTTAACCTAATCCAATCTCACATATATATACATGTATACACTTGTATATATATAATATTTGATTTAAGGATGACAATATATTAAAATTATCTTTTAAATTAAAATTTTAAAACAATATCATTTTATAATTAATTTTTAAGTTTAAAACGATGTCGTTTTGTTATTAATTTTTAAATTTTAGGTTACGATTAAATAAGTTGGTATATTGCCATCACTCGATACGTCACTTTCAATCTCAAATATCTTAGGCCTGGCTTTATGGATATTTCTAATTTGATTAACTCATTTAAATGATTTTCTACCTTAAATTTGTAATAAATAAAGTTTAGATTTAATAAATTTTTCGAACACAATTAATCATAGAATTATATTTGAAAATTTTAATTTTAAATGATTTTTTAAGTATGGAGTAATCAATTAAGCATGCATTCCTAATAACTTAGACAATTTTCATGCATGCATCTAACAAATTACAATGCCTTGAAGGGACAATTTCATCTAGAGCACTAGTATGTTTTTTTTTTTTTGTTCCTCATAAGGTATTTTAAGAAAGTCTTAATTATAGAAAGACACCTTTAAATTATTCATATTCAGACTAATCTTTGCTCGAATTAAGTAGATCCCTTGTAAGAGACAAATCTCTAACTTCAAATTTTAAAGACTACATCTATAAAAACAATTCAAACCTATGAGCTAACTCTAACAAGAAGAATCACTTATCAACTCCTCTCCATCGTGAGATTACACTCGACCGTATTTTAATCCAAGATAAGGTGGTGATTTTGCTGGTTTAGTTTAAACAACGAGCCAGTGAATTGTACAAAACATTTTTGACGGATTAGATTCAGACCAGGAAGGACCTTGGAAGCAGAGTTCTGATCCTGTTCCCTCTACGACTAGGACTGGGTTACTAAGTAAGTACACTACAAAACAAAAGTGGATCAAGACCACTTGTCAACATGGCCTAAGGATGCTTCCTCTGACCTCCTATGAAACCACCTCAGAAGCCTCCTTATCTTCTATGTCTCTTGTGTAGTTGGGTTCTTTCTTCCCTTTATATACTCCTCTCCACTCTCTCATTCCACTCAAGAGAACATTCTTCTGTATCTTTGAAGTTTGAGCACAAATTTCCACTCATCACCATCTAAGCTTCTAATGGCTTCCTCAGATGAATCTTCAACTCTGGAACTTATCAGACAACACCTCTTGACAGACTTCACTTCCATGGACAGTTTCATCTCCAACCTTGAACTTTTCACCTCTGATAATAACCGACCAAACCCCTTAAAGGCTTCGACCTTAAGCCAGCGAAAACCCACCATGAAAAACGTTGCTATACCGCGTCTAGTGAACGTTGCGAACAACAACAACACGTCGGAGTGTGCTGAAAAAGAGAAGCATTACAGAGGAGTTCGTCGGCGTCCATGGGGCAAGTACGCGGCGGAGATTCGTGACCCTAATAAGAAAGGTAGTCGTGTTTGGCTAGGCACGTTCGATACCGCCATAGAAGCTGCGAGAGCTTATGATAGTGCAGCTTTTAGGCTTCGGGGATGCAAAGCGATCTTGAATTTTCCTCTTGAAGTTGGGGACTCCACTTATAGTGATTCGAATTCTATGGAATCTAAAGTATCTGGTAGCTGTAAGAAAAGGAAGACTGAAGACACAGAGAGTTCTGTGGAGAGTAACAAGGTGGTGAAGATAGAGAGTTGTTTGTCTGAAACCGATGCCGTGGTCGTGAAGAGGGAGAGTTCTATGCCGGAAAGTGGCGTCAAGATGGCGACGGAGCCGTTGACGCCGTCAAGTTGGAAGGACTGGGACTTGGAGGATAACGGAATATTTAGCATACCGCCGTTATCTCCACATCCTACGATGGGGTATTCCCAGGTCATGGTTGTGTAAGCAGAGGATCAGACGGCCACAAAGAGCCGCAGATCACGTTGTGATCAGAAGTGAATGGTGATGATGACTGGTTTGAAATAAATGTACATATACATAATACATAAATAATTTAGCAGTAGAAAATGCTAGTGTTGGATGAAAGAGTACTTAAAAGATTGTATTGGTTCTTTAATTCGATTTATTCAATGGAATGCATAAAGATTATTATATTTTTACAATAGACATAACAATTGGACTCAAGTTCGGCCTGACTTGAAAGTTAACAGGCTAAGCTTAGGTTGTTCGAGCTTCAAATCAGATTCAAATTTAGGCAGTCACATTTGATCTAACTTAAAGCTCAATAATTATAACAAAACGATATTACTTTGAATTTTAATTATAAAAGTAGTTTGAACTGAACAAAATATGGCTTAGGATTGGGCTCCGCTAAGTCCCGATAGCAACGATCAATTTTAGTTTGAATCTGGCAAGTCCAAGCTTGACCTGATCTATACCGTCCTAATTTATTGAATCAATTTTTAGATTTCAAACAAGTATTATTAAGTATTTGAAGGCTAAATTGACATTATATGAGTGAATCCAACAATTACCTGTACTAAATTTATCACTTAATTTAAATTTATAAAATTATTTAATAATTTATAGTGCATAAATTACTATATCTATTTAAAATTAAAGATCATTCAATGCCAATTTATTCATAGAGATGAAAATAAAATATAATTAATAATAATACATAGGAAAAGAAAAAATGTTTAGTTTAAGATTAAAAAGCACATCTTTCATCTTTTTTATTTATTAAATTTAATTATATATTTATTGGCGAATATAGTAATTCAAATATTAATTTTAAATTTGAAAATACGTTCATATATTTTAATATTTGAAAAATATTAATCTATGAAAATGGAAAACTCAAGCTTCAAAATTTTATTTCCCTAAAAAATTTAAACCCTAATTT
The DNA here is from genome assembly GCA_027564335.1 of Erythroxylum williamsii. Lineage (NCBI taxonomy): Eukaryota > Viridiplantae > Streptophyta > Magnoliopsida > Malpighiales > Erythroxylaceae > Erythroxylum > Erythroxylum williamsii. The sequence goes on from JANITW010000007.1 coordinate 55,263,900, forward strand.
TTAAAGGATTTTATACTTTTTTTTAACTTTCCTTAAATATTTATATTACATAAATAGAATAAATTTCTAGCTAATTTAATTTAATGTTGAATAAATCTAAGGAATCTTAGTTGGAACCTATGTTTAAATGTAAAAAATAATTCTAAATTAAAATCACAATTCAAAGAAAATGACTATATCCTCCTCTTAATGGTTATTTATAGGGATGATAATCAATTTAGCCAAACTTAGATTCACTTAAGCTTTAAGTTCAAGCCAACATGTTCTGTTGGACTTCAGCCTAACCCGAGGTCCATTTTAATTCAGCCTGGCATATTTTTAAAAATTAAATTTAAATAAAAATAATGTCATATTTTTATAATTGTTAAACTTAAGACCAGTCACTGAACGACATAATCTCGAACTCAACTTAAGAATTGATTTTTTTGAAAAAATCAAGGAGAAGACATGACTCGTAGCAAAATTCATTATTATGAATAATCTCATGCATTGCTCTATGTTATGCTTATTAATTATACATGAAATATTTATAAAATTTAATTTTTGATCTTGGTTCAGCCTGATTCTGGTGAGGCTGCACGTTGCCGTTTGGATCCATGAAGCCGACTGCTGAACACGAGAATTCTGGCTTGAAGGTTCCTGCAAAACAAAGAAGGCACGTCAGGGGTTGTTTCCCGATAGGCCCCTCCGACCCTCAAGTCAGTCTTTGGTGTAGGTGAGATTGCCGTATGCAGAGAAAGCTAGGGTTATGGGTACGTACCTTTATTATGGCAGAATTATACCTTATATATGGGGCTGTAGCTAGGTTTAAGTCTTTACATGTGCATGGGAGACTCTCACCTGCTAATGGGCCATGGAGATCGTAGACTGGACTTAGGCTTGGCATAGCCAATAGATATAAGGCTGATTGAAGAATGGACCGATCGGCCCATAGGTCGTTATAATTGGGTTCGGACTCAGCACGACCGACCCGATCATAAGCCCCCTACTCCTCGAGTCTGAGCGAAGAGAAGGGTCGAAGGAGTATGTTAGGGTCTTGTTGCTCATCTGCGATCTTGCAGCTCGTCCGCGATCTTATAGCTGGTTCGCGATCTTATAGCTGGTCCGCGATCTTATAGCTGGTCCACGATCTTATAGCTCATCCGTAAGGTAGCTCGTACTGTGGTCGATCGGTCGGGCATTAATATGTAGCGCGCGATCGCTGGCATTGGGATCGATCGATCGGTCGGGTGTCTCGATCGATCGGTATCTATTATTGCGCGACAGCTCGTATCAATGGGGTTCAGACGAACATCTTTGCTGAGGGCGTGAGGGTACTTTATTTAATCATTATCGACGGCGTGTGCCCTCTGACACCTTCTCAAAATCTGAAGAATATCGTCCTTGTAACCGTTATGCAGCTGTCACGCACGTCATTTCACTTGTCGCGCCGCTCTGAATTTTGAACAACCCTAATTTACCTCGGCTCAGATTTTACCGCGTGTCTTTCCTTGGCTCGGATTTTCTCCATGTGTCGAGCTTTGATTGGGCGTCCCTTCTACCGGTCTTCTATAAGTACTCAGAGTCGATGAGTTGCAGAGTTTTTACATTTGCTTTCGCTCTCCAGCTTACACTTTGCTTTCACTTGCTTTTTCTCGTTTACAGTTCCCGAAAATTTCTTTCACTCCGTCGTCCGATTTCCTTACCTCAAATCACTAAATAGGTACGTCCTCTTCCCTCGTCTCCTCCTCTAAAGTCTTTTCAAAGGTTTTCTTCTTAGTAAGCATGTCGACGGCCAGTGCTAGAAGTATGGTAGAAGGTGTTGAAGAAATATCAACGAGAGAAAGGAAAGATGGGTGGGTTGTAGAGGCGCCGCCGAGAAATGAATCGACGATGACCGTGGGGGAGTTGAATCGGTCAATACTTAGAAATAACATCCCCACGTCCTGGGGACCCTGACTGGCCCTGGGGAACGAGCGAATCCATAGCAACTTGAGTGGATATTTCGCCGTTTCTGATAGTTTTTTCTCGGTAGGTGGTATGAGGCTCCTGTACGCCCCGATTGTTGACGAGGTGTGCACAGCCTATCAGCTGATGCCGAGTCAAATTCCTCCGAACAGCTGGAGGTTTATCAATGGGTTGGCTTTGCTATGTCATCAGTTCGGCTGCCCTCCTTCGATTGGCATCCTGCGTCACTATTTGAGGATGAACCAGAGCCTGAACTCTGGGGCCGAGATCCCCTACTTGCTATACAGAGATGCCCGGTATCGCCCGGCCGGGACAGCCTCGAAAATCTCCACTTGGCGGACAAAGTATTTCTTTGTGAAACCCCCGGGATCCTCCTTCGAGTACCGGCCATGGAGATATCCTTTGGTCGAGCAGTGGAATGACACGTCGAGCGTGTCTCTTAGTATAGAAGAGTGGAAGGTGGTCGGGCGCATAAAGGAGCTCGGTCGATACAATTTCGCTCGGCTTATTGAGGGGTATCACGGAGGGGCCTCGGCCGATTCCTTTTTACTCGTCCCCCCGTCTCAAATTAGCGGACTAGGAGAGGAGACCACCCCGTCTGGTTGACCCTTCGCAGTTGAATTATTTGCTATCTTTTTAAGTATTGGTTTCGCTTTCTGATTCGTTTTATTGCTGTGCAGCCATGGTGAGGATAGAAGATTTTCCTGGGTCCTCCCGACCCTCTAAGTCCAAGAGGCAGGCCGAACAGAGGAAAAAGAGGAGAGAGGCGGAGACTGGTGAAAGCGTCGCTCTGCCAGTGGAGCTGGGCCATTCCACAATGTCGCCGGATCTTCCGCCTGCTGAAGATCGTCCTGTCGTGTCGGCGTCGTTGCCAATCGTGCCGGTTAGCGCGGGCCGAGCGATTTTGGCAGAGGAGGAGGAGGAGGAAGTGGTGCCTCCTCTTAAGAGGAAGAGATTGATCCGGCTCAATGATCTACCGTCTGGCCCGCCAAGTCAAGGCGGGAAAGAGAAGGAGAAGAAAGGCAAGGGGAAAGGGCGAGCAACGAACCCTGGGCAGTG
>JANITW010000007.1:55275673-55288023 GCA_027564335.1 Erythroxylum williamsii
AAAATATACCTAATCAAATATTTTATATGGATTATAAAATAACTAAAGCTAATAAAAAAATGAATATTAAAACATTAAAAAAAGTCAAATAATATTATATAAACTTTAAAATAAATGTGAAGATAAGTTTGTGAGTATTGTAAAAATTATATATAAAATATAAAGACAAAGGGATTAAAAAATAAGTTCATTGATTCATCTAAAAAATCTACATAAAAAACATTCTTTAAAGAAACTATAAATTTGAACTTCTTAAAAAGTTATATTTTGACTGTCAACAAAATCATATCTATTGAAGAAATATTTTTTTTATTTTACAGTCAAATATTTATTTTTAAAAAAAAACTTTTATAATAGAATTTAGGCACTAAAAGCTAATTAAATGGGAGTTTAGGTTTATTTTCCAATTACGTGCTTTTCATGCTCACATTAAGGGGAAAAAAAAAATCTCGGCTTTTAGCTCTTTTGAAGGGTTTTTCTTCACCCAATCAAAAACCCATTTGATTCAATCCCGCCACGTACTCGCTTTCCCTTCCCTCTGCCGGAACTTGCATGAATTGCCGATTTCAGGTTTCGTTCTTAGTTCAATTTTCTCAAGTTAGTCTTTTTCCTTTCTTTTTTTTTACGTGTTTGCAAGTTTTTTTGGTTCACTGTTCTGGGATTATTGGATGCTGTGTTCGTCACTCTGGTTCCAATTGGTCTGTACCTTTTCAAAGTCATCTTGACTAGGCAACTGATTGTTATCTGGATTAGTTCAGTGAATAAGAGAAGTAAATGTTATACCTTTCTTGGTATTTTTTGTAAATTGAGTTATTTTGTTGTTGTTATAGGAAAGATATAATGTTACCCAGATGGAGTAGGGTCATAAGTCATTTGTCGAAGCTTGGATCAGTTCGTGTCAATAACATTGGTGACATTGGAAAAGATGCCATTTTTACTTCACGTCAAAGCTTTTCCAAGGCTGCTCTTGCAGCTGTGGCTCCTAATGATTCTAGTGGAAAGGGGTTACCGAGCAAATCTTTGGTACTATATTGCATCTGCTTCTCATTTCCAATTCTTAGAATTGTGCTCACTTATGTTCCTTTTCAGTTTGATTCGGAATTCATTGTTTCTGAAAATCCAGCTTTTGTGGGTTGGGTGCAGTGCTTGGTTCTGAGTATGTTGTGCTTGACATGATAATTCTTCAATCTTATGAATTGTTATAAGGATATAGTATGTTTTAAATTGGGTATTGCGTAGGTCTATTTCATACGTTCTTTCAAATAGTACCAAGACTTTTAGTTAGTTTATCATTGTTAATACAATTATCTGAACTTCTTTAGGTAAATCTGGATAACATGTTCTGGTCTAAGCCTTGTACATTGGCATTGGCCCTGGATTCTCCGCTTAGAATTGAAGAGCCCAAGTATGAGGGAATCCGGTACTTTATGCTCAAGCTGTTACTTTTCTATAGTAAACAAAGCAAGTCCCTTCGAGGGGCGAATGTGGTCTACCGGCGTATAATTGCTCAAGTGGATAAACCCACAATTTATGAAGGTATTACCATTATTTGCTTTCAGTAAGTTCCTAAGGTGATATGGTTTTTAAATAAATTATTCTTTCATGCTATGCTTTTTCATTTAATTGCTTTTTCCTTGATGCAATCCTGTTGGTAATATTGAATAACATATTCATGGTTTATCTGCCCACTTTTGTGTTTATATTGTTGTTTGAGAAGGGAAGGGAGTCTCAGTTTTGTTAGCTTGGTTTTAAGTTGATATGTTGAACAATAAACACAATAAGTGAAACTTTCCCCTTTTTTCATGACGGCTGCATAAACCAAAAAAAGCTCTTTCTCTTGCAGTTTTCAACTTGGAAAGGACATTTAAGATGACGTTCTCATTGCTTGTCCTCCATATGTGGCTTTGCTTGCGCCGCTTGAAACAAGAGGGAAAAGAAGGTACTGAATTTGGGCAATACCTATATGAGATTTACAATCATGATGTGGAGCTTAGAGTATCAAAAGCAGGGGTAAGCTTTACTGCAGTATACTATTGCTGTACTACTTCAATTATCATCTGTTCATAGTAAAGCAAATTATTAACTACATTGATTAATGTATTGCTCAAACAAAAATTTTCTCATGATAATTCAACTTTTATTTCTGAAATATGCTTTTGCAATTATAGACTTCTGATGCAACAGGTTAACTTGCTATTGACAAAATGGATGAAAGAATTGGAAAAGATATTTTATGGAAACATTGTTGCTTATGATACTGCTATGCTTCCAGAGGCTAAACCCGATGAGCTACAGAAAGTGCTATGGAGGTAAGAATTTCGTCAATATCTGGTATACCATCTCCTTGCAATGAATATCTCTGCAGTAACTATACTTTTGATGTTCATCTTCTTCTGTTAGTTCCATTCTCTATGATTTGGGAGGGTTGGTGGTTGAAGTTTGAGGAAAGTTCTTCTACAGGCTCAATTCTTGTAGGAAATGTATACTGTGGACTTGGATTAGTGTTGATCATATCATGACTATTTCTGTTTTTGTGACTGAATTGGTCTAACAAAATAAAATTGCGATGCAGGAATATCTTCTCTGATGATGGTAAGGCAGAGCCAGATGATTCTGCATTAAGAGCTGTAAAGGCAAGTACTCATCTTCTCTTGTGGTTTGTGGTGTTCTAAATGTACTAGAGGATTTCTTTAGCTTTATAGGCGTAGGTTGTTTGATGTCATTGTGAATTTGTGAGAATTAAATTTAAGAGAAATATGATAAATGAGAAAAGCTTTACTCGAGTATTATACTACAGAGAATAATAAGATGGATTGTAATTTTAGTTGTATATAAATAAAAAATGCTTATAGAAAAAAAAGGGTCCTTTTCTCTCGTCCTTGATTTGTTCTGCAGAGATTGAACCACTTTAACTTCTATTCATAATTTTAAGTTCTTACCAAATCATATCGATAAAGAAAATATTCAATAATAATATGAACAATATAATCGTTGACCTTTGGACTTGATTAAGTGATTCCTTTGGTAAAATATGTTGTTGGATGTGTCTTTAGTCCTTGACCATTAATCAAGTCCATTCTGTTTTAGCGTGCACATCTCCGAGGATAAGATAAAAGTCATTAAGAATCTATCATGAATTATTTTTGTGAATATATCATAGAACTTTTTGAAATTCATATGAAGATCTGTCCCCTGATTAATGTCAACATAACTTCGCCAACATGTGCAGGCAATGACAAGGTATGTACGTCGGGAGGTTAGCTGCTTTTCCTTGACAGGTAGTTCTTGCTTTATTTAAAGTGCTTTTCTCGTTTAATTTTGTCATGGAAGCAACTAAAAGAAAGCTTGTTTTTGACTTACTTTGTTGACAAAAACACTATCTACTGTGAGACTATCACATTACTAACTTATTGATGTGTGATGGCATTGCTATGTATGAAATCAATCCATGATTTTCATTAACTCTCGATTCATGAATGCCATCCCTCTACAACTTACTGGAGAAAAAGAATGAGATAAGCAGACGGGAAAGAAGTGGAAATCTTAAAAGGAAGAAAGTGGATGAGGATGCTATAATAAGTTGTACCAAACCTTTATATCATCTTTTTATGCATAGGATGCATGAAATGCACAGATTTTAGACACTGGTGGGAATTTGACACTGTTGTTGCCTTTTTTAGCATGTAGAGTTCTCATGCAAATCAACATCTTGGTTCTACCATAAAAAATATCAAAATGTCTCTTGCTTGGTGTATCCTGTGCATGGGATTTCCAACATTTACATCAAAGTAAATAGATTGTTTATAATATATTGGTGTATTTGTCTTTGAACTGTATCTATTTCTCGTACTTAAAAGTGTGAAATTGGATTTGCAGATAAAGACGCGATGTTTTCTGGGAATTTCATGTTCACCTCCTTCGATAGTGTGCCATCCGGATCAGGGAGGAGGTAGAGTGGAAGAGGTCAACACAACATAAAGTCCTGGAAATTCTGGCAATAAACTTAATCTGCGGAGCCAAAAATGTCCTGATGATCTTATTACAGTAGAGTCATAAGGCCACTTAGAAGTGATGATTTTTTTCATTATATTTGGTCATATGAGTGGTAGTGATTGAACTAGTTAAAATGCATGATGATGTTAACCCGCGATTCGGCCCAAAGTCAATGGGCCTCGAGCCTAATTATCAAGCCTACTGAAAATTCACTACTAGATATTTTAGCTTTAAATTTTTTTTACAAGTGAAATATTGTATTTTCTCCAATTAAACGTGTTGATTAGTTCGTTTCTAACAATTTTAATAGAGGTTTATCGAAATTTCTGTAACTAATTTAAAATTTGACAAACTTAATCCAACATTCAGTTGCTTACTCAAATAGAAATGGGAAGCAGAATAAGTACCTTTCCAAATTATTTGGAAAACATCAACTTGAAACTCATTTTTATGTGATTCTTGCTTTCTCACGTCAAACAAAATGTAACCATTACTCAGAAGTAGAGTAGTCGAAACAGATTCAGACACCACAGAAAGACTCAACAAATTGGAAAACCTCGAACCATCGGAACCTGAAAGCTGACCCATGAATACGATTGTGATCTTCATTGGCATAATCTGGCACAAAATCACTAATCTTCCTGAATGTCTTGTCCTTGAAACTGTAACTTACGATATTACCAGGGATATGCAACACCATATACGAATCTTCATCTTGTTCTTCCCGAATTATGCATAGTATGTTGAATGTGTGATAATTCAAGTTTGATGGGTCATAATGTATCCTGACGACCTCTGGAAATGCAGCTACGATTTCGCTGAGATCGATACGGTGTTTCACCAACCATTCGGAATAATCACTCTTCATCTCATAGACATCAAAATGTGTAGTGGGAGGGCTATAGATCTCAACAAGATGCAAATGGTTCCGATTTGAACCAAAGTATACATACCTCCTCTCCTCCCAACCCTCTGGAAGTGGAGGCATTGGCAATTCCTGAACCTTTTCCTCATCAATGTCGAAATACAGGGAATGCCCCCAAGCACTTATCCAGTGTACAGCATTATTGCAGAACACACCATACTTTTTTTTTTTTTTGTTTGCATTCAAGGGAAAGATAACAAATAATTACAAAATATTGCGTGGGTGGCGAGACCCCGCCATATCCTCAAGGAGGAAAGGCACCCGGCGGGTGCATGAACAAAAGTGGTAACCCCTAAAGCAAAATCGACGGCGGCAAAAGCGAGCCAGTCTGTGCAACGATTGCCTTCCCGGTAGGTATGGCAATGTATTAACATGTGCAAGAAAAGGATCACCTGCCAGCCTCCAAGATCGTGTCTCTGATGAGTAGATCTCAATCTGATAGAAATAGTATGTGTCATCTATATGATGGTCCTGCATTGACTTCAAATATCGAACACAGACTACTTTATAGTTGGGGGATGTAACAGGATCAAATGCCAAGCTAAAACCGAGAATTTGACTCTCAGATTCATCAGGTTCAAACAATTGTTGAGTAGCAGAATCGTATTCAGGTTCAGGAAGTGTAATAGAATGCTTGATGACAGGATTGAAAACATGGCAATTACTATATCGAAGTCTGTACACGCGAAAGCTACAACCTAGTAGCAGTCCATGACAGGATTGCAAGATATAGATACCTGATGGGACAGTAGCAAACGTGGGAGATCTAAATGGAGCATTCTGGGGATGATCAACGAGAGAGATGAACTCAAACTCAGGATGAATCCCAGGAGAACGCAAGAACAGGCCAGAGACAAGGTATGGATCTTGGTAAAGTCGGCGACAGAAATCTGGACTCGAAATGAGAAAAAGCCAGCGTTTTGACACAGATTTGAATCTGAATAGACACTTTACAGGCAAGCGAGCAAGGATTTCCAGTAACAAGTCTTCATGATCTGTAACAGAGGCTTTCAACTCTATGGAATTTGTTTTGCAAGATTCCATCTTTAATGTCACCACTTGATATCTCCAAGAACCAGCTTTTTTATTATCTGGGAAGATTTCTAGACACGCTATGAGTGTTCTTTAGATTTGACACAGTAAACCTATCTACTTTTCTTATTCAAATGGTGGGTTTTGGACTATACCAAACTCGAGAACATAAACAGCCATTAAAGACAAAGCTGAAAACGTGCTTGGCAATTAATCAAAACAAGCTTAATGCACAATCTTCTATATGGAAACATGTATCTGTTCCTCAGCTTGCTAAGTTCCACATATTTCACTGCACTTGCAGGGAAAAGTAAACTTCAGTGATATCTATTCCAATGGTGCCTACTCAATTGACTGGATTTGAAATCTAGGTTCCTCCATGTAATGTGTACGAGATGAAGATGGACTACTCAAGGACAGTGTTGATCTTGGAGTTGCAGGATCATTCCCTGAGATGAAAATTGATCAATGATAACCTCAAGGAAAGTAAATCCAATCGAAGAAATGAAATTTTATCAGTGCAAGTTGTGCATATGATATATCCAATATTTATTATAAATAATTATTAAACCTCTTATATAAAAATATTCAGATTCTATAAATTATAAATGTGTAGAAAAGTTTTCTGTAAATTTTTTTTATAGATTTTGATCAAAATTTGCAAGAATTAAATAAGCAATAACAACGTTAAGTAAAAGTCCAGTTGAAACGTAAAATCTGGATAGGTCCAATAATACGCAACTTTATCTCTATCTTTTAGAGGGATCGTTTTCAATAAACCTATATGCAATGCAAAATAATAATGATGGTACAAAAGTGTAAAAACGTACGTATAAATGAAAATATACAAATAAACAATATATAATACTGTACGTATAGAACATGATAGAGATTAACAGTAATAGATAAAATAATTAAATATACAAACTAGAAAAAGACAATTACAATAGTAAATCAAATGAGCAGTGTAAAGAGCAATGTCAAGAATGTAATTAGGTTAAGTAAGAAACTATCTAGGTGAAATAACTAGGAGGTAAGTAATACTAATTAAAAAAAAACTAACTATAAAACAAAAAATTTGAAAAAAATGTCTAAAATATCTAAGAGAACGAAAATGACCTCTTTATGAGAGATTTTTTATCTGAATCTTAGTACGTCTAAATTTTCTATTTCAAGTCATATCTTCCATAAATTCCAAAAGAGTTATATAATTCTTGATTATTTCCCTCTAATTCTTCTCGAGCCTTTTTTTTTTCCCGTACAATTTCTAAGTACTATTTTTGCAAGAACTAAATGGACAAACTTAAATCCATTGTTTATGGAAAGTAGAATAAGTATACTTCCACATTATTTTGAAAAAATCAACTTGAAACTCATTTTCATGTGATTCTTGTTCTTCTTGTGTCAATCTACATAACAAGCACGATGATCACCATTATCAGTTTGTTTGATATAGTAATGCTTGTAAGCTTGACATTAAAGCTTTCTTATTAAACGTAATGACAAATTGCAGCTGAGACAAGAAGCTGCATATGGGACGAGTTAAAAGGAATCCTGACATTAAGAACAGAAGAATTGGCATCAACTGACATTATAGACAGTGACTCTAATTGCCACAATTGTCAACTGTACTGAATCATTATTATACAAAACATCACAAAGTCTAAAATATATGTTAAAGGTCAGAACTGGAGTAGAATTAACTGAAGCAATTGGATCAACCAAGGAGTGGTCCTTTTGAAAGTGTGCTTCACGTTGCCAAAGAGACAGGTGTTTTACACACAAAAGGGCCATTGACCAAATTAGACATCATCATGGAATAATGATTGTGATGATGAAGTTGACTCCACCGCCCTTAGCCAGCTAAGGAAATGAACACAAAGAAATGTAGAATAATTAGACTATACAATTTCCCATGTCTAACTTTGATTCAGGATTAGGATATGCAGGAGCTACAACACCAGAAATCTTGGCATTGGATTTGGTGTTTCTTGGCACAGAATCGACAGCAATCAGTAAAAACGTGAGAATCATCCCAACCAAGAACACAATTCCTGAAAGTGGTGAGGTAGTTGAAACAAACATGAACACCCGTGCTGGAGAAATGTTTGGGACTCCTGTGTGAACTTAAGAAAAGAAAGCTGGCATGATATGAAATCCAAGGTCATGTGCTGCTGATGTTTTCTTCAATAAAGAATTCCCAGATTCTGACAAAGCCAAATTTCCAAGTCCGAATACAAATCTACATTTCTTGTTGGAAGGCTGAAAAAGTACAAATTTTGCTTCAATTTAATATTCTGGCAACAAAACTTTATTGATGAGCATCCACATCTGAAATTCTGCAGCTCTTGTTATGTATCTGAAACATTCAATAATTTGAATAACCATGTATGAATTTCCTGCAAGTCATTGTCATCCCTGTTCATCACTCTTGTCCCAACCACAATTGAAAAATCTACGTCAAAATCATCCGCACAGTACTTTTCACAATTGGTATGTATGCTATCTTTCAATTTCTTCAAGCTTCCAGAGGACTTCTTTCATATTTGGCCTAATCGAAGGGGAAGGGGCACAACAAGCCATGGCAAGCTGAAAGAATTTGAGTATGCATTCTTCGGTAACTGGTCTCCGAATGTCACTGCCATTGCTAAGAAGTATGTCTGGATGGTATAAATCTGAAATTCTTCGATCAAGTACAGCATTTCTCATGAAAGTTGGGAGATAAAAGTCCTCATCGTTACTAGGGTTCTCACTGATAGCTGCCTTCCCTGACAGCAGTTCAAGCAATATTATCCCAAAGCTATATATATCCGTCTCCTCATTTGCATCTCTCATTTTGATAAGATCAGGAGCTTTGTAACCTTCAGCAGCAGAAGCTTCAAGCATTTCTTGTCCAGCAGTAGGATTCAACAACAGAAATAGGCTGAAGTCTGAGATAAATGGTTTATGATTACGGTCCAAAAGTATATTTTTTGACTTGAGATTTCCATGAATAATAGGTTTTTGTAATCCTGAATGAAGATGATCTAATCCTCTGGCTATGCCAGTCGATATCTCAAGTATAACAGTCCACTTGTGAGATTCAGGACTCCCATCTGTCCATCAAAATCAAAGTTGGTGTCATTAAGCTACAGATTCCAACTCACGGGATGAAATGGTAGTATTTAACTAAGAACATCAAGAAATTTGTTGGACAAAGTTGAAATGCCATAATGAGGTCACTGAAAGTGAAATATGCAACAAACATTCAAACCTAGTTGACTACTTGCACAGGAAGATATCTGAACAGTAGAGAACAAATTAGACTTCAGTCTCAAACCGGTAGAGGATCTGCTCCACCAACCCGGAAAACAAAGGAAAAGAAAACAGATTTAAGACACAGAGGAAGAGAGAGAGCTATAGAAGGAAAGAACCTATGAAGAAGAACCAAATGGTCAAATTATTGAAGATATGCGCAAGTTCAGTGATCGTTTAATCAACAAATTAACTCATGACATGACAGTAAAACAGGATTCTGGAAAAAATTAGTCTTAACAAGGGAATTTCAGAATGCACGGAAAAGATCGAAAATGAAGACAGAATTAAGAAAAACCCATATGGTAGAGGATGCAATGCATAGTTCCATGAATATCAAGATCTAACACTCACCTTCCATCTCTTATAAACTTCTTCAAGTTTTTATTTCCGCATTTTGGATCCGATATCACTTAAAAGTAAGTTCTAATCAATCAAACATGTTCCTCTGCCTTAAAAGTTCAACAAAATTAAGCAATAGTGATCTTGCTCTCACTACCGGCCATGATTTTTCATTTATCAAGAAATTCATGTAACCATTACTCTGAAAAATAAGATCCATAAAACAGAGTAACAAAACTTAGAAAGCCGTGATTTTTCTCTGATGTAGGCTTTCAGTATTACTATTCTCAAATTCACTTAGCCATATAGTTCGTTGTTACAATTTCCTGGGACAAACACTGTGAAGAGAAAGCTTCTGTATTTTGTCAGTTACCAAAAATCAGAAATGGAAATCAAAAGCTATACAACTTACCACTGATGAACTGAGCCAGATTCCCATGCCTATAAAAAGGATGAACAAGAAGTTTTTCACCTCTTGGTCCCGCATAGAACCCTAAAAGAGGCACCAAATTGGGATGCCTAACACTACCCAACAAGTGAATCACATCAAGAAAATCTTCCCCCATCGCAGTGCAAATTGGCCTCAAGAACCTAAGCAACCTCACACAATTGCTCCTCTGAAGCAAAGCTTTATAGAGAGTACCATAATTGGATTTTCCAATCACCTCTCCAGGAGCATCAAGAATGTCACTGATCGTAAGGTCCTGACCACCTTGGAAAGCCATTAATTCCTCTGACGCTATCTCATCCCCATGCTTGTGCTCAGTGGACTCTATGTCATTGAAGTTTTTCTTAGCTCTTCTTCTCATGTAAATAAAGATTATAAGTACGAGAATGATCACAACAGTGGCAGGAGTTAGTCCCAGAATCAGTTTTAGCATCTGGGATTTCTTCATTTTCAAAGAAGAAATCTTTGAACCTCTCCTACTGAGAAAGCATACGATGCTTTTAGGAATTTAACAGTTACAGTGTATGAGGAACAAAGAAACAAGATCTGGGTACAGTGTAAAAAGTACGAAGAGTTAAGCTTGACGAAGCTTCAGTTCAACTTTGTATTGGGATATGTGAGAACAGGACAAGAAGAAGAAGATAGAGTGAAACTTTGTGGGGTTATGGAACACAAGCTTTAACTTTCTCTGTGGGGGAAAAAAAAAACTGCTAAACTCTGGTTAGAACAAATGGGCATTGGATTCAGGAGAGGCTGGGAGATATGAGAGAGATGAGAGAGCCTTCTGTATCAGAATGAAGCAGAAGAACCCATTAAAATATAGAAAGCTGAATTTAGTGGAACATACCTATCTAACCATGTGATGTTTTATCTGTTTTATGACTGCAGACTTGGTTTGGTGTAGCTGTGCAAGCCGTGTCACAAATTTGGAAGAGTTAAAACAAAAAAGATTGGATCTTTGGTCATTTTCTCAAGTGGTTAAAATTAGTAATAATGCTTCCTGCCATTAGTACCTGTAAACTGAAGCTACGTTAGAAAATTGTTCAAGTTGCTCAACAAATCCAAAGTGTAGAGCACAAGAGTGGGCCCAAAAGATCAAGAAATTGGAGTCTTTTCGGCTTTGTAATGTAGTTGGAGACAAGAGTGAAGATAATTGGTGGCGCACAACCATAAAGATGCAACCTTTAACTTCAAAAGTAGAAAGAATAAGGAAACAAAAATTAAAAAGAACAAACCTTTAAGGGCCATTTGTTTCAATTTGGCCACCTAAAATCTTTCTTGGGGTGATTATATTCTTCTATACGTGTAAATACTATCTCCTTGTCATCATCCAACTCCATCTTTTTATCTTAGTTTATATAATTTAGCTAAAAACACAAAATATTTTATATAATTTATTATTTTGAAAGCATTTTTTACCATTCAAAACAATTCTAAAATATTTATGTTATTAAGAAATACTAAAAATCTTTCTACTCTATTTTTATATTATTTCAATATTTTATATTTTTGTAGATGGAAAAAATAATGGACCCTTGTTGATTACTAAAATTAAGTTAAAAACAGTCATAAGTTCTTTTTTCAAATAAGTATTTTATAAACAATCTCTCAACTAGTTAAAAGTAAGATTGTGTATTATTAGATCTTTTCAATAAGACTATATTATTAGATTTTTCAAATTTTACGATCCAACGAGATTCATACTAGAAATTATTGCATTTATTGTAATTTTTTCTCAAAAAAGTGTTGTTAAGTAATAATTTGGTTAAACTACATAATGAAATTCTCATTAAAATTATAATCTATTTTTAAATAATTTAAAATAGTAAAAATATTATATAAATTGAAATCATAATGGAGATTAACATGATTCATTCGCTACAAAGGGCATTCATGCAAGCCAGCTGATATTCACCGTCCGATCAATAAGGTGATCCGGGACGTTAGTATATACCAGTAGGACCTAGCCTTTCACAGAGGTAGTTGAGCCGTCGTGCGGATTAACGGCGGAGATTGCTGTGATTTTGGTAAGGTGGACCCCACGTTACTCGCTCTCCATGCATTGAAGTCTCTTTTATCAGTTGCCCCATAAAACATCGAATTGGTGAGACCGTTGCCACCACATGAGCTATCATAGTCTCTCCAAACGTGTTACAGATGGTGGCCCACAACCACCTTTTCCCCACCAAATGTTAATCATTTTGCTTTATTATTATCAATAACTCGGGATTTAAAATTTTAAAATTTTAGTTAATATTAAACCGTCAGGTTAATAATTAAATAAAATTAAAAATTTTAAAATATGATTAAAAGAAA
>JANITW010000007.1:55333376-55344601 GCA_027564335.1 Erythroxylum williamsii
AAGAAGTAGAAGGTGATTTAGATATTGATAATGATTTAGTTTTGTTTCACAAGCCATTGAAAGTGAAAATTCTAATAAATGCTTCGACACCATAAAAGAAAAGTTAAAATCTATGGATGACAATCAAGTTTGGGATCTTGTTGAATTGCCAAAAGGTTGTAAATGAGTCAGATGTAAATGAGTCTTTAAGACCAAACGTGACTCTAATAGTAATATTGAGAGATTTAAAGCTAGACTTATCGTCAAAGGTTATACTTAAAAGGATGGTGTTGATTACAATGAGACATTTTCTCCTATTTCTAAAAAGGATTCATTTAGAATTATTATGACAATGGTAGCTTATTATGATTTAGAGCTCCATCAGATGGATGTGAAAATTGCCATTGTGAATGAGAATTTAGAGGAAGAAATCTATATGGATCAACCTGAGAGTTTCCTAGTTGAAGGAAAAAAAAACATTGTGTGTAAACTTAAGAGATCAATATATGGACTTAAGCAAGTCTCCCGACATTGGTATCTCAAATTTAATGATACCATTAATTCTTTTAGTTTTAAAGGAAACATTGTTGATCGTGTATATATCTGAAGATCAGTGGAAGCAAATTCATATTTCTAGTCCTACATGTTGAATATATCTTACTTGCTGCTAATGATCTTGGGTTGTTACGTGAGACTAAGACGTTTCTCTCAAAAAAATTTGAAATGAAAGATATGGGCGAGGCATCTTATATGATAGGAATTGAAATATTCCGTAATTGATCATAAGGAATGTTAGGGCCATCTCAGAAAGAATATATAAAAAAGATTTTAAAGAGATTCAATATGGACAAATGTTCCGCAAACGTTGATCCAATTCAAAACGGAGACAAATTTAGTCTTAAACAATGCCCAAATAATGAATTGAAATGCATAGAAATGGAGAGAATTCCTTATGCATCTATTATTTGGAGTTTAATGTATGCTCAAACATGTACTAGGCCACACATCAGTTTTGTTGTTGGAATGCTAGGCAGATACCAGAGTAATCCTAGATTGGAACATTGGAAATTTGCAAAAAAAAAGTTTTAAGATACTTACAAGGAACAAAAGATCATATGCTCACTTATAGAAGATCCGATCATCTTGAAATGATTAGATATTTAGATTCAGACTATGCTGTATGTGTTGACACGAGAAAATCAACATTTGGCCATATGTTTCTTCTAGTTGGAGGGGCAATCTCGTGGAAGAATGCGAAGCAGTCTGTCATTGCTGCATCCACTATGGAAGCTGAGTTTATGACATGTTTTGGAGCCACGGTTCATGATTTATGGCTACAAAACTTTATTTTAGGACTTGGAATTGTCGATAGTATTGTCAATCTGCTAAAAATTTATTGTGATAATTATATAATTATACAACAGTCTTCTTTTCAAAAAACGACAAGTATTCAAAGGGCATTAAACATATGGAAATCAAATAATTTGCCATTAAAGAAGAAAATTCATAAACAAAGAATGTCAATCGAACATATAAGCATTGATCTTATGATAGCAGATCTAATAACAAAAGGATTGCCACCGAAGACATTTAATGAATATATTGAAAGAATGGGCATCATTCGGTACCATGATTGAATAACATGTTATTATTTATGTATTTTATATATTCGATACTCTGAGCTCATTTATATATATTGTTTCTGATATTGTATCCTGTTATTTATTGTTAGTATATATATATGAATAGTTATGTGAATTTTAACAGGATTTGTCTTTTACAAAGACATTATTGTTGGACCATTAAGATATATCTCATAATAGGTCATATTAAGTTATGAATTAGTTTTGTGATGCATAGAAGGAAATATGTCTCAATAAAAGATGTACAACCGCTATGATCCCTTCTAGTTTTTACTTAATTATGATTAATGTTGCACCTAAAGAAAATAAAGGAGATTTAGTTTTATTATATGCACATTATGTTATAATGTTAAACCATAATTAAGTTACACAGGCCAAGTGGGAGATTGTTAGATAATTTCATTATGTGACCCATATATTTTGGTTTAGTCATTTAAGTATATGAAATCCCATTAGTTATTTGAATAAGAGATATTAGGTTTAATTAAAATAAATAATGTGATGTATTTACATTGATGGAACGTAAAAATAAGGACAATAAAAAGAGTTGTCGTTTGAATTTTAAACTGATAACTACTTCCTCTCTCTCTTTATCTATTAAGTTTTTCACGTATCTCTTCATCAAATAATATACGGAAAATAACGAAAAAAAGGCCAAGAGAGCGAAAACAAAATCTAAGAATATCTTGAAGATTATTGGAGATTATCTGTTCAGAAAGTATTGGAAATAAGATAAATTAAGGTACGCTTATGTTATTGTAAAAAATTGTTAGATTCTAAGATCCTGCAATTTATGTGTTTAAATTTACACGATAAAGTTTCATGTTAGAAATGTTACAACCCACCCTCTAAAGAAGAAGAAAAGCTCTAACTTGAAGTGGAAAAACATGGCCAAGAAAGTCCGTGCAATGATGAAAGTGAATAGAAAACTTATAGCCACCACTATACACATATCAAAATTAGAACTTAGTAACATATACACATATCAAAATTAGAACTTAGTAAGCATACCCTTTTCCTATACCTCCATGATCGTCGAGTTAAGCTGCCATTATTGAGCAAATCATGATCAATGATACGAACATTTGCAGACCTTCGATCATGAAGAGTGTTCTTCTGCCAACTTTGTCACCCACAAACATTGATATGAGTGTAGAGGAAGCACCAACGACACCTGACACAACCGAGGACATAAGGGACACACTTTCCTTCAATCCTATTTGTTAAGATATATGATATATATCTTTTATTTAGTTTTGATATCTTATTTATTAATTGGACATATAAGATATTAATTAGATAATGACTTGGATTCAAAAAGCTATTGATGATAATCTTCTAGTTGTGGCAGAGTTCTATCTCTAATTGATGTGTATCTTGGCAAGATGTGTTAGTGAATATCATGTATGATTCTCTCTAGACTTAGTTGATTAGAGGTAATGCACGTAATGTGACTTAAATACACCGTGGGGTAGCTTGCGTGGGTTTTTTGCATATAAACAGTGTAGTGGGCATCATGTCTTTATATATACAGCATGGATTTCATATAAGGTGTAGTGGGCATTAAAGTGAATCTGGTGTGTGGGTGTATTATTAAGTGTGCAGTGGGCTATTAAAGTCGTGGGGGTGTTGAGTTTGAATGCTCACCAAATTTGGATGCCATTTCACCATTGTTGGAATATTTTCTTCCTACTTATGATCTCTACAGTTTGCACTTGTGAATATCTCCATAGTTTTCATCTCCGTTTCTGGTAGGCTGCGTAATTGATGTGGTGAAGTTTGTGCTTCAGTAAATTATTGTGTGGAGGTTTATTTGCTAGATCTATCTTGCATGAAGTCCTCCTATCGCAGCGGTAACTTGGATCTGGAATGTGTATGAAGCAACCTACTTTGTGTGAACAACTTTCTGATTTGTTTCAGAGGAGTTGAACCCATAGGGAAGTGGTTATGTTTCTGTCTCAAGTGTTTTGTAATTTTATTCTTAGTTGATTTATCACTTAAGCTATTTTTATTAATTTATTTTAATTAAAAAGAGTATTGAAAAAAATTATCTGTTGAGGTTAACACGAGTCGGTCGTGTTATTGGTTGTGAAATTTTTTCACGAAAAATAAGGTTGAGAGATAATATCAAGGGTTGAGTGGTGTCAGCTCAATAAAGCCTTGGGTAAATTCATTGTAATACGGTGAAAGTATTAAGCTATGTGAGGGCCTCGCAGACGTAGACAAGGTGTGTCAAATTGCGTTACCAAATTTTTAGTATTTCTATTATTTCGTTTGATGCTTTTGTTTTCGTTTGTGATAGAGACTTCCAAGATAAAAATTGGAAAGTTTGCAAAACTACTACCCCCCTAAGTTTTTTATTTGGTATTAGAGAAAAGTCACCGATTCAAAACTTGATAACAAGTTGGTGTAGATATTAATTTTGCAAATATGGCCATAAGAGAAGGAGCATCAATTATTAGGCCACCACTATTGGACAGTTACAATTATCCTATATAAAAATCATAGATAAGAGTCTTTATTTAGGCACAGGGAACAAGAGAATGGAACTCGGTGTTACATGGTTGGACACATCCGATAGTTACTGACAATAAGGGAGAGACAGTTCTAAAAGATCCATCTGAACGGACAAGAGTTGAAGAAGAAAGAGTACTTAGAAACTCACAAGAATTGCACGCAATTTTTAGTGCTGTTGATGAAAGACACTTCTCAATGATACCAGCCTATGAATCGACTAAAGAAGTGTGGGATACTTTGCAAACTATTCACAAAGGGTCCAAATATGTGATAGTGTCAAAACTACAGATGTTAGTTGTGAGGTTTGAAGAATTGAAGATAGATGAAAATGAGAATATTGGAGACTTTCATAAAAGATTGCGACATATAGCGAATCAGGCACATCAAACTAGTCGAGAAGATGTTGAGATCATTACCTCCAAGATTTATTCCAAAAATTGCAGCAATCGAGGAGGCTCATGACATCAATGACTTATCATTGGAGAAGGTAATTGGAATTCTTGCCAATTTTGAAATGAATTTTTTGAGGGGTAAATAAGAAAGAAGTAAGGAATTGACACTAGAGGTTGAAACTAGAATAGGTATAAATGATTTAGAAGATAAATCAGATGAGAATGAGGATATGGAGCTATTAACATGTTAGTTTAGTAAGTGGTTGAAGAGAGTGAAAAAGGAGAGACCCCAGTTTATGTAAAACGATGTGAGATCATTGAACAACAACTTCGAACAACAAGCCAAAACTCAATAGGGAGAAAGAAAAGTAAAGAGAATTCAATGCCATGAGTGTTAAGGCTTTAGACATGTTTAAGCGGAGTGTGCTAATATCATGAAGAAGAGAAACGAAAAATCATATACTAGCACTTAAAGTGATAACGAATCCGGAAGTAAATATGGAAGTGAAGAAGAAATTGTGAATAGTGCTGCATTAGTTGTTTTGTACAGCAAAAGCCCAGTTACTTGCTTAACAGCAACTGAAAAGGAAGTAACTGAAGACAAAAAAGGGAGCAAATCAAAAAATTTTGAGATAAACATATACCAATTAACTCAAGACTCGATCTCAGATTATGACAGTGATGAAAGTGGTTCAGGTGATAGAAAAGGAACATTTACGAGGCTTATGAATTAATGTACAAAAAATGAGTGAAAATATGTAGAAAGAATGAAAGATTGAAGGAGGAGAATCTCTCCATGAAGAACACCATCCAAAAGTTAGAAAAGACATTAATGTTGACGTCAGATGAGCTTGGTGAAGCTACAATAAAATTGGTAAGTACTGAAAAGGGATTGAGAATGTTAAATGGAGACACAGAAAAACTAGACAAGTTAATGAAAATTGGTAAGGTTAAAAGGGATCTTTAAGGCATTGGCTATAAGGGTGAGTGTTCTAAAGTAAATAAGAAAAAAATATGTCCAGATCTGTCCGAGAAGAAGAAACATCGAGAAAGAATCAAAGATTTGCACTGACGTGTCTTTTTTGTGAAGTTATCGGGCACATAAGGCTGAGATGCTATAAGATGTTACAAATTATATTTGAAAGGGGTCAAAATAAAAAATCTAGACACTCTCTATTAAATTTCTAGCAGCAACTCATGTTACCGAAGCACTTTTGGGTTAGAAAGGGTCAAGTACAAGTACAAAAATGTAATGAAGAAAAAACAAGAAATTGTACAGATTCATAGTTAGTTAATGCTTTGAAGAAACTGTTCAGACAAAGAACAAGTCAGTTATTTCAGAAGAAGAAACAGATGACCAAGATAATGTGATGAGGAATAAGCACAGGTTTGAAATTCTTCAACGGGTACATGGATTGTGTACTTTACATTTTTGAAGTATTTTTTGTGTTGTTTAAAAAAAAGGATGAAACGCAAAAAATGTCTTCTTAAGTTCTTTAGTTTTTATGTTACTACTGTCATCCCATCTTTTTAGTAGTTTGCATTGTAACTTCTATTTGACTCTACCGAAGACTCTTAAACTCTCTCATCAGTGTGGGTTTCTCTCTCGGGTGTCTCTCTCTCTCATTACACAGACAACACTCATCTTTATTTACTTGGGTTTATGAATTTGATCAGTCTTATATAGATGGAATTGAAGTAAGTAATGATATGTTGGCATGTGTATTGATTGGTGGTAAATTGTCATCTTAGCGTACTTATAATTCTTCCGTTGAATTTACTACTTTTTTTTTTGGTAAATCAGTAACTTTTATATAAAAAAAATAAGAGTTATGTACAACACAAGAGATTATCCGTAAGTAATCTCTTATCACTTAAAATACATACGGTAGTGAAATTAACAACAACTTAGATCAATAGATACTACCCTACCATCAAAACTCCTCTCTTATTTCCCACTTTTACACTCAAAAGAAGTAGCCTTCCCTGCATTTGCTTACAAATAGTCACAATCAAACTAGAAACTGCAACACTTCAACACACATATATATACATCCAATAACCAAAAACACAATCAATTTTAGTAAAAGGAGGGACATTTGAACATACAACTGTTGAATTTGCCTCCATAGACTCTTCTATTCCGAAAGGAGCTTTTATAGGAAATGATTCTCTGTGCCAAATCATTGCCTATCAAAGCTCCATGTTTGTTGCGAAGCATTTGAATACCTTGCAATCTACAACTGATTTTTATGTTTCCTTATTCACTAAGATTGATTATGTTGAAGGCATTCTTTATTTTGACAATGTTTTGTCCTAAGGGGAAGATATCAGATTGTTTATGCTGAATGTTTCATTCAGGGGGAGATTTCAAGGTATATGTGTGACTATTCATTTTACTTTTTGACATCTTTTTGTCCCAAGGGAAAGAAACTTGGATGATTGGATAAACTTGATGCTTGATTAAGGGGGAGTATTTGTTATATGAATTGTGAATTTGATACTTATATGTCCAATTATATTATTAAGGGGAGTTTCAAATATATGACAAATAATGTCAAAAAGGGAAAGATTGTTAAGATATATGATATATATCTTTTATTTAATTTTGAAATCTTATTTATCAATTAGACATATAAAATATTAATTGGATAACGACTTGGATTCAAAAAACTATTGGTGATAATCTTCTAGTTGTGATAGAGTTCTATCTCTAATTTATGTGTATCTTAGCAAGATGTGTTAGTGAATATCATGTATGATTATGTCCATAGAAGATGTGCATCTTGTGTGGGAGTCTTGCAATCAACAGTTTAGTGGGCTTTAATTACATACGAAAAAAACGTAGCTTACGTGATTTTGGGGATACAAGCAAATAAAGGGTTGCGTGTTTGAACTAGGAAGTAGTGGTTACGTGGTTGAAATGGAACTCTTCTTGCTTGAGTATGTTTTACACGTCTCTATCTATAGTGAAGAAAAGCTGATGTGTGTGAGAAACCACGGTGGGCAAGAGTGTTAATTGTCATTGGCAAAACAATAACTGGAGGTGCATGACTTCGGGGATGGTAATACATCGTGGGTTAGTGTATTAATTTTTCCAAACTTTGATGATTAGAGGTAGTGCGCGTAATGTGACTTAAATATACCGTGGGGTAGCTTGCGTGGGTTTTCTGGATATAAACAGTGCAGTAGATGTTATGCCTTTATATATATACCATGGGTTTTATGTAAGGTATAGTGGGCATTAAAGTGAATATGGTGTGTGGGTGTATTATTAAGTGTGCAGTGGGATATTAAAGTCATGATGGTACTAAGTTTGAATGCTCACCAAATTTAGATGCCATGTCACCATTGTTGGAATATGTTCTTCCTACTTATGATTTCTACACTTTGCACTTGCGAATATCTCCATGGTTTTCATCTTCGTTTTTGGTAGGCTGCGCAATTGATGTGGTGAAGGTTGTGCTTCAGTAAATTATTGTTTGGAGGTTTATTTGTTGGATCTATCTTATATAAAGTCCTTCTGCTGCAGTTGTAACTTGGATCTGGAATGTGCATGAATCAGCCTATTTTGTGTGAACAACTTTCTGATCTATTCCAAAGGAGCTGAACTCATAGGGAAGTGGTTATGTTTCTATCTCAAGTGTTTTCTTTTTTATTCTTAATTGATTCATCATTTTTAATTGTCTTTTAATTAAAAAGAGCATTGAAAAAATCTGTTGTTGAGGTTAACATGAGTCTATCATGTTAATGAGTGTGAAATTATTTTATGGAAAGTAAAGTTGAGAAATAATGTCAGGGGTTGAGTGATATCGATTCAGTAAAACTTTGGGTAAATCTATTGTATTTCGGTAACAATATTAAGTTGGGTGAGGGCTTCGTCGATATAGGCAAGGTGTGTCGAACTGCGTTACCAAAATTTTAATATTTTTATTATTTCGTTTTAATTACTTTTATTTTCGTTTGTGATATAGATGTCTACAATAAAAATTGGAAAGTTTGCGAAACTACTTAATCTCAATTTTTCACTATTGTTTTGAAAAGTTGTGGAGCGTAGAATGCTATGACATTGATTCCTGTCACTCGCTGAAAATATGGCACCGCTATTGCCATTATTAACCAAGGCCTGTACTTTCGTTGTATGATTTTCTTGAATGGGTTTCTTTTTTGTTGCCCACGAAGTGTCCTAGGAGGGTCCCAAATATGGGAAGGCACCTTTAAGCCATCCACTTCCAGACTAATCCTCGCTCAAGCCGGGTAGGTCCCTTGCGGGAGGCAAAGCTCTGGCCCCAAGTTTTAAACGGTTGCATGTATGAGGGAGGTTCGAACCCGCAACCTCACTTAAGTCAGGAGAGCCTCTTACCAACTCACTTGCTCCCTGGGATTTCTTGAATGGGTTTTCGATGGTTCTTGAGATGGAGCTTGCTGTAATAAGATCGTCTAGTTCTTATTGAACATCGTCTGTGCCTCTCACGCGTTGTAACGGATGTTTGGCCTTTTCGTTGTCGTTGGTTCGTTGGGCTAAAAGTTGTTGGGTGTGTCTGGTAAGAAATGTGCACAAACAACAATTTCACGATCCAAACAACAACAATGATGAGTTACAAATCAAGTACGACAAGTTATAAAGTAATAGCAAATGTTCTAGACTTCCAAACTTAATCTCCACCGTACAGATTAAAGATTACATAGTTTAGAACAAGCTCACCAAATTGTAGCTAAATCTGAAAACTACAGACAGTGCAAAGATCGAAAGAGATTAATAATCTTTATGTATAAAATGAGATAAGAATACTAGCAGACAACTTAAATTTGAACAATAAACGAGTCGTTTATAGATCTTGAAAACTAATCTCCACCGTTCATAATGCACAACTAAATATCTACTCAATGAAGTTAAAATTTTAGCCACATCCAATGGCTAGAAAACAATCTGCAAGAGATCTAAGAAGATAGGTCACAAGAAAAATGCCTAGAGGCAGCAGTTGTTCACAAACACGAAAACCCCAACTTACAAATCTCCAAATCAAATCTCGACCGTTTAAAATAAATAACAAAAAGTCCCTAATAATCTCTCAAAAATCAACAAAATTGGACTTCAAATGAGTGAAAGATTGAAAGATAGTAAATTTTAGTTGAATCGGATACCGCTCCAAACTATTAAAATAAACGGGTTTTGATACTATTTTAAAAGACTTAACTCACTTTAAAAGTTAGCTTGAAAAGGGAGGTTTACACACTATTATAAATAGTTGAATGCACTTACACTATATGAGATTCTTGAGAGGCCATCCCACCACTATAGTGATCATCTCTTCTTGTTATGGCAAATCCTCTTCCCATGGTTGAATCTGCAAAAAAAATCTATTAACTAGGATCTTGATCAGAAAGATAGTTAAAGAACAGGTGTGTTCCAAGTTCGCAGGTACTAGCAGAGAAATGACTGAACCACCCAATCCTCGTCTTGGAAGAGATAACATCTAATCTATATCATATCTTCTAGTTTTGTTTTTATACAACAAAAACTCATCTTATAATTTGAAAGTTTTTATCCTCATCTTGTTTATAATTTTAAGTTGAAATAGTTTAAATCTCTTCATAGTTACATACTAATCGCATCATAATGATTTGTAAATTCATAATACCTTTGGATTGGTACACTTGGATCACCACCAAGGTATTAAAAATCAGACCGGACCATCCGGTCCTATCGAAAAAAGATTTAATCGGTCGGTAGTTCGGTTCGGTTCTATCTAATAACTTCTCTGTATAAAAATCGGCCGGTTCAACATTTTTTTGTCGGATCGGATGGTCTGATCTGGTTTTTAAAACCTTGCAAACTCTACTTCTTTTCTTTCATCAAAACTTTCGCATTTATAGAATTGTTGCGAATAATATATTCACTTAATTACTAAGCCAAATTCATCTAATTTTATTAGTTTATAATATTTATTTCTTTTTAGATACTTTGTTTTTTTAAATAAGGGAGGAAGAAGAGAACCATACTATGATCACATTGAAAACCAAATGACGCCATCACTTATTACAACATAAGTGCCTATAAGCATAATATAATTTTATTACATTAATATCATAACTTTACTAGAAACATTATATAAATCGTATTGCCACTTACGAAAAGCTCAAGTCATATACTTTTTCTCAACAACCTCTATTTTATTTGAGCTAAAAATCATTATCTCTCTTGCTTCCGGTTACACGTAATACCACCACCAATACTCATTTTGGAATATATTGATGAAATTTACAAGTATAAGCATATTAAACTCCGAATTATTATCTAAATCTTACTTTCATAAAATATCTGTTGCTCATAAATAAATATAAAAGAAATATACATACTTGGTTAGTTATACATATATTAATGCCAAACTCTAGATCTTGGTCAATATTTTTTCTATAGGCAGAAGGTGCAAATTTAGCTCTAATATTTTGAGGCATTTAAATGAATTATAACATTTGCAAACTATTCAAATTTAACCGCAAAAATTTAAATAGAGTAAAGCCTTGTCAAATGATTTATGAAGAAAATATATTTGTCATAGCGAATGAATGAAGAACATCTACTGATGGTCAGTTCATATCTTATTTTGATTATATTTAAGTTAAAATTATACGGTATTACAAGTTAACAATTGAGAATGATTTCATACATTATTAATTTGTAATTTATTTT
>JANITW010000007.1:55344701-55354872 GCA_027564335.1 Erythroxylum williamsii
TAGAAATGTGTACAGAGTCAACTCTCTGTTCATTATATGCTACATCGGTAGTACTGACGTAGTACAAATGTAACATCATAATATGAGTATACTTAAATAATGTTACTTAATCTTAAATTTAATTAAAAATCAATCCATAATTCCTATAATCAAAATCAAAATCTCAAATTTAGAATCAAAATTGATGCTTTAACAACTTTTAATTCTTTTTCTTCGACTTTTTACCTCTCACTCACTGAATCCATGCAAATGGAATTATGATCAATGCTCTGTTGATGGTTAGCAATCACATTTTCTAGTTTTCCCATTAATTTCCCTTTTCAGTTGTTTTCCTTCAACCATCTTACAATTCTTGTCCTTTCTAATGGAAACCTGATTGAAGAAATTCCTAGTTCATAGGAAGTTGTCGCCACTCATCACCTCGGACCTTAGTTCCAATGAGTGCCCTACAAAAATTGGAAAACTATCTAAACCAGAGTTACTTACACTTAACACAAGTTCACCACATGGTGAGGTTCTAGCAGGAACAGGCAATTGTTCAAGGCTATCGAAGTTGGAACTATTTGATAAAAAAATCTCTCAAGTATGATACCTGCAAAAATAGGTTAATTGCCAGTTCTAAAGACCTTTTGCAGAGGAAGCAACCCAAGCATTAATGGAGAAGTTCCAATGCAGATCTCAAACTGCAAAAGGTTGTTATTTTGTTTTCAGGCACGGGATTACGATTTTGATTTTGGAATAGACTTCAGTTTTCAATTAAACTTAAGAATATTATGATTACGAAATATTATTTAAGTTAACTAACCCTTACTCTCCTCCTTTAAAAAAATATTTCTTTTGATGTAAAACTGAAACTATCTCCTTATCAGTGAAAGTATATCTCAACTTAGATTATGGAGGAAAGTGTAGGGATTATTAACTTTCTTTTAATTTTGATTCAAATTATTTTGTAATGAAAACTAAATTGTACAAACTTTTGCTCGTTTAATAAGGGGTTGTCATAACAAAAGTATACTGACAAAGATGGAAGACATTATTGAAGTTCTTTAATTTAGGAAAAGTCGTATTTTTGACTTAAAATTTAATATTTAGTGACGTTAAAAACAACCATAATATTATAATTTTCCAAAAAAACTATAATAATAAAATTTAAATTAAAAAATCTAAATTTTATTTAATTTTTGTTTTAAAAATACATGCTAACATATTTTAATATTATAAATGAATCTTATATTATTAATTAGACAGAAGAATAACAACAAGCTGGACCCAAAACTCGTACAATTTTCTCTGCTCTTAGGCTATGTTTGGTTGAACGTAAAATTTTTAATGAAATGAAATATAAATAAATGTAATATTAGAAAATTATTGTTTAGAAGGAATGAAATGGTTCATAATGCAATATAGTGAAATATTATTTGGATGAAGGGTTTATAATGTAATATAGTACAAATTGTTTATCATTTTATATTCCATCCTAAACCCTTCAAAAAAGAATTTTTTCATTTTTTACTATTTATGACGAAATGAAATTTAATATAAAACTCTCATCTTTTATCACATTTCAGTATATTCTATTAGAAACCCTCGTTTTAAACGATGAAATAATATTACATTATATTATATTCCATTAATAAACCTCCAACCAAACATAACCTCAAGTAACTTTACAATAGTTGAATGGAGTTAATGAATTCGTTCGTGAAGAAGTTGTGTATACTTCTATCAATGACGAACAACAATCAATAGTTATTGCTAGTTTGGATTCTTTACTATCTTGACATGGATTTAAGAAAGCTTTGCAAACAATTGCATCATCTCTGAACGGACAACTTTAGTTTGCCCGCAATAAAAGAAATCAAGGTTTTAAAAATCAGATTGGACCGTCCAGTCTGACCGAAAAGTTTGAATCAATTAGTGGTTCGGTTCGGTTTCATTTAATAATCTCTATATATAAAACTGGCCGGTTCAAACCTTTTCCAATCGAACTGGATAGTTCGGTTCGGTTTTAAAATCCTTGATACTTGAAACTTGACCTATTGAAAGATCAAAAACTAAAAAGAAGAAGTTGTTTTGTCCACGGTTTTATGTGTATGGCAGATAGATGGGCACAAATACCTAGCGCTTTACCCGATATTGAATTCATCTGTAGGTTGAAATATATATTATGTAAGGATCATCTCTGAGGCTTCTGTGTGGCTTGACTAGTTCTCATCGCCACATTGTTTTCTCTTGCTCTGCTATTAATTGCTAGCATATTGAGGAGAAATTTAATGTCGAAGAATTCATGAATGGAAAATTAATGATCACGAAATAAAATACGGATTGAAGGAAAAAATATCTAAACATTCTCAGCAAATCATTGACTACTCATGAACTTCATTATTTTATCCAACGTTAAAAGAACGGGCAAAGTTGACTTACATGCAAAACTTCCCTAGTTATTTGTGGAAGAGATGACAGGAAACTTTGCTTGTCTTGAGTGATTTCTTCATCAACGACAAATTCCATTGAAACTGGAAGTAAATAATTTGAAACATCCATCCGGTTTTTTGTCAAACTGGTCCAACCGGTCTATCACTGTACAAAACTACAAATTTTCATAAGGTTTCAATTTTTGTAACATTTAGAACTCTATTTCATATCAATTTTTGTAATATTTAGAACTCTATTTCATATCAATTTATGGTAGTGATAAGTTTTGTAACATTTAGAACTCTATTTCATATCAATTTTTGTAATATTTAAAACTTTATTTCATATCAACTTCTGTAATATTTAGAACTCTATTTTATATCAATTTCTATTATATTTAGAATTCTATTTCGTATCAATTTCTAATTTTGATAGTTGAGTTATATATAGTTTTTCAATTATTCAATTTTTTGATCTAAAGTACCAAAATTGAAAACTAGCAATATTTCAATTAGGCTATTTAAAGTGGAGCAATTGCAGGAGCAAAGTTTAATAAGTTAGTAATATATGTTGGACTTTTTTGTATCCATTATGTTGTTGTTCGTCGTCTTTCTTACAATTGATAATGAGAATTATTTAAGTTGTAAACTTTTTCCCTGACAACAGTATACCCAATTATTTTTTAATACTTTTTAGGCTAAATCATAATGGAAAATATGAAACCATCCTCTACTCGTGGTAAGTCCAATCCAACATGAAATTATTTTTTTTCTTCTCAAGCATCTGATGGAAATATCCAATATAATTGTATGTTGTGCGGTATAATATTTAAAATGAGAGGAATTTTTAAAATGAATGAACATCTTGCTGGTATTAAGGATAATATTACTTTTTACAAAAAGTACCACTTGATGTACGTGATATGATTGAAAAATATTGACAGCAACAAATAAAAAAAAGGAAAATAAAGAGACTCATAATATATCTTTTGAAGATAATGAAACACCACAAATATTAGATAAAGAAAAAAGAAAAGCTACTATTAACATAGATTCCTATTTTTCTCTAAGAACTACTTCTGGTTCTCAACCTAGTCTAAAAAGTTTTATGGTTGATAAGGATGTTGTTTTACGATGTAAAAGAGCATGAACTAGATGGTTCTATCATTCATGTATTCCTTTAAATGTTTTAAATTTACCATATATTTAAAAGGCAATTGATGCTACAACAGCAATAGGTTCAGGATTTAAGGTACCATCTTATTATGAGTTACGTGTGCCTTTACTTTAAGATTTAAAAAGAGAATGTCAGTTAATTGTGGATACATATAAATCTAGTTGGGAATCAACAAGATGCACTATTACGACAGATGGGTGGACCGATCAAAGACAAAGAACCTTACTTAATTTCTTGATTTATGGTAATATTGGAACCACTTTTATAAAGTATGTTGATGCTTCTGATATGGTAAAAAGTACTAATGCTTTATTTGAATTATTCTTTGAAATTGTCGAGTGAGTTGGACCAAAGAATGTTTTGTATTTTGTTACAAATAATGCAGCAAATTATGTCTCAATTGGGTATTTATCAAAGTATGAGCATATTTATTGGTCTCCATGCGCTACTCATTGTATGAATCTTATTTTAAAAGATATTGGTGGTATGGGTCATATTTATAGTCTTGCTTCACGCGCATCTATGATCACAATTTTTGTGTATAATCATGTCACATTTTTGTCTTGGTTAAGAAAACAAGAAGATTGGGTTGAGACCGTTCGTCCCGTTACTACCAAGTTTGCAACTATCTTTATTACTTTAAAATGTGTTTATGAACATAAGCAATTATTTCAAAATTTAGAGACAAGTAAACACTTTTCAAGTCATAAACTATCAAAAAGTTAAAAAAAAAAAGGTAAAGAAGTTTGTGCTATTATTCTAAATAATAAATTTTGAGATGTTTCCTTGATTATTGTGAAGATTATGGCTCCGCTTATAAGGTTGTTAAGGATTATTGATTCAGACGAGAAGCCATATCTGGGATATATATATATATAATGGTATGTATATAACTCATAAAACAATTATAAATATTTTTAAAGGGAAGGAAAAATTGTATAAGCCTTATATAGATATTGTTGATCGACGATGAGATAAGCATCTTACTTAAAGGATCCACTTAGTAACTTATTTTCTCAATCCTTATTGCTTATATAGTGAAGAAGAATATACAATTAATATTATGAGCGATTTGTTTGATATGATTGAATGCAAAGGTACTTTTTTTATTGAAGAGCAATCACAAGCGATAAATGAAATAAAATTATATAGTGAAGGTTTAGAGAGCTTTGCTAGATCATCAACAAAAAGAGAACTTATGCTGAACAAAATGCAGCCAGATAATTTTTATATTTTTAATTTATTATTTACTTAGTAATAATATATATTTTATCATAACTATTAGTTTAAAATACAGATGAGTGGTGGAGATTATTTGATGACAGTGCTCTAATATTGAAAAAACTCGCTATAAGGTTACTTAGTCAAACAACTTCTGCACCAGGCTATGAATATAATTGGAGTGTTTTTGAACATATTCATACAAAGAAACGAGATCGTTTAGAACATCAAAAACTTAATGACCTTGTCTATGTTACTTATAATCTGATAATGAAGAACAAGTATTTTACTATTTTATAGTTTTTTTATTTCAATAATTTTTTATTATTGATTTTATAATTTCTTTATTATGTATTCAAATCATTTAATAAGAAGAGAACATATGATCCAGTTGATATTGATTGTATTGAATATACTGATTTTTGGATCGAAGAAGAAGAACTATTATCTGATCTTGATTATAATGAACTTTAAAAGATGATGTATGAAGACAATGCATTTGTCACAACGAATGAATTAAGAACATCTATTGATGGTCAGTTCATATTTTATTTTGATCATATTTAAGTTAAAATTATATTGTATTATAAGTTTACAATTAAGAATAATTTCATACATTATTAATTTGTAATTTATTTTAATACAGTAGAAGAAGTTGATGTAAATGCTTTAGATGAAAGTGTAGTTTATGAATCTTTAAATAGTATTAAAAAATTTGGAGCTTTTGACGATGATGAGATACAACCTCCTTCAGAAATACAATTTTGATTTTTATTGTTATTTTAATATTTATATTAGACTTATATTTATTTATTATTAATTCATTATATAATAATAGACATTAATGTATTTTTATTAAAATAAAATATTTTATTTTTACTTATTCTTATAAGTTTTACTTTTTATTAATTATATACTATTTTTATAGCGATTCATTACTAATTGAGCCTCAAAATTTTATATTTTTCTTTCAATCGATTCGATTTTCAGTTCGATTTTTAAAATAGCGATCTACGGGTGCGCCACCTGTGTGCCGTACCTTGCCTAGAAAATGGACCAAATGCATATGAACAGAACAAACAAAAAGCGTAAATCAGTCAAATCCTACTCCTAGATGGGTTTATTAAGACTGAAGCTACAGAGTAAGAGTTTACTGTCCTTGCCACTTCCACATCATCCTCGTCGATCGTCTACGAATTTTCTAGGAAAATTGGGACAGAACCATTGTAACATCACTTGTCCCAAACTCAATCTATCATCAAGCCAAGAAAAGTTGGCTGTGAGAGCGTTTTCCGTAGTATCAGCTGCAACACCCAGTACGCAAATGGTCAAAGCTATTAGAGTTCACGAGCTTGGCGGTCCTGAGGTTTCTGTCTCTCTCCTTCTCTGATGGTGGTTTTTCATTATTTGTTAATCATGTATTGTTCCCTTGAGCTTCCTTGTAGTGGGTTCTTCAATTTCTTTCCTTTTATGTTTCTTGAAAGCTTTTGCATATTCTTTTAATTATAAAGTTCGTAGATTTGTTTCGAGCAACCCTTCGATTCTATTTATTCAGTCATTTTTTAGGCAAAGTTTGAAGCTTTCCCCCATAGGATGATGATTTTTTGGTTATGGTACGTTGTTATTCAAACTCACTATACAATCTCTCAGCTTGAGCTATCCAGTGAGGCGAAACCCATCTGACACCATTTGCTTTGATATGCCTTAATTTTGGTTTTTGAAGTTTTGAGGTCCGTTCTCTCTTTGATTAGAGTGTTTGACAAGTTCTTTCTGGGTTTAGTGACTTTTGGAATTCTTCTGTTCATGAGATCTATGATTGCTCTGATTGTGCTTATACTGGTTTTGAAGCTGATATGGTGAATATCTCAAATTCACAATGATAGGTCTTGAAATGGGAGGACGTGGAGATAGCAGCACCAGGTGAGGGTGAGATACGTGTGAAGAACAAGGCTATTGGGCTTAACTTCATCGATGTGTATTACCGCAAAGGAGTTTACAAGACTTCTTCGATGCCTTTTACTCCAGGTGCTCTGTTTCCTTCAGTACAGTTCACTGATGTTAAGCTTCATTGATGTGTATCTCTGAATGATATGAATTGCCATCTGCAGCAGAGGATGTACTTCAAGAGAGATTGTAGCTTAGTTACAGTGATGTTACTGGCTTGTTTAGGATCACATAATGTGGATTTACTTGTATTTGCGGATACAGGATTAATTGCTGTCATGCTTTCTGGTGTTCTTAAGTTTAGTTCGATGCTTTAATAAAAGCATTATGTTAATCTTGTATTTGGAAAGTCTAGTCCAATGATTTCCTTGCTAATCATTTGGGAATGTTGCATTTCATAATAGTATAGAACATAAAACTAATTGAAGGTGCAATATCCTCCCAAATTTTTACCTGATTGCTGTCATGAAGGCTTGAACTCCTTGTTCAAATACATTTTTATGTTGTTGACTTGAAATGGACTTTTGAATCTTGGAATGAAAGCACTCTCTCTATCTTTTAATGCATGGAAAGAACTGAAAGAACTAAAAGACTCGTTTAGGAACGATGTGGAAAATTGGAACTTCCTTAAGATAATCTTTTGGGGTATATGTCACATTTCTATGAGCTTCATCTGTTTTTTCTACATAACAGATGAAGCTCATAGAAAGGCTCGCTTAAGATTTTGAAAATATCTTTGTTTCAGGTATGGAGGCCGCAGGAGAGGTGGTGGCTGTGGGCCCTGGAACTTCTAATATAAAAGTTGGTGACGTTATTGCTTATGCTGGTAACCCTATGGGTTCATATGCTGAGGAGCAGATCCTTCCTGCTGATAAAGTTGTGCCTGTGCCTCCCTCTATTGATCCTATTGTTGGAGCATCTGTCATCCTCAAGGGCATGACTGCTCAGGTTTTACTTCGCCGTTGCTTTAAGGTATGTTATAAGCAAGATCGTTTTACTTGTAGAATTGTGAAACATGATAAGATGGTTAATAACGTGTTCTAACATTTAGTAGTTGAAATTGTAACAGAAGGAGAAAGAAATGCTGGTGTATATTGACCATCTCCTTGGCGTTGTTTCCTATTGTTATGACTTGAGCAATTTTAGCAGCACCTAATAAGTTTCTCATATAGTTTGGATATGTTATTGCAGAGAAGAATATATGACTTAATTCTCCTTGAACTTCAGGTTGAACCAGGGCACACTGTTCTTGTTCATGCAGCGGCTGGTGGGGTCGGTTCATTACTATGCCAGTGGGCAAATGCCCTTGGTGCCACTGTCATTGGAACTGTCTCAACGAAGGAAAAGGCAGCTCAGGCCAAGGAAGATGGATGCCATCATGTCATAATCTACAAAGAAGAGGATTTTGTTTCTCGTGTCAAGGAAATAACATCAGGCAATGGAGTCAATGTTGTGTATGATTCTGTCGGAAAAGACACCTT
Source organism: Erythroxylum williamsii (assembly GCA_027564335.1). Classification (NCBI taxonomy): domain Eukaryota; kingdom Viridiplantae; phylum Streptophyta; class Magnoliopsida; order Malpighiales; family Erythroxylaceae; genus Erythroxylum; species Erythroxylum williamsii. The sequence continues at coordinate 55,352,939 of JANITW010000007.1, forward strand.
TCAGGTAACTTGTGCTCTGTTCTGTTGGGATGTTCTCCGATGGGCTAGTTAGTTTACTTTCTGATTTGGCAGCTACCTTATGATTGAAATTTCATGTTAATTACTTGCTGAGTATTGGACTTTTTTGTTCAAGGTGCATGTTATGTCGTCTTGAGTAAATCTGGTGATTCAAAGAAATCGTATGCCAAACATTATCCTACTCTTCAATTTTGATTCATCACTCAGTTGTTCTAACCTGTAAGAGTCTTTCTGGTTTAAACTACACTAGCTACAATAACTTGGCAGAGTAGAGCTTCGATAGCGACACGTCTCAAGAATTAAGCAGCTATTACATTGAATTGATTAGTTTGGAGAAAGCTTTCTGAAAGTTTTGCGAGCTATTTCTGTTGCTAATCAAAAGGTAACAATTTCAGGGATCGTTGGATTGCTTAAAACTTCGAGGCTACATGGTGTCTTTTGGGCAGTCATCAGGCATGCCAGATCCAGTTCCATTGTCAGCACTTGCTGTGAAGTCGCTGTTCATCACAAGGCCTTCTCTGATGTTCTACACCACTACACGGGACGAGCTCCTAGAAACTTCCCAAGATGTCTTCGCTAACATTGCCTCGGGTGTCTTGAAGGTTCGGGTAAATCACAAATACCCTTTGTCTCTGGCAGCACAGGCTCATGCAGATCTTGAAGGCCGAAAGACATCAGGGTCGGTTGTGTTGATACCATGAGAGAGTACGAGCAGGAACAGTGATCACTCAGCTGTAATAAATCCCGTGTGAAATCTCAGTGATCACTCAGCTGTAATAAGTCCCGTGTGAAATCTTTCTCGTTGGTCTGTACAGTTCGGTAACATCAGATCTTATGTTGTCTGCAAAAGTTTGTACGTTACAGTTTCGTTGTTTCACCTGTTTTGCTGTCTTGAAAACTTATCACGCTTAATCAAGCTCATATGACCAAACGTAGTTGTCGAAGAACTTCAGTTTGTGTGTTAAAACTTCATAGATTATATGTGGTTTGGATGCGGAAGAGATACCATAGCTATGAATGTGATTTAAACTGTGGAACTATGCCAGAGCTGCATTTTATCGAACACCTGGTAATCATTTTCAATAAGTTTGTTTGTTTGTTTGTTTTTTTTAATTTGTTCATGAGATATCCTAGGAGGGTTTTAACTATGGAAAGACACCTTTAAGTCATCCACACTTAGGTTAATTCTTGCTCAACTCGGGTAAGTTTCTTGTGGGGGATAAAATTTTGGCTCAAATTTTAAACAATTACATTCATAAGGAAGGTTTGAATCTGCGATTTTACTTGAGCCAGGAAAGTTCCTTTATCAAAATAGGTTCGTATTTTGATAAAAGGGTCTGAGCGAACAACAGAGAGTCAAGTTTGGCAACCCAATAGTCCTAACTCCTAAGAGCTCTTCTCCATCAAACAATAGAGTACGACCGGAGCAGGTTGGGCTAATGTATAATCTGAGTCTCGTTTGACATTTTTTATTGGCCCATCAGGTTAGATTCATTTATTCGAATTTTGATCAAACTGAAAAAAGTTTGAGATACTAATTGAATTTGGATCAAACAGTTTTATATGTGAAAAAAATTTAAGATCCTAATTGAGTTTGGTTCAAGAAAAGTTATAAAATAACAATAATTAAAAAACTCAATTTGTTCAATTAGTTGGATTGTAAAAATTTTGAATAAGTTATTTTTTATTTGATTTTTAACTTTTCCATCTGTTTTATTTTAATAATTTTTATTATTAAAAATTAATTAATTAGTCAATTTTTGTAAATTAATAAAATTTAATTTTATAAACTAAAATAAATCGATTAATTTTTATTTAATAACTATTTTTTTAATCAAACTTCAAATTGTTAGATAAGTAAGGATAATTTCAATCATAGTTTAATTTTGTTTATTCTTTAGCCGATTTTATGACGA
>JANITW010000007.1:55427694-55440119 GCA_027564335.1 Erythroxylum williamsii
GGATTAATATTGTAAAATTAAGAAAATTTTGAATTTTTTAATAATTAATCCTATTTTTATCCTTTTAAGTTTCTCAAAGTAAGTAGTGGTGCAAGGTTTCTTTGTCTCTCTATCTTATGTCTTCTTATCAAAGCATCTCTCTTTTTTAGGTACTAACAAATGAGATAATATGAGATTTAATGATGATTATGGGACCCTTTGTGGAAACAAAGCTTTTTGTTATTCTTTTGCTTAAATCCTTTCAAATGTGTGAGTGATTAGTCCTTTAGATCACATGCACCTCTTAATTATCCTCTTTACTTTTCCAAATCACCAAAAAGGACTTGTTAAATTTGTCTAAGTGTTCATCATGCTCAAACAAAGTGACTCTCCAATTAACCTATGCAGCTTTTTATCTTTGTCAATAAGTGAAGTTACTGTATAGTTAGTTCAATTTAGGATTAGAGTCGATTGGAGCTATTTGATGAAGAGAAAGTAATATCATTTTTCTCTTTTTTTCTATAATTATTTATTTATTTATAGGAGTATTTAAATAAAAACCTTCTCTATGATTATAAAAGGGCAATTAGGGTCAATATTATAGTTCAAGTTGGATTCTACCCAAAATCAGTTGATTAAATTTTACATTGAGTTGAGTTTAAAAAGTTCAGTTTAACTAACTTGATCTGAATTGCTTTATTTAAGAAATAAAGGAGAAATTCACTAATAAAAAATGGGAGAACAAAACACAACATTCATAGAGGGCAAAACTTAAATATATAACTCTACTTATAATATTAAAAAAAAAAACTAGAGAATCTTGAAAGCTAAGTACAGAAAATTGATCTTTAAGTTGTGCCTCACTCTTATAAGTTCACAGATGTTTGCCATAGTGTCAGAAATAAGGGTTGTGATAGGTTTTGGTTTAGAGTTGAAACGCCTAACATTCCGCTTCTTCCATAAGAATTGCACATTCATGCACATTGTAGCTCTATGGGTAGTGCAGATGTGGTTTAAGCTGTGGCGCTGTAAGAAGCGTTAATTTGGGTCTTACCTCTTTGTCGCGGTCGAGGGGTTTTTTACTCAGATACCCAGAATATAGTTTCTGCTATGAATAGTTTTTATGATAATTGGATTGAATTTGGTAGAGTCATTTTAGAATGTAAATAATTATTACGTGTTAGACCTCATATCAAGGTCTGTTGGGTTTGTAGGCAAGCTAATGTTGAGGCTCATACTTTAGCACGGGTCTCATATTTATATGCTAGCCGGTGCAGTTGGGATTCACCCCTAACTCTTTGATTAATGCTATTGACCTTGACTTTGTTTCAAAAAAAAAAAGAAGCTATATGGGTAAGCTTGGGGGGATTTCTTTGCTCTTTAAATCACTTATTTCACTTTTGTTGTTTCTACCCTAATTCAACTCATCTCATCTACAGATTTATATAGGTTTTATATAAATGTGTGGATTAGAACAGTTAAAACAGGTAGGAATAGCAAAAGTGAAATAAGCGATCTGATCTCATTTCTTTGAGAGAAGAGCCAATGAATAACACGAGGGAGTGTGATTTCTAGAGAGGGCCATGTGCAGTATATTTCACAGCTCCCCATATACTATTGGTCACTTCACACATGAAGAATAAATTCAATTGAATTGTTATTAGTTAATAAAACGATATAAATAATTTTTTAACATATAGAAAAGTAATTCAATAAAGAGGTTTAATTGAACTTAATTTACTATTTTTATTATTTTTTATTATAATTATATCATATTTTCAATCTAAAAAAACTATAGGATTTTATTTTCAAGATTTTATTAAAAAAATTTAGTTGATAAACATGGGATAATATATTAGTTGAAAATAAGTAGAAATTAACACAAACTCATTATTTGAAAAAAAAAGGGTGAGCGACGTAAATCATAACACAAATATCAGAAATTAGAGGCAACAATTTTGGAAACTTTAATAAATCTATGAGGAATGTATAGTTCTATTTTAATAATCCATAAATAGATATATTCCTTTTCATTATAAAAATTATAATGTTTTAAAAACTGAAAAAAGTCGATTGATTTAACAGTAAAAATCTTGAATCGGTCAAGTTTTTGATTTGATTTTCAATTTTTTTGTTTAATTTAGTTTAATAATTTTTGTTGTTAAAAATTGATCAATTTATCGATTAATAAGCTATTTTTTTGCTTTTATAAATTAAAATAAATCAATTATTTTTTATTTTATAGCCTTTTTTAATTAAGTCTTAAATTTTCATTGAACAAGAATAATCTTTTTTAATCATTTTTTTAAATTAAAGATTATTTTCAATCATTTTTTAAATTCTTCAATTTTATTCAAACTTCAACCAATTTTATGATTGTGTAATATCGGTTGAACTTTTTAAACTTTAAATCTCCTATCTTATTAACTTAACTTTCGGGTTAGTTTTGAAAACATTGAAAAAAATATATAACATTTTATGCAATTATTAGAAAAATTATAAGTGAAGACATGCTCTATCTCCCCCATTATTAGGTCAAACCCATAATAGTTGGAATGAAACTTTAAATATATATAAACTAAAGCCAAGAATTGAAAAACTTTCCTTAGCATAACATCCGTTAAAAGAGCATCTAAGGATGATAATAGATCATGGACTGAACTAGTTGGTGTGTTGTTTAAGTCTATGTTTAGTCTTTGACTTAGAAGAGGTCATTCACATGCCCATTTCACTCACCTTCAAACCCTAATAATTTTGTTCTCCACTAACACTAACAATGATGAGATAATATATGCTATAATGCGAATTGAAGAACATAAATAATAATAAAAGAGGTGCATAGTCATTAGTCATGAGGAACAGTAAGTGTGACTGTGAAGTCAAACACTGAAGGGCTGTTGTGTAGTGTCCATCACACCATTTCCTGTAAAAACGATAAGCTGAACTGTGGGTCACTGTTGCCTCCCTAACCTGTGAAGTCGGTCTCTTTTTGAGAACCTTTAGAAGTTAAGAGATCCAAGTTTAACGACTGTCGAGTTTCCTTAAGGCTATTCCATAAAATCTTTAAATTCGGAACTGGATTATTATACATTGACATATTTATCAAGAAAGTAACAGATGTACTGACTGGTTAGTAAATTATACAGAACATTTTAACTTAAGAATTACTTATTTTGATATTACACCTATTGAGTGTCATTTTATCCTCTTAAAAGATATACCGAGGATTTGTTTTTTAGACTCTCGTTATCTTCTCTTTTAATAAAAAAATATCTTGAAATGCATTGTAAGTTTTTCAATTTCTTATTTTTTATAGAAATTTTTTTCCATGATCTTTTAGGGTTTTGGTCAATTCCTTCATCATTCTCATGTGGAACCCTCACCAGCCTTTCTATTACATCATCTTTGATGACTCTGTCCTCCTACTCGTCGAACATGCTTTCAACTTTTGTCAGCTTACAAATCGGTTCGTTTTCTGCTACATTGTTGGACACATCTCGTTAGAATAAGCTAAAGGAACACAGTGACTAGCTAAATAATAGAACAAGAGTTTCTGGGTTGGCCTTGGAAAACATGTGGCTTCAAATCTATACAACTACACTTTCCCTTTCGTACACGCAGGTCGAGACTGCAACACTTGGGAGCATTAAAACTCGAAAGTCGAAACATGAACATCCAAACGTAGAAGTAAGTGTGGTCACTTATCTGCTCTAGGGTTATAGATTAACCCTACTCAGCCTCACCTGTCGTTGTTGTTCACGAACAGTAGGAGCTTTGTAGTCAAACGATTTCTTTGAAAATTGACAACAACCTAAGAATTCTGCTAAAGTATAGGGTCAGAAAAAGTTAAAGAATATGTAATTTTATTTTTAATGAATAAAAAGGTTCTTTTTAAAATATCTATATTTTTATAAAATTAACAATTAAATTAAATACAAAGTCATCCGAAATTAGTCAATTATTAGAAAAAAATAACAACAACATTCAGCATGAATTCTGTTCATATGCAAAATCAGAAGATATCTAATAGTACGCAACCATACTTTTAATTAATAGAAAGGTTATTTTCAAAACTCTCTCACAAGTTTTCTAACTTGTAAAATAAAAAATTGATCATACTTTAGAGAAAAAGAACGTAGATAGTTTCCTAAATGTAAACTTAGGAAATTTCTCCTCTAAATTTGATTCAAACTATATTAATTTAAGTGGTTCGAGTTTAATTTTATATTCATACATTGAAATGTATGAATTTATTTCGAAATTTTCAATTTTAATACATTAATTGGTTGAATAATTTACTTAATATATGATTTATATGTTAAGTTCATACACTCAAATTTTTGTTTAGTATCTAGTATTTTATAAATTTTAGGTGCTAGTAGTGTACCCTCATAAGATCTTGACACTACTTTATGACAATGGAGTATCCATAGGCACTAAATTTCCTACTCGAACTCGATTGTATATCAGGAAAATCTCGAGAGGTTCTCAAACTTTATATCAAATCCATTCCACAAGCTTACAAGATAGGATGATGAGTGTTCAATGTTCCTTTTCTGCTGCCAAGTAGATTGGTAACTTATTATAATTAATCAGGTTTTAAAAATTTGTCAAATTTGATCGGATTTGAATATTCCAATTTGACTTTTGTGTAGGATCAAATATATATAAAAGAGTGTGGTCCAAGGATGTTACAAGACTAGATTGCTTTTGAATATGTGCGTAGATTCATTTTAGGACCACTATTGTTTAAAAATGAAAGCGACTAAACTCCTTTTTTATAATTATCGTTTTTTTCAAACCCCTCCCTTTTTTCTTGGAAGATCAAAATCCCAAGAAGTGGTTTATTCAGAAGGAATTATTTTTGGGGATATCTAGAATGGCACAAAAATAATTGACATTGTTTTGGAAATGTCTACATTTGCATGCCTAGACAAATAAGGGTGGTAATTTTGACCCGGCTTGATTTTGGCCCGAGTTAATCAGATAACGAATGAATTATTTGTCAAAAGTGGTCAATCGTTACTTTAAAAATGACATCATTTTTTATATTTTTAAAAAAATTATAAGATAGATCAGGTTAACCTGATTTACCTGTGGCCCATCAAGTCATAAATCAATCAACCCATGATCGGGTCAAGCCACAGGCTGACCTATTCTAGCCGTCAGGTCATAAGCTACCCTAGCTCGTAGTCAGGCCAGCTTAGGCCAGTCCATTGACATTCCTAGAGAAGAAGCAACTTCTCTTTTTCTCAATATTGGGATATGGCACAAAGACATTTGTTAGGGTGGGATAATAACTATTGTCTGTAAGGTACATATCAAAATTCTCAAATTTATATTAACAATGCTTTTTTATTGCATTTTCAAAAAATGATAATATACATTTAAGATAAAATTAAAAGTAATTTAAAATGTTTCATAAATTATTTTAATAAAATTGCAATTTGATTTTAATACTAATATTTATTATAGTTGCTTCGATATGAACTTAATGAAAAAACATATTTTGAAAAATATGATCAAATAAATTTTAGATAAAATTTAAAGTAATTTTAAAATATCTAATAAATCTTAAAATTTATATCTTATAAATTATTTAATTAAATTGTCGTAATCTAATTTTAATAATAATTTTTATTTAAGTTAATTTGATATGAACTTAATGAAAATTTTTAAAATTTTTAATTAAATAAATTATTTTAAAATTAATCTAAAATAATAAAATACTCTTTATAATTTATAAAATTAAAAGAACACCAAGTCCTTTTCTCTTAATTGCATTTAAGATAGATTAGTGATTAAATTCGAATTAAATAACTTCCATCAATTAATTCGAGCTAAAAATGGGGGAAATATATATATATGTATATATAATTAATTAATTAATTAATTATAACTTATAAGTACTATTATTAAATTTTGAAAATTGAAGAAAAATGGAAAAAGAGAAAGGGCAAAACCGTCAAAATGAAAGGCAAGAAGCGTTAAGAGCGGGAATTGGGACAAAATCACGCGTGAGATGGGGCACGCCCTCATCATTCATCATGCTCCTTCGTTCCTTCCTTCGTTGATGATGATGATGATCATCATCCATGTTTCTAATAGTGGGGTCACGCGCATTACGCACGCGAGGAGGCGTGACTAGGCACGTGTCAAGTTACTTTCAAATTGTTATTATTATTTATTGAAATAAAAGCAAAAGACAATTTTATTCCTTTTTTCAAATAATTGGTATTATTGACCGCCTGCAGTTGCTAAATCCAAGTGAAGGGTATTAAGGAGACAAAAAGTTGAATTGTTGGGTCCCACACGCTTATCACTCCCTCCCCACTCCATCTCCTCCTTTTTGATAATTTATACATACGATACAAGTGAATTTGTGTTCATACCATGGACGTTTTGGTACTTTCGCTTCACTCTTTCATATTTTTAATTTATTTTAAAATTTAAAATATTTTAAAATAGGTCAAAAGTAGAAGATTATTTTGATTGAAATTTCAGCAATGCCCTCGCGGGAGACCGTATAATACCACTTTAAGTACATTTCTTCCTAGGACTGCCCAAAACACTTTGTTTCTTTCCTTTCATGTTATGTTCTGCCCCTTCCTTTTATTTTTTTAATAAAAAGAAAATATAGGGATAGCTTTTTACTTATTTAATTTCAAAAATAGATATAATATTATAGAAAAATATTTGAAAAGAAGCCGGTTGTTGTCATCTATTCGGATTATATTAAATTTGTCGATCACATACTGGTTGAGTTCGGTTGAGTTCGAGTCGTATCTGACTCATTGGCTTGACGGATATAAAAACGTGATATCCCAAACTAAAAATGCATTATTCATATAATGGATGATATAATGAAGTGCATAATCATACTAGAAACTTAAATTGCAAGGCACAAGAGGCATGTGCTCTTCTACTAACAATCATAATAGTACCAAATGCCTTGGGAACCATCATAGTTCCAATGTAATTACCCACCCCAAATGATGGTACACAAGCATTTCGCTTGTTCAAGGATCTTTCGAGTATAATTTTACATAATCTCGAGGGTTATCAGTTTAGATCAAATCAAGTAAATAAGCAAAATTGAAGTTTTACCATAATCCAACTAACTTTCAACTTAAGGATAAACCAAAATTGAAGCAAAAACAAGAAATGGGTACGGTACTATTGAATCATTGTAAAAGTTGGGGAAAAGATGTTGGCCGGATGTATTGTGATGATTCACTTCTAAGTTAATATACCGATGATACAAAAGAAGATGATTACGTCCTGCCAACTTTGTCGTTATCTTAAGGAATGCTTTGGACAAAGGATAATAACAAACAAAGTAAATGATAAGCATGTTCAATCCTTTTCACAAAGTCAAACCAGGCAATGAAAGCATGGCCTCACAAGAAGATATGATAATAGTATACATTAAGCTGTATTAATTGGACATTAATGACACAGGATCTTGGTTGGAGAATATAATATGTCTTGTGCAGTGTCCTGTACTGTACTGTACATCTATGTTATGAATGAATAAATGAATTATACTCTGTAATTATCTACGACAAGTGGGTGAAAATTTACGATCCCAAGGTTAAAAAAGAGCGTGAAATAGCATGACAAAGATGGGTCTTCTGGGTTCTGACGAGCCACTATGCTCTTACAGGTGCTATAATTGTAGTGGCCTATTAAGGATGAGCGTGCTTTGAAGTGGTAGTAAATGAAAATGGTTTCTCTTTTCTTTTTTAACAAAAGTTTAAATCTTGAAGAATGGTGAGATGAAAACAATTTCCCAATTAGGGTGTTTCAACAATGATTAAGCCTAAGGAAGGAGGAAAATTGGATTGTGGAGATACGTGTTCTGAGAAGAAGGTAATGTATGTATGGGATGGTGGTCCAGGAGGCTAGTCTCTGTCAGGGTTCACCTGGAAACTCCACAGTGGAGAATGTTGGAGAAACACTTTAAAAATATGTTTGGTTCTTGAGAAATTGGTGGGAAATTGAAATGACTTTCTTGGATCCTGTGAGGCACAAACACTGTTACACACCAAATTTATAAAGAGAAAAAATAAAAAACCTGATAAAGCAAACAAGGAATGATGAAAAGTAAAAACAAAAAGAAGGGAAAAGAAACCAAGAAAACCAAAAGTATGTGGGAGAGCAGACAAAGGGGAAATACTTACTAAAGAGAAAGATGGTGGAACTGTAGTGTAGTGTAGAGTGATACAGGCGCTTATTAACACACCAAACAGCAAGAGATGAGACTCTTGGCAGTAGTAGTTACTCTTTCCCTCTCTTCTTTCTCTCTATGCCTCGTTTCTCCAGCAAATAATCATTGATCATGAAACACTCTCAGTGCTCAGCACTCAAAAAAAGCATCATCACCTCTGCTCATCAAAACCAGCCTTCCCTTAAATTTGCTACTCTTATCCTCGCTCATCTCTCAACCAAAATCTCCATATCCTAGGTAACCATGAAACCTCATTTTCTCTTCTTTCTCTTCACATTCATTTTCTTCTATAGACCATGGTTAGTGCTTTCTGCTACAGCCTTGCCTCTACAACTTCGTGCTCTCCTTTCTTTGAAGTTCTCGTTAAAAGATCCGCTTGACACATTCCAGGAATGGAACCTAACTCCAAGCTTCTCCAAGTCTGATTCACAAGAGCCAATTTGGTGTTCATGGGTTGGTGTCAAATGCAATCCCAAAACAGGTCAAGTCACATCACTTAATCTTTCTCAACGAAATCTCTCAGGTATTATTCCAGCGGAAATCCGATACTTGAAGAGCTTACTCCACCTGAATTTGAGCAGAAATTTGTTTGATGGTCAATTCCCACAAACCATTTTTGAACTAACTGACATTAGGACACTTGATATAAGCCATAACAACTTCAGCTCAACTTTCCCACCTGGGATTTCCAAGCTCAAGTTCCTGAGACACTTCAATGCATTTAGCAACAGCTTCACTGGACCACTACCAAAAGAATTGATGTTTCTACGCTTTTTGGAGCATCTCAACCTCGGTGGTAGTTACTTCGATGGAGAGATTCCGATGAGCTACGGGACTTTTCCTAGATTGAACTTTCTTAACTTAGCTGGGAATCAACTTCAAGGGCCACTGCCACCACAATTAGGATTCTTGAGCCAGCTCGAGCACATGGAGATTGGATACAATATCATGTTCTCAGGCAAAGTACCGGAGGAGTTTGCATTGTTAACTAATCTTCAGTACATGGACATCTCGAATTGCAGCCTCTCCGGTGAGCTCCCGCAAGGAATTGGAAACTTAACAAAGCTGGAGTACTTACTGCTTTTCTCGAACAATTTAACAGGCGAAATCCCAGTAAGTTTTGCGAACTTAAAAGCTCTGAAGATTTTTGATTTGTCAGATAATGGATTATCAGGCATTATTCCAGAAGGTTTATCTTCTTTAAAAGAGCTAACCAGATTGAGCCTGATGAAGAATGAATTAACCGGAGAAATACCACAAGGAATTGGTGAGCTTCCCAACATGGACACACTATCACTGTGGGACAATTCGCTCACCGGAATTCTCCCTCAAAATCTGGGCTCCAACGGAAAATTACAATGGCTCGATGTGTCGTCCAACTCGCTTACTGGTCCAATCCCACCAAATCTTTGTCAAGGAAATAAGCTTTTCAAGCTCATACTCTTCTCTAACAACTTCATCGACAAAATCCCACCTTCACTCGCTAACTGCACCTCACTGGCAAGGTTTAGAATTCAAAACAATCAACTCAACGAGTCAATCCCAAGCGGTTTCGGCCTCCTGAAGAACCTAACATTCATGGACATAAGCAACAACAACTTAACCGGCGCAATCCCTCTAGATCTCGGCAATGCACCAGAGCTACAGTACATCAACATCTCAGGAAACTCATTCCACAGCGCTCTTCCAACAAATATCTGGAATGCACCGAATCTTCAGATATTCTCCGCCAGTAGGTCCAAAATCGTCGGGAAAGTCCCCGACTTTATCGGTTGCAACAGTGTGTACAGAATCGAACTGCAAGGAAACTCTCTCAACAGTACAATCCCCTGGGACATTGATCATTGCGAGAAGCTTCTATCCTTAAATTTAAGCAGCAACTCGCTCACCGGAATAATCCCCTGGGAGATATCAACGTTGCCGTCGATAACCGCGGTTGACCTCTCCCACAACCTCCTCACCGGGACGATTCCCTCCAATTTCCAAAACTGCACCACACTGGAGACCTTCAACGTGTCCTACAACCGTCTAACCGGTCCCATCCCGAACACTGGTTCGATATTCCCTAACCTACATCCATCGTCGTTCTCCGGAAATGAGGGACTGTGCGGAGGCATCTTGTCCAAACCATGCGCCGCCGACACATTAGAGGCTGGAGAGTTAGAAGTACGCCGGCGACAAGAGCCCAAGAAGACGGCGGGGGCTATCGTGTGGATCATAGCGGCGGCGTTCGGAATCGGACTCTTCGTGCTCGTCGCCGGGACAAGGTGTTTCCACGCAAACTATAACCGGAGGTTCACGAACGACCACCGCGAGATCGGGCCGTGGAAAATAACCGCTTTTCAGCGGTTAAACTTTACGGCTGACGATGTGTTGGAGTGCTTGTCAATGAGCGATAAGATCCTGGGGATGGGGTCCACAGGGACGGTGTACAAAGCAGAGATGCCAGGTGGCGAGGTCATAGCGGTGAAGAAGCTGTGGGGCAAGCACAAGGAGAGCATCAGACGGAGGAGAGGGGTGCTGGCAGAGGTGGACGTGTTGGGGAACGTGAGGCACAGGAACATAGTGAGATTGCTAGGGTGCTGCAGCAACAGGGAGTGCACGATGCTGCTCTACGAGTACATGCCCAATGGGAATCTAGACGACTTGTTGCATGGGATAAACAAGGGAGACAACTTAGTATCAGATTGGGTTACGAGGTACAAGATTGCCCTAGGGGTGGCTCAGGGGATTTGCTACCTCCACCACGACTGTGACCCGGTGATCGTTCACCGTGATCTTAAGCCTAGTAATATTCTATTGGACGGTGAGATGGAAGCCAGAGTAGCCGATTTCGGCGTCGCTAAGTTGATCCAGAGTGACGAGTCCATGTCTGTCATCGCCGGGTCTTACGGCTACATCGCACCAGGTCAACATCAGCTTCTTCATTTTCATTTTTGAGTATAATTCCTTTTGAAACGTCCACTTGCAGTGTCAAATCTGTCAAAGACTTGACATTGAAAAGATGATAAAACTCTTTTGTCGGGTCGGGTATTAATATTTGAGTTATATTATACCAACCCATCATCATAATTCCTTCTCTTTTGCTTTTAATAAAGCATATGGGGTAGGATTGAACCCTCGTTCAAAGATAAGTGAATCCTATGTTGTCATTGTAGTAATATTACGGAGACCAGAACAACAACAATACAGAGTGTTACTGAATGTGATAGGACCCTCCATGAAATGATTCTTAATATCCTTAAATGGTATGATTGACTTGGATTATGTTTTTCTCTTGTAGAATATGCTTACACTCTACAAGTTGACGAGAAGAGTGATATTTATAGCTTCGGGGTGGTGTTAATGGAGATCTTAAGCGGTAAGCGATCGGTTGACTCGGAATTTGGAGATGGTAATAGCATTGTGGATTGGATTAGGTCTAAGATCAAGGTGAAGGATGGTATAAATGATGTTTTAGACAAGAATGCAGGAGCTTCAATACCGTCGGTGAGAGAGGAAATGATGCAGATACTTAGGATTGCTTTGTTATGTACTAGCCGGAATCCGGCGGACCGGCCGTCGATGAGGGACGTGGTTTTAATGCTACAAGAAGCTAAGCCGAAGAGGAAGTTGCCGGAAACCATTTTTGGCAGTAACGGTGGTGATAATCTGATTACTGCCGAGTGTGATGTTGAAGAAAAACCCAATGGGGAGTGTTAATATCATCAATTTTTAATACTAACTTTTTTTTTATTTTTAATTTCTTTTTTTTCTTATTTTCAAAGGGGTGGGGCGATTGGTATAGGATATGTGATTTTTACTTTATTTTGAATGGAATTTTCAAGTGTTCTTGTTCTATTTTGTCCTTGTGACACCATATATTTTTAATTTGGCGTATAAAATTAAGAATTAAAAATTAAAACTAAGAGTTATATTGTTATACAAGTTGTATTTTTTAATAAAATAGAATATTACAGTGATGATTATGAAATTAAATGAAAAATTACCCAAATAAAGTATTGGTCTCTGCTAAGATAATCGATAGATAAAAGATTATCTTTAATTTAAAGTTTATTTGAAAAAAATTGTTAAAGAAAAATTAATTAATTAATTTTGGTTTATAAAGATCGATTATAAGTTTTTATTTTATATTTGGTTAATTTCATTTAGTCTTTTTGTAATTTAAATTTTTATTTCAATTTTCAGATAATTATCATTTAGTTTTATAGTATTA
>JANITW010000007.1:55449960-55460079 GCA_027564335.1 Erythroxylum williamsii
AGGTTAAGATTGATATTGGATTAGGATAATTTTTGTGGTATTAATTTTTGCTTGATTGAATGCATATTTAGTCTTAATATAGCTTGATCACCTAAATTAAGACCTTAGATGATTGAATTTCATAACCAATGAGATTTAATTTGTCGGAAAATTAATTAAGCGACATGCTTGAGACTATAGTGTAGACTAACCTTAGGATCTTTTGTGAGGATACCTAGGATTAACAAACTTAATTTTAGGCTTCTTGTCTTGAATGTCTTTTATTCCAAATTATCTATGAACCAAGTAGGCAATTCGGATTTATAAGAGAAAGGAATTCCAATGAACATTAGGCTCGCCTTGCTTAAGTGAAATAATTCCTAAATCAATACACCGTTACAAGTTTTAATGTCTAATCCAATTGAAATTTGATACCTTAACCGATTTCTGTCATTTGATTAAATTTAGTCGTTTTAATTCACACCTTGCATTTTTCATATTTCCTTGATTTGCTTACTTTATTTTATTTTATTTTCAAATCAATCGATTCTTGATAGTCTGAGTAAGTTTTCATCGTTTAATTTAATTGTCTTGCGTGTTGGATTTCTCTTGGGTACGATATCTGGTTCTTACCGGTTTATATTACTTATCGACGGGGTGCGCTTGCCTCTAATTGGTCTAGATAGAATTTGATTGTTTTGTTTAGATCGTAACAACAGAATAAAGCTTTCATCACCATCGCACTCACTCTTGCATTGAACAATTAATTCCACTCACATCAATTTTCTCAAATCAAAAAATGTGTGCAACACTAATACATCATCATCAAATCACTACACCATAGCATATATCCCACCAAAGACACATTATTCATCTATCTTCATGCATGCCCAATGCAGTCTATATGTTTATTGACACTTAACACACACACCACACTTTTGTGTCACACCCACATATGCCACGTTGTAGTTACTGCAAAACACACCACTTGATTTTTCTCCATTTGTTTTCATAGACTTCATCAACAACTAAGAGATGTTCATGTGTTTTGATAGCTTTAAGGATTCCACTGTGAATAGGAGATCTAGACAATATTCATATTTAAGATAGACTTATACTATGGATACAATCCATCAACCAATGAGAGTCCTACAACAACACCACCACTTCAACAGCTTCATTAATTTTTACCGCAATAGTAACATCTTTTGCTTTATTCCAAGCATTAACCCAACCAATTACTCACGTGTCCAACCATGTAATAATTCCAATATCAACATGACAATTATATCCTATATGTAATGTAGGATTCTTTTTCAACTAGAAGATTATCCATATAACTTTTGAATCCAAGTCATTATCCAATTAATATCTTATATATCCAATTAATAAATAATGTCAAAACTAATTATTTGGATATGTAACATATATCCTAACAATCTCTCCCTTTTTAGAATTATTTGTCACAAATGTGAAACTCCCCTAAACAACATAATTGGACATATAACCATCAAATACACAAATCATATTACAAATACTTCCCCTTTATCAAACATCAAGTTTATCCAATCATCCAAATTTCTCCCCCTTTGGACAAAAAGATGCCAAAAAATACGACGAATAGTCACGCATATACATTGAAATCTCCCCCTGAATGGAACTGTCACCATAAACAATCTGATGTCTTCCCCTTAGGACAAAACAATATAAAAACATATAATCATAAGAATCAACCATAGATGTAGCGGAAGAATAATAAGTATGCAAAGATGACAATTTACCACCAGTCAATACACATGCCAACATATCATTACTTACTTCAATTCCATCTTCATAAGATAGATCAAATTTATAAACCCAAGCAAATAAAGATGAGTGTTGCTAGTGTAGTGAAAGAGAGATACTCAAGAGAGAGATCCACATTAATGAGAGATCTGAGAAGTCTTCGGTGGAGCCAAATAGAAGTCACAATGTAAACTCCTAAAAAGATGAGACGATAATGGCAACATATAAACTAAAGAACTAAAAAAGACAAAAAAAATCATTTTGGTTTTTTAAACAACACAAAAAATACTTCAAAAATGTAAAATACGCAATCCCTGTGCTCCTCGAAGAAATTCAAACCTGGTCTTTTTCTTCGTCATATTATCTTTGTTATTGGTTTTTTCTTTTGAAATAACTGACTTGCCCTTTGTTTGACTAGTTTCTTTACAAACAATAACTAACTGTGAATCTAGACAATTTCTTGTTTTTCCTTCACAATATTTTTATGTCTATAATTCCTTTCTAATCTACGTGTGCTTGGTAACATGGGTTGCTGCTGGAAATTTGATGGAGAGTGTCTAAGGGGCTATTTGGTTTCATTTCTATTTTTCTGTTATTATTTTTTTGTTTCTTTTTTTTGTTTTCGATTTCTATTTTTCCTTAGGAAAACAAAAAATTGTTTGGTTAAGATTTGTAATATAAAAATTGAAACCAAAAACTTGTTTGGTTGAGATTTCTAATAAAAAATGAAAGCAAAAATATGTTTGGTTTTATTATCCTATTTCTATTTTTTAAAATTATACTCTTATTTGTAATAATTATAATATAATATAATATATATTTAAATTAATTAATTCTTATTATGACAAAATTTCACTATAATAAGACTTCCCTATAACAGGACTTAAGGCTTCAATGGGACGTAAAGAGTAAGCTAACTTTTGTAACAAATGAACCATCATGAAATAGAGACAAAGGTTACTACGTGAAGAATAGGCTTTTGAAGAGTAGGCTCTGCAGATGTGCTGCCACATTAAATGTGAAGACAAGTTCTGTGTGCTCCATGTTCAATTTACGTGAAGAGTCTTCACGTGAAGACTAGGCTTTGAAAAGTAGATTCTACCGCATTAGATGATGTGCTGCAACATTCATAAGACAAGTGCTTCACACATGTTCTACTCCATACTAAAGACACGAGGATGAGACTCGCCACTGCCACTATCTCTTCTAAGCTAAGCTAAGCTTAACCCACAAAAATGGCTTCCACGGCAACACTCTCCTGTGCGATGCTTAGCACCTCCTTGGCACCCCGACATAGGTTGATGAGTTAGAGGGTGGTTCTGAACATGGGACAGGCGCTTTTTGGGTTGAAAAGTGTGTGCGAAGGGCAGATTAAGGCCATGACGGCATACAATGTGAAACTTATTACTCTAGGAGAGAAAGTGATAACAGTCCCAGACGATGTGTACAGTCTTTACCATGCAGAAGAGGAAGTTGTTGATTTACCGTATTCGTGTAGGGCTAGTTCTTGCTTGTCCTGTGTAGGGAAGGTAGTGTCAGGGACAGTGGACCAGTTGGATGGTAGCTTCCTTGACGATGACCAAATGGCAAATGGTTGGGCACTGACTTGTGTTGTTTATCCCACTTCTGGTGTTGCTTGAAACTTTCTAGCAGTATTTTTGTGTTCTGGTTTCTGTATTTGCCCCTTTTGCCTCCATTGTTAACCTTTTCTCAAAGATGAAGGAGCAAGCACAAACGAGTAAAGGCAGAGCAAGGCTAAAAAAAACACAAAAGGTAGTGAAATCGGTACTAGTGGCTTTTAAGAGAAAAAAATCATGTTTTAAAATATTACAAAAACGTCTTTTTTACGTTTCTTTAAACCTATTACGGTTTTTTTATTTTTAAAAATAAGAAACAACAACAATACTTGTCCAAATGTGTTTTAATGAATTGTTTTCTTTTTTTGAAAACCACAACGAAAAGCGAAAAAAAGAAATGAAAACAAACATGGCCTAAATTTTCAGTTCTGACTCCTTTGAAACATCATTTGCAACTTTTTGTAGTATCTCAGCCTTATGTGCCCGATAACTCCGTAAAAATAATCTCGATATTTCTTTTTTTCGGACATATCTGGACATTTTTGTGCCTCCATTCAACATCCTCAATCCCTTTTCAGTGCTTACCAATTTCATTCTAGTTGCACCAAGCTCATCTGACGTCAACATCAAATTCTTTTCTAACTCTTGGATGGTGTTTTTCATGGAGAGATTCTCTTCCTTCAATCTTTCTGCATATTTTCACCTATTTTTTGTACATTAATTTATAGGCCTCGTAAATATTCCCCTTTTTGCCCTCTAGGCCACTTCCATTGCTGTTATAGTCTAATGTTAGGTCTTGAGATGAGTTGTTTTTGAAATTTTCCGATTTTCCCTCTTTTTCAACTTTATTTACTTCCTTCTTAGTTACTGTTAAGCAAGTAACTGAACTTTTGCTATGTAAGGCAACCAATGCAGTATCATTAGCTATTTCTTCTTAGCTACCATATTCGCTCTCGGAATCATTCTCACTTTGGGTGCTTGTGAAGGACTTTCCTTTTCTCTTCTTCAAAGTATTAGCACATTCGGATTGAATGTGTCCGAAACTTTGACATTCATGACATTGGATTCTCCTTGCCTTCCTTTCACCCTTTCTTATAGCCATGTTCACGAAACTAAGATCTATATCAACTTGCTACCAAGTTCTGAAATGATGACCTTTCTATGATACCAATTGAAAAATTGAAGGTGTTAATTGTTTCGTAAACTTTCCGATTCGTTTCTAGTAAACAAAAAAACAAAAAAATTAAGAGAACAAAAAAATGAACGTCGAAAATTTGGTAACGCAGTTCGACACACCTTATCTACGTCTATGGAGCCCTCACCCAGCTTAATCACTTTCATTGAAATACAATAGATTTACCCAAGGCATTATTGAGCTGACACCACTCAACTCTTGACACTATCTCTCAACCTCACTTCTCGTGAAAAATTTTCACACCCAATAGTACGACCACCTCGTACTAATTTCAATAGAGAATTTTCTCAACAGTATTTGATAATAAAGATACGAAATAAATAGCTCAAGTGATTAAACAATAATCAACATAAACAAAGACAACATTTGAGATAAAAATCAACTTCCCTAAATATGCCGCTTTATCAACGAAAGAACATCCGACAAAGCAATGCGCTATTGTTTAGGCTGAAGTTGGACCACCGAAAAATAGTTGCAGAATAAAGCTTTCGTCTTTTCACCTCTTCACCAAAAGTTGTCTCATTATTCACTCAAGCACACACACGACTTTAATACTTACTACCCATTCAATTTCAAGACACCTACGCAGGATTCATCAAATTCCCTTGATCTTCAACACTATCCCTATGTCTTGATATTCACGCTCACAACATCCACACCATCGTACTCACTCTTGCATTGAATAGTTAATTCCACTCACTTCAATTTTATCAAATCGAAAAATGTGTGCATCATTGATACATCATCATCAAATCACTACACCGTAGCATATATCCCATCAAAGACACATTATTCAGCTGTCTCCATGCATGCCTAATGCAGTCTATTTGTTTATTGACACTTAACACATACCCCACACTTCTGTGTCACACCCACACAAGCCACACTGCAGTTACTGCAAAACACATCACTTGGTTTTTCTCCACTTACGTGTTTTCATAGACTTCATCAACAACTAGGAGATGTTTAAGTGTTTTGATAGCTTTCAGGATTACACCGTGAATAGGAGATCTAGAAAGCGTGCATATTTAAGATAGACTTTTACTATGGGTATAATCCATCACTCAATGAGAGTCCCACAACAACACCACCACTTCAACAGCTTCATTAATTTTTACCACAACAATATCTTCTATTTTCTTCCAAGTAATAACCCACCCAATTAATCATGTGTCCAACCATATAACGATTCCAATATCAACATGATAATTATATCCTATATGTAATGTAGGATTCTTTTTCAACTAGAAGATTATTCATATAACTTTTGTATCCAAGTTATTATCCAATTAATATCTTATATGTCCAATTAATAAATAATGTCAAAACTAATTATTTGGATATATAACATATATCCTAACAATAATAATGGATACAGTTCTTCTTGTTCCATCACTAGATTATAATTTAATGTTTGTTAGTCCAATCACTACTACGTTATCGTGCATAGTAACATTTTGGCCTTCATTCTGTGTATTAACTCGGAGGATCATTAGCTATGGTGTTAGACGAGGCAATCTTTATTATCTAGATCTGGAACCAAGTGAATCAGTAAGAGAAAATAATGTGATTAAGGATAAAACTGAAGCAGATATGTGGCTGTGGCATCGTCATTTGGGTCATCATTCCTTTAGATATCTCAAGAAACTAAAGCCTAGTTTGTGTTATAACGTAAATATTTCCAATTTTCATTGTGAAACATGTGAACTTGCAAAGAGTCATCGTGTTTATTATGTGCCCAATATGAATAAAAGCAACAAACCTTTTATGGTCATTCATTATGATGTTTGGGGCCCTGCAACCATACCCTCTTTTTCAAATGCTTGTTATTTAATCACTTTTATTGATGAATGTAGCAGAATGGTGTGGATTTCTTTACTTAAGAAAAGAGTGATGTTTCCAAGTTTTTCGGGAATTTTATAAAATGGTGCAAGTACAATATAAACAAAAAATTGGAATATTGCAAACAAATAATGGAACAGAATATGTAAACTCTGTGATGGTTGAATTTGCTCTTGACCATAGAATTAAGCACCAAACCTCATGCTCTTACACTCCTCAACAAAACAGATTAGCCAAACGCAAGAATCGACAACTCCTTAAAGTGATCCATGCCTCACTTTTTGGTATGACTATGCCTCGAACCTATTGGGGAGAGGCTGTGAACTCTGCTACTTATTTGATAAATCGAGTTCCCTCCAGCTCCCTGGATTTCCAAAATCTACAACAAAAGTTGCAGTCTCTATTAGAGATCCACACATACCAAATCTAGAACCCCATATTTTTGGTTGCACAACTTACGTCCACATCCCTCAACCTCTACATGGAAAACTCGATCCATATGCTATAAAGTGCATTTTTGTCGACTACTCAGAATTCCAGAAAGGTTGCAAGTATTAGGCTTGTAAACTCTACACTACTTTGGACGTCATCTTTGTCGAATTTGAGCCATATTACACCACTCATGATACTTCTCTTTAGGGGGAGAGAGATGTTGCAAATGAGAAGGGAAGCATGGAGGATGTTAACGTCGAGTACAAACTTGAAAAACTTACATAACTACAAACCATATTTGAAAAGGGTGAAACTTATCCATGCAGTATACCAAACTTCCCAAAAGAACCAATAAGCCTAAGATTGCCTACACCACTAGCTGAAGGATCCTCCTCGAATGTCCCCTTAACCCAAAACGTGGAGCCACCACCACAGGTAAATACTGAATTTGAATCTTCTCGTGATATATCACCACATATTAAACCATGTATAGGTGGGGATCTTCAACAACAACAGAAAGATGAAATTACTTTTACCATGACGAATCCATACTCCATGGAAAATGACCAAAATATCAGAATCTCATAGAGAATAACAAAGGGTGTGTCGAAGAGGCAATATGTGAAGGCACGAAACAAGTACCCCATATGCAACTACATTTCAAACTCTGATGTCAAAATAATTGGTGGGCTCTATAATGTTCGTATACACATGAATTTATAGGAAGCATTGAATGACCCAAAATGGAAGGAAGCAATGAAGGAAGAACTGAAGGCCTTGCAAAAAGATGATACGTGGGAGTTAGTGGCTCTACCTGAGGGAAAGAGAACAGTGGGTTGTAAATGGGTATTCACACCAAGGCTCAAGGTGGACAACAACCTAGACTGTTACAAAGCTATACTTGTCGCAAAGTGATATACGTAGAAGTATAGAGTGGATTACGATGAGACTTTCACTCCCATTGAGAAGATGAACATCGTTCAAATCATACTCAATTGTTGCAAACAAAGATTGGACTCTTTAACAATAGAAGTAAAGAATGTGTTTTTAAATGATGAATTGGTGGAAGAAGTATACATGGACATTCCAGAAGGAGTTGAGTGCTCAAGAATTCATAAAGACAAGGTGTGTAAGCTTTGAAAGTCACTCTATGGACTGAAACAATCACCACGAGCTGGGTTCGGCAAGCTTACAATCATTATGAAGGAGTTTGGTTACAACCAGAGTAATGCTGATCATACCCTCTTTGCAAAACAGGCAGAAAGAAAAGTTATGGTAATGCTCGTCTATGTGGATGATATGATCATTACTGGAAGTGATCAAAAGAAATTGACAACTTGAAGAAACACTTAACAACGAAGTTTGAGATGAAGGATCTTGGGGAGGTCAACTACTTTCTCGGAATAGAGGTCACTAGGAAAAATTGAGGAATTGCACTCCCAGAGAAAAAGTATACGTTGGACCTATTTGCAGAAACGGGTTTGATTGAATGTAAACCAGCAGAGACGTCAATTGAATTGAATCACATACTGAGAATCTACCCATATCATACTCCAATAGACAAAGGTAGTTATCCACACTTAATTGGAAGGTTGAATTACCTCACGCATAAGTGGCCAGATTTAACATATGTTGTGAGTATCTTAAGCCAGTTTATGCATGTCCCCAGTAAGGATCATCTTCATTCTACTATACAAGTGTTGAAGTGTTTGAAAGGCACACCTGGATGAGGATTATTCTTTGGGAGGAATGGAAACATTAAGATTGAAGGGTATTTAGATTCAGATTGGGCAGGTGACCAAACTACCAAAAGATCTACTACTAGCTATCTAACAATAATGGGTGGTAATCTCGTAACTTGGAAAAGTTAAAGACAAAAAGTGGTGGCTAGATCAAGCACACCTAGAAGAGGATTATTCTTTACGAGGAATGGAAACATTAAGATTGAAGGGTATTCAGATTCAGATTGAGCAGGTGACTAGACTACCAGAAGATCTACTACTGGCTATCTAACAATAGTGGGTGGTAATCTCGTAACTTGGAAAAGTTAAAGACAAAAATTGGTGGCTAGATCAAGCATTGAAGCGGAGTTTAAAAGCATGGCTCATGCACTATGTAAGTTGTTGTGGATAAAACGAATTTTCATAGACTTAGGGATCGAAGTCAAACTACCTATGAACTTGCATTGTGATAATAAGGTAGTAATTGAGATAGCACAGAACCCGGTTCAACACGATCACACCAAGCATGTGAAAGTTGACAAGCACTTTATCAAAGAAAAGTTAGACGATAATATCATTTAGTTTCCTTATGTACAATCACAACATCAACTGGCAGATCACCTTACAAAATCTATCACCACGAATGCTTTTCATGATTCATTGGACAAGTTGGGCATAAAAGATGTTCATGTACAACTTGAGGAGGAGTGTTAGTGAGATACATGGAGTAGATATGAGCTATCTAACTATAATTGTATATGATCAGATATTAACTAACTGATAAGATATGATAGCAGTAGATCCTTTCTGTTGTACTACTCATGTATGTACACTGATCTCATAAACATGAATTATATGAAGAGAAGATCTCTTTCTTAAAAAAAAGTGTTCAATTTTCATTTAAAAAATCACTTAAGTTGCTGATATATACTAATTATATGAGCATTATCAAATATTTTAAGTTTAGACAAATCTAAAAAATTAAAGTGTAATTTTTGCGAAAAAAGCTATAAACATTCTTTCATTGGCTTCTTTGTGACAATAATCAATGTTCTCGAACTCGAACCGAAAGTTCAATCAGTAATGCAAGAAATTTAAAGTTTAAAAGGAACTGATATTACTTCATTATAAAATCAGTTAAATATTAAATAAAATTAAAATTTTAAAAATAGTTGAAAAAGATTATCCTTACTTATCTAAAAAATTAAAGTTTATTTGAAAAAAGAGATTGTTAAATAAAAATTAATCCGTTTATTTTGGTTTATAAAATTGATTAATTTACAAAATTTAGTTGAATAATTAATAAAATGATTAATTTTTAACAATAAAATTATTAAACTAAATCCAACTCGAAAATTGAAAATCAAATAAAAATTGACTAATTCAAAATTTTCATTGATAAACTGGTCGATCTGATTCAATTTTGGCCGATTTGATTCAATTTTTAAAACATCCATGAGAATGAGATCACCTTATATATATATATATGTGTGTGTGTGTGTGTTTTTAAAATACTAATATTATGTATTTAATTTATAATAATAATAATATAATTATCTAAATCCACACAAACTATTCGAGAAGTGCT
>JANITW010000007.1:55460840-55471675 GCA_027564335.1 Erythroxylum williamsii
ATTTACAAAAATTGATCAATTAATTAATAATTAGTTTTCAACAATAAGAGTTTGAACCGATCAAAATCAGTTGTGCTTTTAATTATTGTTACTCACTCACAGTGACCAAAAGTAATTTTAAACAAATTATGATAGAAAATAAAATAACAACAATCATAGAATATAATCTGATTCCTACCGTTATACCATAATACATCCAAATTACAAAATTACAAAGGTGAAGACAAGTACAATAAAAGAACAATGAAAGGAAATTTTAGCCTAAATAATTTGAAAGATCACAAACTCATGAATTATGATAAATTTAAATATAAGAAATTGAGATAAGAGAAAAATACAACTTGCAATTACAATAATAATCTGGTTAAAAATATGAATTTAAAACTAGAGAAAGTAGATAAAACTATTAATTACAATAATGGTAGAAAGCAAAATTTAAAATTTTGTATTCTTTGATAGATTATATCAATGTTTTAAAAATTGATTAATCAGATTTTTTAGTAAACTAATCAATTTTCAATTAGTTTATTAATTAATAAGACAATTTTT
This sequence comes from Erythroxylum williamsii, assembly GCA_027564335.1. NCBI lineage: Eukaryota > Viridiplantae > Streptophyta > Magnoliopsida > Malpighiales > Erythroxylaceae > Erythroxylum > Erythroxylum williamsii. Next base: position 55,461,390 of record JANITW010000007.1, read on the forward strand.
GTAAATTAATAGTTTATTAATTAATATGATAGTTTTCATAAACTAATAAATTTTATAAATTAAAATAAATCAATTTGTTTTTCTTTAACACTCATTTTTTAATTAAATTTTAAAATTTTTTGATAAGTAGAATAATCTTTTCAATTTTATGATGATCTAATATGAGTTGAATGTTGAAATTTCGATTCAGTTTTTCAAATATTATATTATATATCTATCAAATAAAATTCTGGCAAAAGAAAAAGTAAATGCAAACTAATTGCTGAAGTATGGAAACAAACAGCATTAAAAATTAAGAAATAAATGGAGTCAAATCTCTGTTTGGTAAAGAAATAATTTGAAGATTGCAATTTTTTGTTATATACATAAATAGAATGAAGTAATTTCTGCAATTGGAAATAACAAAAACATGAACGAAAAAATGTTTTAATTCTAGCAAGAAAGACTTCAAGAGGCCGAGTGCTGATACACGAGCTTGTAGCTTGTCAAGGAGTTCTAGTTTCAAGCCACAGATTCCTGAGAAAGTGATGGAAAATGTCACAAGAATCTCTTATGCTTGAAATGCTGCAAGTTTAGCTAAAGTAACCTCAGTTTCAGGAGCTTCTGGGGCTGGTAAGTTGAGATCAAAGAACTTAACAGATTTCCCATAACTTGTAGGATTAGGCGAAAAGTGCACCTTCTTATGTCCACCGAGTGCTTGACCTGACTCAAAAACTCGGCTGCAATATGGACACTTAAACAATCTTCCCCCTGTTTCTTCTTCTTCTTCTTTACCATCATCATTATCATCATCTTCTTCTTCTTCATACTCATCAATTTGGTTATGGAAGCTTTTATACTCACCTCTTGCCTTTGGTTTTGACTTGCTGGCAACAAGGTTTTTGATTTTACTGTGATTTGCTTTGTGCCCACCAAGAGCCTGATAAGAACTGAACGATTTCCTACATGTTTGACATCTGTACTTACCAAGTTGAAGTACAGATTTTCTTTCCTTGATTTGAATTTCATCTTCTTCGAGACTTGTATCGTCATCATCATCATAACATTCATCGTCTGGAGTTGCATCAGTTCTGTTGTTAAATCTTCGTACTGTTGCTTTAGCTTTCATATATTGCTCTACTATTTCTATATCTAGTTTCACATCTTTTACTTTTCCATAACTAAGCATAACTAACCATAACGCAGCATCTGCATCATCAACAACACTATACCTACTGGATACAGAACTTACCCGTTTCGACAACGTCCTCTTCCTCAGATATTCAATTTTGTTTTCTCCATCATCACCAACACTGGTTTTTGATAAATTACTAGGTGGTACGTGAGCCTTGCTTGGAACAAGGTGATAGTTCTTTGAAGAAGATACAGACGAAGACTGAGACTGAGACTTTGAAGTTCGGTTTTTTTCAGGCTCTCGCGGAGGAAGAGGGTGAACTGCTTTGGACCCTTTTGGAGGAAGAGGTAGCTTAGCTAAGTGAGATCTCATGTGGCCTCCCATGGCTTTTCCATTAGCAAAGCTTCTGTTGCAGATCTTGCAGGTTTGCTTGGAGTCCATGGATGAACTGGAAGAGACAGAAGTTGCCTGCTTGACAGGGCTAGGTTAATGTTTATCTGCAACATATTGCTTAGAAACGGATTGAAACTTAAACAAGAGTAGGTGAGATCTTGAGAAGTCCTCTCATCTACAAAAAAGGAAAAGAAGAGAATCCACACTGATTATGATACTTACCATACAAATGAAAAAAGAGTAAAATTATAGGATATTATATACATAAGACTCTTTCATATTTTGTCACGCATAATTATTTTCTTTTCGTGTATTTTTTAGAAATTCTTTTTTAAGTAAATAATAAATAAATCAACGTTTATGGAGAACTTCATTGGATTTCCTAAAATTACAAGATATAGATTGTTATTTGCCAATTCTCATATAGGTGGGTTAGGCATGAAGTTTTAATCCATATTGAATTTAGGTCATAAGATGGTAATACCCTAACCCCAGCCCCCTGCTAGGCTATGATATTCCACTAAGAACATTACTTTTCAAATTTTCTAAATAATATACAAAGTGTTTCTAAATATGAGGTTATTATTAATAGGTAAATTTTGAATAATCTAGTTATACTTGAAAATTTTTATTAATCTAGTATTTAATAAGATTTAGCTAAATGTGACTTTTAACAAATTAAAAATTGTGAGATATGATTGAAAAAGATTGTTCTCACTTACTGAAGAATTTAAAACTTAATTGAAAAATAGATTATTAAATAAAAATTAGTTTATTTATTTTAATTTATAAGAACTTATTAACTTTCTAAAATTGATCGATTAATTAACAAATTGATCGAATTTTAACATCAAGAATTGTTAAAATTAATTGAACAAGAAAGTTGAAAATTTAATCAAAAAGTTAGACGATTTACGATTGAACTAGTTGAACTGGTTGATTTTGTAATCATTGATTTTTATTAATTTAATCATATTATGGAGAATGAAGTATCTTAATTGTTGTATAATAATTAATAAATTTGAATTATTACTAAATTTTAGGGTTCTTCACAAACTTTTTTATTTGTTGTTATATAGTTATTAATATGTTTCTGCATATGCATAAGAATAAATTGTAAATTAGAAAAAGTAATAGAACCTATGAAGATGAAAAATAACATATCTTGGATTTTTTTAACTTAATTTAGAGAGATATTATTAAGGATATTTCTTGTTTCAAGTTCAAAATATGAGACCCAATCCTAAAGTAATCATAAGAATCTATCTATTATATTAAGACTAACATCCTGATAAATTTTGATATTATGAAGTAATATTAAGGTGTTCATAACTTTTAAAACTAAACATATTATAAACATTGTTTATTAAATTTAATACTTGACATATATCTTACCTTTATTAAATAATTTAATATAAGAGTGTACCATATGCATTTAATTATGAAAATTTACAAATTTTAGTCTTGTTTATAAGGGAATAAAAAAAATAAAAGGGTAAAAGATACAAACTTTTCTTGTAATTTAAGAAATACTAACAAACTCCCAATCTTTAAAATTCCCCAGAAAAATTCTCATTTCACTTTTTTTCATAAAAGCTTCTCTTTTAAAATTCAGTTTAAAATTACCTATAAAATATCAAATATAGAATAATCAAAACTTAAGTCTTAATTTTGAAATGAACTAATTAAATAATCAAAACTTAAGTCTTAATTTTGAAATGAACTAATTAAATCTGATTTAAATTAATAATTTATTATAATTATCTTATATTATTAATTTGTGTCAAATTTAATTAATTTGAGATTAAGAACTGATTTGAATTATCATATTAATAATATTTGATTAGTTTACTTCTCGTATTTTTAGCCCAAATTTAAAAGAGATTTTTTTAAAAGTTAAAAATTAGAATTTTTTCCATAATTTAAAAAATAGAGGATTTTTCTAAGATTTCTTAAAATACAAGAGATATATGTCTTTTATCCAAATTAAAAATTTGAAGTAAAAAATTGAAATTACATTAATCTTTTAATTTTAAATTATTTGAACATAATAGGACATATGTATACAAAATTTAAGATAAATATAATTATAAATCATTTTTTGAATAATTATTTTACTGTAATCATTATATTTTGGTGCCAACTAAATAAATTATCCATACACTTATAAATTATTTATTAAGTCATAATATTTTAAAAACTGAACCGGTGATTGAATCGAAGAAGTAATTGATTCAAGAGTCAATGGTTTAATCGAAATTCAACTGTGATCAAATCGGTGACTAATAAACATATAAAATTTTATTATATATATATATTATATATAAGATAAATTTTAAACATATTATTTAATTATTTATCTAATTGTAAACTCAAACATTCAAATTTCAAAATATACTCTCTTTTTTTAAGTTCACCAACACAACATAAAATAAGATAATAAAACTTACTAGTCATATTTTATAAAAAAGATTAGAAAAATCACTAATCGTAATATTCATTCAAGTTGAAATCATTAAAATTAAAGCACGACTAGTATTTTCTTTCATCGGTTCAGCGATTTTTACTGATCCGATCGCAAAATGAACGAATCAATTACTCACAAAAAAAATATGGGCTAAATCGGATTATTTCATGCTCCGGATGACTGGTTTTTTGATCCGACTGACCGGTTTGGGTCGATTTTCAAAACAATTAGTCAACTATTAATAATACAATTCAATTTAAAACAATTAGTTGTGAATTGTGAAACAAGAGCGTTGGAGCCATTTTTAAAGATCCTGAAGCTGTAAGGGAAAATTCTTTGTTCAGGACTCCCAGGGATTGATCTTGAAAAAAAATGGAAGAGGAAGACAGTTTACGATTATCGACAACTTTCAGAACTTGTTCAATCCTTTCCAGGTGCAAATCTTGTTCTTGATCTGCGACCAGGGTTGATTTTGAAGTTTCTGGAATTGGATTCTGAAATTTTCCAGGGTGAATATACATTTCTCCAAGCAACTCACGCCATAAATTTTCGAGGATGAATATACACCAGTTCTTGCCAATACCCGTTTCAGGAATGTGTTTCCTGAAAGTAAAAAGTGAAAATGGCTGCACTGTAAACGAGTCCTATTAACAGTTTTTATTTACTTCTTCTAATGAGACAGAAGTAACCGGCTGAGACATGAACACTTAGTAAAGCTAAAGCAGTACAGTGGAGGTTATCATCATCTACTGTTCTGTTCTTCGTATCTGATGTCGGGCAAGTTGCTGTCAGAATTAGACAATGACGTGGTTACCTTTTTATTGAAATCTTACTAATTTAGTAAACAAAACGGATCATTAGTTATTAATAGTTTACACTAACTAGTACTCCAAAATTTTAGTTAAGAAGTTTAATAAAGGGAAGATGACGAACTGAGTGTGTAACACAGAATTTGGAAGATGACAAAAGACGATGGATTTGCAGCAATATCAGATACCCACCTCGGTGACATCGTCGGGATTAAAGATGGTGAAGAAGAAGATGACGGAGGGTGCTCCGATCACTCCAAGATTGCGTCTTTTCCTGGCGTCAGTTTCTCTTCCCGCAATGCCTCCTCCAAATACGATTTTGTCAAGGTCTCTTGGGGGGATCTCTATTCACTTTATTGGGTCATTTTTTTTGCTTGTAATTATGTTAGATTACAAAACAGACGCCATTGTTCTTAATGGCTTGGTGTTGGTTTGACAGGTAAAGGTGTGGTTGGGTGATAACGCCGATCACTACTACGTTCTATCCAGATTTCTGCTCAGCAGAATGTTGACTGTCACCAAGGTTTGAACTTTATCTTAAAAAGGGGTCGAATAAGGTTAGTCTTAGAAGGTTTTGTTATATGTTTTTCGCTGATTGGATGATCATCAGATGAGAAATCATGTAGCTGTCAAGATTGCACTTGAACTTAAGAAGCTGTTGGTGGATAATAGCCTTCTCGACGTGTATGGCCTTCTCTGCTCTTGGTCCTTTCATCAAATCTTCCGATAAGTGTCCGTTAATTGCATTTCTTTTGACAGGTCTCAGTCTGATTTGGAAGCAAACCTATTCAAGGCATGAATTGTTTCCTTTTTCTTATATGTTATAATTTGAATTGCCTATTTAAAATTGACTGCTAAAGTCTCCTACTAATTTGGGAAAAACTTGTGTTTCTGCTTTCTATGTTACTGTAACAACATCTGAAAAAGATTGTCTATTGATAGCTTATGGCGCGGAGGGGTTACGGTGAAGAGTACATCAATCGTTACAAGATGATGACAAGGTCAAAATTTGTTTATATATTGGTTTCTACTGACAATTTATACTACTTCAATGATTAATTATTGATAATTTGTACTTGTTCTTACCTTTTTTCTAAGATTTCATCACCAAAGAGTGCCTTTGGTGATTCTTGTCTGTGGAACTGCCTGTGTTGGGAAGTCTACCATAGCAACTCAACTCGCACAAAGGCTGAACTTGCCTAATGTCTTGCAGGTTTTTTCTTTCACTTAACTTTAGAGGTTTTTCTCCAATGAAAACACATCTGGGATTGTGTTCTGATGCCTTATTTTTTCTGTTCTGACAGACAGAAATGGTGTATGAACTGTTACGGACATCGACAGAGTACGTATTTGTTCTGTTGAATTATTTCACATCCAACCCTATGAATTCATTGTTTTAAATTCAACAACTTTACAATAGAAGTGTACCAAAGAATCCAGGAGGAGTTTGTTATCGCAAATGAGAAGATTTTGACTGCAGTCTGGAGTATATAGTCTTTCTCTTTTCAGCATTCTCTTTACTTGGATTTGGAACATGAAGCCTCTTGACAATATCTTAGCACATTGTGATACCAGAGCCTTATGTTTGGTGAATTATTCTAAACTGCTTGATGTTTCCTGTCTAAAATAGTGCACCATTGGCATCTAATCCTGTATGGGAACGGGATTTCGGCTCCTCCGAGGAGTTAATAACTGAATTCTGCAGAGAATGCAGAGTTGTTCGCAAAGGTAGTCCACCAATTTGCTGTCTACCTTGCAAAGAAACCTCCTATCTTCTATTTCTTTGCGTTATTGGAACATATCATCAAACAAGTTTGTTTTTCTTTGTCTCTTTAATTAGCAGAAGTAATGTTTCCCTCCTAGGTTTGGCTGGTGATCTAAAGAAAGCTATGAAAGATGGAAAGCCAATTATAATCGAGGTTTGGACATGGTTTTTCCTTGCTCTTACCACCATTGGCACATTACGTTTGCTTTTATGAGAATTTGCGACACATATACTTGAAATGCGAGCCTAGAAACAACAGGAACAGAACCTTCGGATGCATTTCTTACGAATACCATAGTGTAGCACTGATCTAGTATTTTGTGTTGTGAAAATTAAAATGCTATCAGTTCACCATATCTTGCTCAACATAATTCAGGTAAATATGGTAATGTTGCTCTATTTTTTTGACTGATTTACATTTTCTCTTGGAAATGATAGGGAATGCATCTGGACCCGAGCATTTATCTAATGGATGAGGTAAATCAGTCACCATCTAACAAGTCAGAAATGAATGAAGAGAAAAGCCTGGTATCTCTCATCACAGTTGGTGATGATCCTTTTACACAAATCGATATTAATTCTACAAGTGTTGGTGTGCCTGATGATGAAAATGGCAATTTTGCTGATACTCATTTAAGCTCAGAAGGGATATCTGGAGATCAAATGAACAAATTTCTGGATTCCCAGGAAACTATTGATAGAGCCACAGGTATTTGCAGACATAAAGGTTACCCTTACTAAGGATTCCAGGGATATTTTCAATAATCTGCTTGACAGGCTACAGATATAGTAGCATATTTTGAAAATTTTGGGAAATCTGCAGAGAGTGTGATGTTCAGGTGCAAATTTTCTTTTAAAACTTCCTTCTCTTAACATTGATGAGGTCATTGGCGCTTCCTGATCATGCAGGTGACCTTGTTGAACATCCATCAGGAAATTGGAATTATCCAATGAAGAAAGGAAAATATGGTGCAGAACCAATAATCATACCCATAGCTCTAAAGATGGCTGAGTTTGATCATAAGGTTGGTTTCTTTTTTATTCAGCGTGGCCAAAGCTTAAGCTCAGATTTCTCTTTCTCCTCAAATTTTTCATTTTTCCGGTGCAGGCTTTACTCGAGGAGTGGACCTCAATGCGTATGCTTAATGACAAATGCAAAGTCAAAAGCAAGGAGAGGTTGATTGCCAATTTGAAAACAATTCAGGATTATCTGTGCTCTTTTGAGTCTCAGGTTTGCTTATTATATTATTCATGTCAGCTTCTCTTATCCTTCTGTTAGATTAGTAAAGTAATGATATACATTAGAACACAGATTGGTTTTGGGTTAAATATATCTGCAGACTTCTAACAAATTGAGCAGAAAGTATATGCATTTTGTCTTAGTATCATTACTTTCTCCATACTTGTGGGAATACATGTCACAATTTGCAATTATTTCAGTTTGGAATTCAGAAGTCTCTGTAAACCTTCTCATTCTGTAATCATCCCTACAAGTTCCTTCATTCTTTTGGATGATCAGGGTCTATCAGTTGTCAATATCTCAGCAACAACATTCCCTCAAACACTAGATTGGCTGCATGGTTATCTTCTTCAGGTAATTTATCTTTGTTCTTGTATGCTCATATCTGTGTCATTGATATCCTTCCTTTTGCTGTTCTTATCCAGTGTATTATGTTCTCTAATTCTTTCCTCATCTTAATCGTGCAGCGGATCGAGCAAGGCATTTCATCAGATTCCAGTGAAAATAGTACGCAGCATTCTCAAAGTTAGATTACCTTCAGATGTTAGCCCAGCAATGACAGGTGAAAAAAAGAAAAGGATCTTCAGCAATTTGCTTCATGTTGCTTGTTTCCTATAATGCTGCTGCATCATCATCAGGACTAGTTTCAGCGTCCCAGGGGCTCAGCTCCCGAAGTAAGTTGGATGCTGTGTTGTTATCTTCATAGATTTTACAATAAACTGATGCAGCTACTCCGTAAATGTATATACACCGTCCTTATCTAAGTGATGCTGTTGTGAATTGAACCAGAAAGTCTTGTTGATGCTAATGCAGAAATCATCCCATTTGACCATTTAGACCGGACAAAAGATGTGTATACTTTCTTTACAAGTGACATTCACTGTCCGTGAAGACATTGGCATACATGATTGTTATGTGCCCTTGCTTGGGATCTTGAGCGCAAGGATGATTCTCAAGAAAGTTAATCTCTTTCCCCTTATTTACGTTAGTTCCCTTCTATGCAGAACCTATTTTTGGTGATAAAAAACTGGCAGCACTTGTCAAAGACAAGGTCTGCCGAGATTGACTAAATTACTGTACTCTTAATTAGCTAATTTTTATGATAACTTCTTCCTTACTTTATTGCATAACGTAATAGCCTTATATAGGCAAACAAACATAAAAGTTCCACCTAAACTAGGACTCCTAGAAAGACTCCTATTCAAGCTGTTTTAGGACTCTTAGAAAGACTCCTATTCACACTGTTTTTATTAACGTAACTATAACAGAAACTAGTGCTGAAATAATAGGGAAATAATAGACTTCTACTAAAAATAAAATACTCCTCTAATATACTCCTAATAAAACACTTATACTCTTATAGATTCCTAATAAAGCACTCATCTATATTATCACTCCCCTCTTCAACATCACAAGCTCAAAATCAAGTTATGCCAGTGGTGGTATGCAAAGATATCTTCTCCTCTTCTTCCTCAGAATATGCCACCTCAATCCAAAATAGTCTCTTACATTTATGCCCCACCGAATAAGATTCGTCGCAATTGTAGCACAACCCCTTCTCTCCTCTTTCAACCATTTCCGCTATGGTTAAGCATCTTCCCATTGGGGATGGAGTACTTGCTATACTGGAGGTTGTTGTTTTAGCCCATGAGTTTATCCTACTTCCTAAAAGTGTGGCTTCACTCGCGCTGGTGTTGTTACTACTATTGCCAACTGCGAAGATGGCCATAGGGTGGTGTTTCAGCTGCCTCTTACCCCTTGCGTGTATTGCATCTACATACATTGTAATTTTCTTTCACATGCTCTTGCTAAGTTCATTGCAGCTCCAAGATTAACAGGATATCGCATCTCCACCTCAATTCGCAGCTCTTCTACCTAGGGTTGTTCAAGAAAACTCGCGAACCTGTGAATCGGACCTGAACTGCATGAACCGAACCTGTAAATAAGATTAACTGAATCTGAAAAATCAGGCTCATAGTTCAAGTTCAGATTCAAGTTTCTAGCTTGCGATTTTAGGTTAACCAAACCGAACCTGATTTATAGGTTTAGATTTAAACCTGAACCTAAAACATCCAAAAATCTAAAAAAACATATCATATATTTAGATATAATTTAAGAGGATAATAATAATAATAAATTTACTAGTATTTACTATATTAATTCTCGAGTAAAAACATAAGAAAAGGAAAAAAAAACTATTTTAATTCTATGTTATTAAACGTTAATCTTGAACATTGCTATTATAAGTAACAACTAATGCATAACAGTCAATACTTCTATTTTAAATAGTAATTAATATGTATCAAACTTATTGATCGAAGTATTAAACTATTAGTAAAAAAATTCATTGACTAAAATAATATAATTATTTAGAGATTAATTAAAGAAATTAATAAGTGTAAAACATATTTATTAAGAAATTCTACAATTTTAGTTTTTTAAGGCACATATATTAGCTTAGATATTTATGAGATATTATAAACATTAAACAAGCAAGT
>JANITW010000007.1:55759914-55772051 GCA_027564335.1 Erythroxylum williamsii
TTTGTTTCATTAATGACTAATCACTTTCTTTTTCCCTGTGTTTTTGCAGGTGTTCGTGGTTTTGTAATTTGGTGTTGAGGATAATTTGTTTTGTTGGCTTTCAACAGTATTTATACTCACTTGGGATTGTTACCAGCTGTAGTTTAAGTTAATTTTAAAATCATCTTGATTTATTTCAAAATTATTAAAATTCTGGAGTTTGATGTAAGAAACACATCAGCACTACTGTGGCAATGCCTGTGTTTTGGAAGTAAATAGACTCAATACTGCATTTTGATTTGAGATCGTTCCCGAACAAGAGCTATCTCGGATTAGAGAAGAGGCGGCGGCGAGAAATTTGACATGGGGATAATAAGGAGTGGATTCACATTTATGGTAGGCACGGTTTGTGGAGTATATATAGCTCAAAACTATGCTGTTCCTAACATCAAGAAGCTCGTCCACAACGCCCTCTTCAAGGCAAAGCTCATCGAAGAGAAGTATCGCAAGCCCAAGGGTAAAAATGAAGAAGATTAGCTTAGTCGATCTTCTACCTTTTCTCTTTGTTCGTAGTTTTTTCATACGATTCTTAGCACACCAAAACGGGTTTCAACAAGTTATAAAGCAAAGCTAACGATTTTTTCTCCCTTCTTTAATGCTTTTTGTCTATTTGATATTCAAAATCTATGGATATATATGACTACTTTTAATCTTGATTTATGAGCACCTTGGATTGGATACAATTTCCATGAACTGAATTGTATCCAAAGATGATTACTTTAAAGGTTTAAAAGATAATTCAAGCATTGTTTTTGTTTTGGTGTGTGAATATTGGTGGATCTTCTATGCTTTTAAATCCATATCCTCAATGGAAAAGAAAATTTAACATGCCTATTAGGCATTGAATTCTTGTAGCTGATTACTAATTCGTTTTCTTATAATGGTGAGGTGGGCAGCAGAGTTTTAGTTGTTGCAGATATAGTTTCTGGGTTTAAGATGATATCATGTGTAGGGATGTCACTGTTCTGCTTTCGATTGGTAGTCATGTAATTATTGTTTGCTTTGATCTCTGAGATGAATATTCACAGGAGGATAAAGTTCCATGTCTTCATGTCCATAACATTCATTTACGGAGAATTATTCTTTGCTGCTACCAATTGATAAGAGTATATCCTGTTTTTGTTTATCTTGCCATTCTTTTTTTATGCAACTTTGGATCGGATCACTAATCTCACATGGTCGACGGACACTCGCATGTTACTTTTCTTGATGAAGTCAGTTTGTTGAGGATGAGATCCCCTGTGATCTGGCACCAGGATCTCATCCCGGTTTGTTATTCGTAAGAATGATCGTTCAGTCAATTAGTTCTTCAGACATTCAACAATCAACATTGTTTTAATCCAAATTACCCGTACCACCAGGCCAAATTGCCAGCCCTACTGTTGGATAGCTGGAAGTGGTCAAGAGATGCAGTTCCTCCTTTCCTAATGCATCCGATGTGTTTTTGAATTTGAAGAAGCAAGGATTGGAAGGGTAAGGTCTAGTAGATATAAATTTCAATGGTTTTACTTTTTTGCGCTTGAAATTGTTACGGTTTGATTTAATTGCAAGGTATGGGACTTGAATCCCATATCAATTAAATACAAAGTTGATATGAGATTTATAAAGACTTTGGGCTCTCCACTCTCATAAGCTAGCTTTTGGGGTGTGGCTCTCCTAAAAGTCTTTATCAATTGGTATCAGAGCCGATCTTGGAGTGGTGGCCCATGGAGTAGTGGCTTGGGAGTGTCAGCCGTGACCAACGTGGCCGTGACCAACAAGGACCTCAGAGTGATGACCCATAGAGTGGTGACTTGAAAAGTATCAGCCGTGAACAACATGGCCGTGACTAATAAGGACATTGGTCCTTATGGGAGGACGAATGTTACGGTTTGATCTAATTGCAAGATATGAGACTTAAATCCCATATTGATTAAATACAAAGTTGATATGGGATTTATAAGGACTTTGAGTTCTCCACCCTCATAAGCTAACTTTTGGGGTGTGGCTCTCCTAAAAATCCTTATCTGAAATAGAATTTGGAAGAAGAGTAGGTGAGATAGTTAGCTAGAAACTTTCTATGATATTGGTATCTTGTGTTGAACACCTTATCTGCCATCTGTTTCCCAAAGTTGCTTGCTCTCAGGGCTTGGAGATCACCAGGCGTTTACACATGTTTTATTACTACCATCTTGTTAATTGTCACAATCTCATTACATTTCCTGATGTTGGAAGATGGGTTCATAAATTTGATCCAAGTACCAACTACTGTATAAGACATGGTTCTGTCATGTAATATTAACCTATGTGTGATTTAGTTGATTAGACGCCTGTCTAGCCTAGTGATCTTGACTCCAAACTCAATGGACAAGTCTATCGAACCTATGGATAATTTTTAAAAATTAGAAGTACATTAATAATATACCAAACTTCAAAAATTCGAGAAATTTTACCTTTAATTATATAAAGAATACACAAGAATAATTCACAATTAACAATTAAAATCTTATTGATTGCATAGGGAATCTTATAACCACAATATATATATGCTTAGACTAGACTTAATATTATAGTATCTTATAACTGTTACGTCGATCACGTGAGATTAGTGATCCAATTTAAAGTTGCATCGAAAAAAAAAGGCAAGATATATAAAAATAGAATATACTCTTATCAATTGGTAGCAACCAAGAATAATTCTTCATAAACGAATATCATGAACATGAAGATATGAAACTTTATTCTCCTATGAATGTTCATCTCAAAGATCAAAGTAAAGAATAATTACATGCCTACCAATTAAAAGCAGAATGGTAACATCTTAGACCTAGAAACTATATCTGAAACAATTAAAACTCTGCTACCTACCTTGTCATTACGAGAAAACAAATTAGTAATCAGCTACAAGAATTCAATACCTAATAGGCATGTTAAATCCATTGGGGATATGGATTTAAAAACATAGAAGATTCACCAATATTCACACACCAAAATGACAACAATGCTTTAATCATCTTTTAAACCTTCAAAGTAATCATCTTTGGATTTAATTCAGTTCATGAAAATTGTATCCAATCCACGGGGCTCATAAATTAAGATCAAAAGTAGTCATATATGTCCATAGATTTTGAATATCAAATAGACAAAAAGTATTAAGAAAGGGAGAAAAAATTGTTAGCTTTGCTTTATAACTTGTTGAGACCTTTTTTGATGTGCTAAGAATAGTACGAAAAAACTACGAACAAAGAGAAAAAGGTAGAAGATCGACTAAGCTAATCTTCTTCATTTTTACCCCTGAGCTTGCGAAACTTCTCTTTGATGAGCTTGGCCTTGAAGAGGGCATTGTGGACGAGCTTCTTGATGTTAGGAATGTCATAGTTTTAAGCTATGTATGCTCCACAAACCGTGCCAACTATGAATGAGAATCCACTTCTTATTATCCCCATGTCAAATTTCTCATTGGCGACCGCCGCTACCTCTTCTCTGATTCGAGATAGCTCTTGTTCGGTAATGATCTCAAGTCAAAACGCAATATTGAGTATATTTTGGAAACTTCCAAAATATAGACATTGCCGTAGTAGTACTGATGTGTTTCTTACATCAAACTCCAGAATTTTATAGGAATAGTTTGAGTATACTTTGATTAGGGTTACTAAACTACTAATGGGTCAGATTACATCAATTTGAGTCAGATTGGGCGCAAAAATTTTGGTCAGCCCGAAGCTTAATTGAAGTAGACCCTATTTAAACTTTGAGCTAGGCTTTGGTTTGCATAAAAAATTTACATAAAAACCCAAGTTTAGTCAAAGTTTGATCAAAGTGAACCGGGTTAGAAGAGCTTATTCGCTAAGCCTAGTTTAAAATTAAGTCTCAATTTATAACTTATTGCCAATAATTAAAAAATTAAATCAGTTTGATAGGTGCAATCTTAAAAACTTTAACTGACCAACTTTTTTATTTGATTTTTAATTTTTTAATTCAATTTATTTAATAACTTTTATTTTTAAAAAATGATCAATTTATTAATTAATTATTTAATTTTTATAAACCAATCAAATTTTAAATTTTTTAATTTTATTCAATCTAAAATCAATTTTACGACTGTATAATATCGATTAAATTTTTTAAACTTTAAACATCTTGTCTTATCAGTTTGATTTTTTGTCCAAATTTTGAAACATTACTTATTAAATTTAATAATTTTGATAATTTAATTTGAGATTTAATTCATTCTTAATTAACTTAAATATTTAAATATAGATATAAATATAATCTAATTTAATTTAATAATTTTGAAATAAATCAAGATAAATTTAAAATTAACATTTGTGTTTATGTAAGTATCCTGCATCTAAATTCTAATTTAATTCATTTTGAATATAAATAATTAAAAAAGGTAATTGAATAAACATTGTTTTAAATAATCATTAATTATTAATAAAGTATTATTTATTTCCCGTAGATACTAACTTCCCCGAATCCATCTCTCTGTCTGTCTCTTTCTGACCAATTTTCTTCGTCTTTTACTTTTCTATCTCAAGAATATCTCTTATTACTTCAAGAGGCCGAAGACAGTTTCTTCTTCTTATATCGAATTAGGCTTTCGGCCTTTTCAACTGCTCGGTTTGTTTTTCTTCTGATTGTTCTTTGTTTCGCTGTCAAATTGTGATCAATTTGTTTTCTTGTGTCGTAGTTAATGTGATCGTTGTTCTATTTTGCATTACCATTTTATATGATGATTTGGTTCCAAATTCCTTGAACACGCAAATTTTCTCGTTTGTTTTCCGTTTCTCGATCTTGAATCCGAATTCGGATTGCGTTTCTTTTTAACGATTTGGATTGAGCTGGATATTCATTGCGGTTGACTCTTCTTTCTGTTATCATCAATTTATTCTTTAGATTTAGGGTTTGAATTTTGGGGATTCTTGTGTCCTATTCCGATTTTTGTCTATTGTTTTGGTTCATAGAAGCGGGTAAATTCATCTTATTTGATTGGCGTCGTTTACTTTTGTTTCATTAATGACTAATCACTTTCTTTTTCCCTGTGTTTTTGCAGGTGTTCGTGGTTTTGTAATTTGGTGTTGCGGATAATTTGTTTTGTTGGCTTTCAACAGTACTTATACTTACTTGGGATTGTTACCAGCTGCCCTATAGAGGATGGAGCTATGTTGACGTAGTCCATATGAAAATCTGGGAACTGGGTTTTGACAAAAAGGCTCTTCCTTTTTGCGATGGGTGTGAGTTATTTAGCAATTTCGGCTGGTTATACAGTTTTAAGCTTCGTGGGTTTAGTATGTTGGACAGAGCTATCGTTGGATAAGCTGAGATCAGAGAATTTAACTGGTGTTAGTTTCATAAACCTGGAGAATGGAAACCGAGATGTTGAGCTGCTGTCAGTTCCTTTAAGCACCATTGCCTTGCTAGTGAATTGTGTATTCAATGTGTTTATTCTAGTTAACGTCTGTGTTAAGGTGAGTTTAATCTTTTGCCAAATAACACTCATTATGGCATCCTTTTGGCTCATAAATCTTGAATGATTTTTATGTGGAGTCTAGTAATGTCCATACTGAATTCAGTCAATCTCAGTTGGTTACACCCATCAGAAATGGATAATTGGTCAGTTCTGGTAGACTTTGTCGCTGTTAAGCTTGTAAATCAAAATGGAGATATACTAAGGATTAGGACAAAAATTTTAAGGACATCTGCTACTGATAAAATGTATTCCATAATTCATGAGGTGAAGAATATTTTTGGGCTTAACCAACCTTTGAAAGACTTTCAATAGCCATACAAATTGCTGTTCAGTTTTTCGCTTTGAGAAGAATCTTCACGTTTATTGATAATGGTTATAACATGACCTTACTGATCCAGCTATTTAGATCAGAGTAAAGATGAGATCTTGGTGTTGCATATCACAAGTGCTCCTTGCTTATGAGCTTGATTCACATCATTCATATTTTCGGTTGTGGTGGTTGTGACTTTATTTTCAATGTGCAGACTATTTTCTTTGGGGACTTGTATCCTTCTGAAACTCGAAAACTAGTGGAACGGCTTATCAATTATGTGATTCACAAGGTGAATAATCTTGTTTGTAGCAATAATAATGTAGTACTTTGTCTGTGTCTGTCACTGAGTTTGTTATGCTACATTTGTGGTTAAGAATTTGGGTTTATGAACAAGAATGAGAAAGAACATAACTGAAGCAGATTCTTGTTTATGTGTTAGTTTCCTATATTTATGAATCTTACAATTGCTTTATGTTTGTTGACGGTGTACAATAGGGCCTTTTTCTACCTCTGGTTATTCCACATACAATTGTTCATGGAGGCCTATGGGTAGTCTGGTTGACTGTTTTATGCTCTTTAAAGGTATATACTTGTGATGGATGTTGCTTGTTTACTTGAAGAGTGTTACCCATAAGACTTCCTTGATTATTTGTTTAATGCCGTACAGATGTTTCAAGCATTGGCTAGAGATCGACTTGAACGCTTGAATGCATCACCATGTGCATTGCCATGGACTTATTTCCGTGTGTATTCGGTATTGTTGTTGGTACTCGCTGTTGATGTTTATTGGTACTTTGTCACATCCTGACCTTTCATTTGCAAATGCAACAATTAAATCCTCTTCTCTGTAATTTTGATGAGGGCCAAATTGAACGATCTTCATTTTCATGAATTTTATGTTTAAGAGATATGGTCTAAGCTTTGTTTACATGCTAGTAAATTATTATGGGAATGTTAATCTGAAACCTGATTAGATATTCAAAGATCAATTTACGATGAAGCAAAACAAGTTCTTTGCTTGTGTTTGGGTGACCAATAATTTCGATGGTTGAGTTGGAGGGTTTCATTAATCATAGGGAAGACTGAATATAGTTAGTATCGTTTTCATTTTGAAGTAAGAAAATGGAGGGCAGAATTGTATGGACAATTTACTACGTTGAAGCATTAGGTCTGTATGGGAATGAAGAAAGGGAATAAAGAGATTATTTTTTCTCATGGTTTCAAATTAGGATGCAAAAGGGTTTACTATTCTTTATCTCCCTGTTCTTAGATAAGTTGCTTTGACTGAAGCACAGCAAACATTTTACTTTGTGGAATAGAATTTATGAATGTTGCTAAAATTTACTTTTTGTGCTTACAGGATAACACTGTGTCTGGATATATACAGAAGAATGGGTTCAACCTTGGTTCTGTTGTTGTTCTTTGAGCCCTTAAGTGTTGCTTTTGAGACGATGCAAGTAATGTCTTTAAGACACATTTTAGATCTTTGAATGGTTGATAATTCTTTATAATATTCTGCTATGACATTTCACAACCCAGATGCCATTTTCCTCTGCAGGCCTTGCTGGTTCATGGTTTTCAATTGTTTGAATTGTGGCTTTATCATTCAGCTGGGAATAGTTCAAATTGCCAAAGGTTCAGAATCTTTGATGCAATCAGAGCAGGTAGTCCTATTGAATTTTAAAGATTAATGCGTGATCATCTTAGATCTGATTGGTTGGTTAATATAGTGTTTTTTTAGTACAATGTGGCTTAATTGCAACTGTCCCCAGTCCTGGCAAAGTTCAGGTTATTGGATCCTACTCGTATGCTAATTGTAATGCTCCTGGACAAAGTAAAGCCATGATTGAAATCGGATGCAAACTGTAACAGGGACTTATAAAAGTGGGATATAAAGAGAGAACCACACTGATTTCTAACCTATCAGTGAAAGATAATCAGCACTCCACCTTTGGACATTAGAAGTTATTCATGAAACAAAATATTTTTTCAACTAAAAGTGGATATTCTGTATCCATGGAGAGGGAGAGGGAGAGGAACCCACCACTTTTTATTCCATGCTATTGAGACTTTTCTTCTGGCTCCAGATAAAACGTTTATGACGCTTCTTATGGTATTTGAGATTCTCAGATATACTTTGTAAGTAGTCAACTATAAGAATTTTAATATATGCCTAAGCCATTTGATTTATCTAAATTCAACTGACTTCCTTCCACCAAAGTGGAATCGTGAGCCTATTCATGAAGAAAATAGTTTGGCATGAAATGATAAGGTTTCATATTCAGTCCTACTGTACTAAACCAATAGCATGCCTTTCTGGCAACTTGGTTGCACACTGAGAACTGCGGTTTGATCTGAAAAAAAGACAATTATGTTGTTCAAATGTTCTTGGTGCTCAAATGATGCCTATGCTGGCATATGAAAAATTCGATTCTTGCCTTGTTAAATGGAGCTACTGTTTCATTGTGCCTAGCATACTCTTATTGTGTATTTGGTGTTAGTATGTTTCTGATCTTACTGCCACTGCAGGTTCATTCTCAGAATGCAAAGGCATTCTTATTCGCAATTTGTGTTTTTCTCTGGACATGGCAACTTTGTTGATGGCTCTTGGTCATTATGTGCATATTTGGTGGCTTCATGGCATGGCATTTCATATTATTGATGCGATCCTGTTCTTAAATCTCCGTGTAATTATTCTGTACTCATCTTAATCAGAACCTACTTTTGGCAAACCATAAGCTAAACTATTTCGACCAATTTGTGTCTCGTGTATTCTGATTTTGTTACCTTGAGTAGGCCTTGCTAAGTGCTATAATAAAGCGAATAAAAGGATTCTTAAAGTTAAGAAGAGCTTTTGGTGCTCTTCATGCTGCACTACCTGATGCAACATTGGAAGAGCTACAGGCATATGATGATGAATGTGCCATCTGTAGGGTATGGATGCTTTTTTCATTTCTTGATTGTATTTTCCTTTGAATTTTGGAAGTCAAGTGAAATGGGCAAATGATAGGAACCTATGGCTAGGGCGAAAAAGTTGCACTGCAGTCATCTCTT
The DNA here is from genome assembly GCA_027564335.1 of Erythroxylum williamsii. Classification (NCBI taxonomy): domain Eukaryota; kingdom Viridiplantae; phylum Streptophyta; class Magnoliopsida; order Malpighiales; family Erythroxylaceae; genus Erythroxylum; species Erythroxylum williamsii. Next base: position 55,768,773 of record JANITW010000007.1, read on the forward strand.
TCATCTTGCATGCTTAAGATCTTGGTAATATCTTGAAACTTTTCCTCTTTAGTTGTTTATTTGTGTTATATCTCTCGTGTGATGTGTGCTGAATATTACTAAATAATGTCAGGTTGGATCAGGGTTTGAGTGATAATTTTTCATGCCCCACTTGTCGAAAGCCACTGTTTGTGGGTAGACATGAAACCGAAGGCAATCTTCCTACTAGAGGAGTTTTAACTGATGAGCAGCTTGCTCATCAAATAAGTGACCGACTTGATCAACAAATTAATCCTGCTCTAACTGTTGGTGTATTCCCCAATGAGACTCGAGCCTCTATGGAAGGCAGTCCATGGAGGTTTAATTCCTTACTTAAGATCTTCATAATATGGGGTTTCTTGCATGTCTAGATCTAAGCATCCTTGCTGCTTCTAGCTGAAACAAATATCCTGATCATAAATAATTGAAACCCCAAGGCTTTAATTCTGAATTTCTGTTTGGTTTTACAGAAGTACAGGACTGGATTCAAGTTGGCCGCATAGATGGCCAGGCCAGGGTTTAGATGATGCTGGTCCTTCAACTCCTATGAGATCAGTTGGATTCAGCCGAGTTCAGATGATGATGAGGCATCTTGCAAATGTGGGAGAAACTTATACTCAGAATGCTCTTGAGGATGCCTCTTGGAGCCTTTGGCCGATTGATCCCTCTCACAATGCTTCATCTGGTTCTTCTAATCTGCGTCCCACTGGTGGAAGATACCCTGCTGAGACTAGGGAGTTGCGTATGAGGACTGCTTCCCGATCTGCCAATAACAACATAGCAAACATATTAACCATGGCTGAGACAGTACGAGAAGTTTTGCCTCACATTCCTGATGAGTTGATACTTGAGGTAAAGTTTGGTTTGATGCATGATGGTGTGTACAAAAGTTCCAGTCTTTTTTTTGTCTGAAAACGTTCCGGCTTCTAACATGATCTCATATTGCTTCTACTTTATCTTGCTCTACCTTCTTATCTTTTATAGTTCAGTGGAAAGAGGTTTTTTCTATTTCAAGAATCATTATAGTGAGACTTTTATTTTTGAAGGGGGGTTATTTTCATGGAAATTAGTTTGGGGATTCTCTTAGGAAGATCAAGGAAATCTTATTGTGCCAGAATTTGTTATTACGAGTATTATGTAGACATGCTTGCTTTATGATTGAGTTCTGGTGTTTTTGTCCTTTTAACTGTATTCCATTTGTTGCGATAAATAATGCATTTACTTTTGCAGGACTTGCAGCAAACAAATTCCGTCACTGTTACTGTGAACAATCTTCTTCAATTGTGAAATGGTTCATCTTTAATATGGTTTTACGATCGACCTGTCCTGTTGTATACCAAGTACTAAAAAAGTTTGTGGCTGTGCAAGTAGAAGTATGTTCAGATGTCCAAGACTGATCATCCTTCAATCTTTTTCTTTTCCTATTTACTCAAGAAAATACGCACTTGCCTCAAAGCTGTATATACACATCAGAAAGAAGGAAAGGCCAGAAGTAAAGCGTTTTACATATCCAGAATAAAGTCGCTACACATGCATTGATGGACAAGCTGATGTCTGCGTTCCAGTTTTTAATCCAAGCACCAACAACACATCACCAGGGATTCAATAGCACTGTCCACTTCTGAGTATGTATGGTCTATATCTATGAGTAATGTTTACAAACTCCATGGAGTAGCTCTCGACAGATACTGAGTTAACATATCGAATTACTAGTTAAATAACCAGTCAATGAAAGTTTTAGTCCAATTTCTGTCACAGTTGAGCTGCATAATCGGTACTGATGAATTTGAGTGCTTAGTGTGCTTTCTTTGCGTATGGCATGACCTGAATTTAGTAGTCCTTTTAGTGTCCTATACTTGAGATGGTAGGATTTGGGAGTGGTAACAATCTAATCGGTTCATTGTTGATTTGAAGCAGTATTAAAGCTGTAAATCGGATAATTTAATTCAACTAACGTTATCGTTTGCAGGTTTTGGCAGCAGTTCTATATCATTACTCGAATTTGTAACCTGTATTTTGGGAGATTGTTAGGGGTTTTGTCTGACAAAACTGAAGATAATATGGCTTCCATCATTGATTTCCATATAATCTTCACATTTCAATGAAACAAGTTTGACTTCTACTGTGACATGATCCAACCCTTGATGTGTTTAATAATGGCTTAATTTCAGAGACCCTCGAAAATGGGATTTTTGTTGCATGATTAGGGTTTCAGGCTGGATCCTTTTGTCTGATGACTAATGATCCGAATGATCAGGACGTCCCCTATCCAGCGTTTTTGGTTAGGGCCTGAAACTGCATTTCTCAACCGTCGTCAATGTGTAACTTCCAAGTCCCAATTCGCACAACACTACAAAACAAACCGTCCTATAACTGAAACATCACAGCCCCACTACTCCTATTATCTCCTGCCACAAACCAAGAGTATCAGATCAGAAGCAAGGAAAGGGCAAACACTGGACCAAAACATGACAAAGAGATTCGCCATCTTGCAGAACAAAATCGACGAACTTGAGTCCGAACTCCTAGACCTCGCTCATCACAATCCTGGCCGCCAACCTGACGCTCAAGACATAGAGCAAAGGTTCGTGTTCTTGAGAACCCTCTTGTCCACCGAAGTCGCCTCCAGCCCTGCGAAGCCACATCACTTGCAGCACATTGACAAGAGACTCACAGAGCTTGAAGCTGCTTTCCACAATTGGGACGAGTTCAGGACAACCCTTGATGATGATAATGATGATGATATGGTTTCCAAGTGTTCATGCACCGAGTCGTGTCTCAATGAAGATGGCGAGACACAGGCGTGTTCTTTTGATGAACTGGGTTCTGCTTTCTTCCATGAGCCACACCATGTGGTTGATGAACTTCTGCCCTCTGAAATGGCTCCTCCGCCCCCGCCAGAGACGGAGGGCAAGGCGGTTCATGAGAAGAGTGAAGGGAAAGAAGTTGGCGTAAGGAAAGTCTGGGGGGCTATAAGTTGTGGGGTGGTTATTGGCATAGTGTTCATGGGACTTGTAATGGTTAGAATGTGTGATTGTTTTACTTGTATCAAACATTCTGTGTGTCCTGTCCCAACTTAGTTCAAGGAATTAGTGGAATATTTTGCAATATATCGTCTTACTTTAATTGCAAATCATTCCTAACTCAACTAATTACGTGAATTTAATAATTTAAACCGGTTAATTTTTTAGTTCAATTTTTATTTTTTGATTCAATTTATTTTAATAAATTTTGTTGTTAAAAATTGACCAATTTATTAAT
>JANITW010000007.1:55797012-55811896 GCA_027564335.1 Erythroxylum williamsii
ATGTTACATTTGGACCATACCATAACATTGGAAATTTATAATTAAGTCACATTAAAGTAAAATAAATTAAAAAGATTTCTATATAATAAAAGGACATAATTTTATATTTTAAATTAAAGATGGTATCTTTAAATTTATATAAATTTAAATCAATTTCTTTTAGTTTATACTTTATTTAAATTACAATCTAAAATAAAATTAGAGTTTGAGTTTAGTATAAAATAAAATTTAAATTATTAATATGAATACTAAATTTACATATTTTAAAATAAAATTTTAATATAATTAATTATTTAAGTTGGTCATATAATTAGATAATTAATACAAACTGAATAAATAAAATTCGACTAAAAGTGTTGTTAAAATTCATGTTATTAACTTTTTTTAATTGCCTACGAGGTGTCTTAAGAAGGTTCTAATTATAAAAAGGTGTCTTTAAGCTATCCACACCCAGACTAATCCCTGCTCAAACGGGATAGATCTTTTGTAGGAGACAAAACATTAATCCCAAGTTTTAAATGATCAGCAACTTTAATCAAGTCAAGAGAATCCTTTGTTATTAGTATTTTTTTTTACTCACGAAATGTCATAAGAGAATCTCAATTTATAAGGAGACACCTTTGAATCATCCAACCTAAACTAATCCCTATTCAAACCAAGCAAATTTTTTATAAGAAATAATATTCTAATTTTAAATTTTAAATAACTACATACATAAAGATGATTAGAATCTATGATTACACTTGCTACAAGAACCTTCATCAATTCACGTACGCCCGAATTATCTTATTACATTTCAACTTTGAAGCACCGCTAGATTTCAAGTTCCCAAAACAACTTGTCGTTTTCGGAAGGAGTTGGGAAGGAGCTTTCCAGACAAATGTTTCAGCTTCTGTCTCCGTCGAGAGCCATGCCTGCCACGTCGGATCCATCGAATGGCCTCTGATAAATTGTACCCAGAGCACAGGACGACCCCACTCATCCTGTGGCTCTCATTTAGCAGCCGTACCTGTCGGGACCCACCCCCACTCCGTCTTCTGCCACGTGGGGACCTAACCGACGATCTCCCAGCTGTTACCCTGTCCCCCCGAAGTCGACGACACGTGGTATCGCGGGTCCCACCTGCTAACTCGCCACGTCATCCAACTTGGTCACAGGTGTCAGCATGAGCTTCGAGTGAGCCACCACGTGTCCACTCCGGGCCCCGCGTAAATCTCGGCCGTTTTTATTGTTATAATTCCCCAAATTTAGAAGAATCAAATCAAAATCAATAAAAGATGATTTTCCAGATTCTTTTCAGTTATTAACGAATCAAAAGCGCGGGGTGAAATTGATTGGAGCGTGCAACGCACGGCGAGTAAGTAGCACGCGCTCTTCGATTCACCAAAACAACCGAAAACAGACTCCCTCTATAAATACCAACTCTCTATTTCAAGTGCTTCCTCTTCTTCTTCTTCTTTGTGTCGTCTCTCTGTGGTTTTGCGGTTTCGCATAACAAAATCTTTAGCGCTTGACTCTCGTCCCTCGTTCTCTGCGATTTCTAGGGTTTTCTTTTGGGTATTTTTCTTTTCTTCTTCTTTGTAATGCTGTGCCATTCGTCTGTGCATGTATATATTTGTCGGCTGAGGAAATAGCTGGAATAACGTAGGAAGAGTTGAATTAGGTTCCTTTCTATGGCAAACTCTCACCTTTCGGGTTGTTCTTGAAGGGTCTAGCTGCATTTTGCTTCGTGTTGTGATTTCTGAAGGCTTTTGGATTGAACTTGGACGTTAGGTGGATGCTACAAAATCTAATCTTCTTGAAAGATTTCGTTTTTGGCTCTCAAATCCTCTGCGCTTTGTTTGGTTTCTATGTTGCATTGGGTTATATCTGATTTTCTGGTTCTTGTTTTGAGATGCGTTTCTTTTGGCTTGCTGCGATTGTTACATCACGGGTCATTTCAGTTTTGTTTTCTTCTTTCAGTTTTTTTTTCCCAGCCCCATAAAACCGATATTTGGGATTTGGACTTTGATTGTGACTTGCTTCCTCTTGATAAACCAATGATGTGATATGGCTGTTGTTTTTATCTTAGATTCTTTCCTCAAGTCCTTAAATAAACTTTTGAGTAAAATGGACTAATTGGAGATGTCAAATTGTTTTAGAGTAAAACAAGCGTATACTTTTCAAGTCATTGAAAACATGGTGGTGTTTTCGTTGTCAAAGTTGCTAATTTTCTTTAAACCAAAACGTTAAAGTCGGTATCTAGAATCTTGACCGTAGTTTAATATCGTACCAGTTCTTCTATTCAGTTGGGTCATATATGGTATCAAGGCTTGAACAATACTATATAAGCATGAGAAAATGAGATGTCTGTATCTATATGTATTTGTGTGTTGTTAGTTCATTTTCATTTAGATGATCTATAAAATGTCTGAATCTGTGTTTAGTGTTGGGTCCCTCATAGATAGTTGCATGTGATAATTGAGACCCTCCACTATGTGAGGTTGCGAGAGTATTTTATTGTCTGCAACTACCCCTAATTACTAAAACTTTCTTTGCCAGATATCTTCACGAAAAGACTGTTCCTTGATTCCTAAATCATGCATCTGATCAATTTTATTTTGCGGTTTCAACTTTCTTGTTTTTACTAAGAAAACCGATGTATGGTTTAATGTGTTTAGCGTCCTCTTTTTACCATCACCATATTGATTCCACTTGTCCTTTAAACATATTTTTTTTTCCTGATTAGTGATTTCTTTATTGTTGTTTCTTCTGTTTTTTCGTCTGCTTTTTGGTCTCTAAGATGGTAGACGGCTATATTTGTTGCAGCTGCATATAAATCTATGCTTTTTGATTGATGATGATAATGCCCTGTAGGGTCCTAGTTTTCTTTTCCTTGCAACCAAAATTCAATGGAGCATTAAAATAATAATTACCTTAAGTTTAGATTTTCCACATCTTAATGCATGTTTGGTTTCCCTTCAATTTGGACTGTTTTGAAATCTTTGTGAATTACAACAGTCCTTATCAATCTGCTGACTCAGACATGGATTTGTTGATACTTCCCTAATCAATATACTGATACTTTTGGACATTTAGTATTTTTGTATTTTTGCAGTTTTAATTTCGGGAGTTTATACCGATTCTGCTTCCTAGTTCTTTTTTTTTTTTTTAAGATTCCCTAGTTCTATTGATTGCTGCTTCTGGCATGAGAAAGTGAAGGGCGTGAACAGTTGATAATGATATTTCCTTTTCAGCAGTAACTAATATACTTTGGTGGGAATGAGACTGAACAGAGGAAAAAGTTGAGTGTGTGAGAGATCACAAAAAAAAGTTGATAATTATATTATATTTAGCACCTGCATCACTATCCATTTCTATAATTTACATCTCATGTAGGCAGTATGGAAATGGCAAAACAGAGCCACATTCTCTGAATCTTTGTTTTGGTTAATTGTACACTGCTTTGAGGATATTCTTGTTGTTTACTTAGATTACCACAATCCTTTTGGTTAGACATTGTGTGTAAATCTGTTTTTAGTGCTTGATCTTATTGTGCTTACCTTAATCACCTGTTTTTTCATTCTTGCAGAAGATTGTATATTCACAAGGAATTCTGAAATTATAGTCTGTTGTCTAGATATACACATAGTCACAAGGAATTCTTGCAGAAGATAGGTAATAACAAATTATTCTGCTATTAGAAGATTATTCATTTCTTTATTTCATCATATTCTTACGGACCACATCTTATACTAACCAGTTTTCAGGAGCACTGTTCTTGATTGACTGCTCACAAAGCAGCTGTAACAAGAAAACTTTGAAAAGTGGTTCTTCTTTGATAAACGAGTCGGCTGAAGAGAAATCTTAGATATCAATACAAAAAACCTACAATTATTATTCATTTGGAAGGTTGTCTGCTGTTAACATCTCCTTAGTTCAGACATCTTACGTCTTCAAATAAATTTAGATCCAATGGACCTTAAATCAAATCACACTGCTCCTGTTCTCACGGATCAGTCAACACTGGGAGTTCATAACAGTCTGTTGCAATACTCACCCAGAGGAGCAGCTTTCTCATCAAATTTATTATTAACCATACCAAGGAAAAAAACTGGACTGCTTGATGATATTCGTTCCAGTGGTTGGCTGGATGCCATGATGTCCTCTTCTCCTCCTCATAAGAAGATAAACAAAGACATACAGAATGAGCTTCCTTTAGCTGATGCAGATTTTGCTTATCGCTCCTGGCTGGTAATTGTCTGTTCCTAAGAACAATATGTTATTTATCTCTAACAAAGAAGTCTGATGGTGATCTTTCTGACATGTGTTTCTTCCTTCTTGCAGCTTAAATACCCATCTGCTCTTACTTCTTTTGAGAAAATCACAAACTTTGCCAAAGGAAAGAGAATTGCCCTATTCCTGGATTATGACGGTACACTTTCACCAATTGTTGATGACCCCGACTGTGCTTTCATGTCTAATAATGTAAGAAGAACTTCTTGATTGCTTAGAAGTTTTTAGTTGATCTTCTTTTAAAATGTCCTGTACATGAATAATCACCGAGATATCCTCTAATTTCACTGTAGATGCGGTTGGCTGTTAAAAAGGTGGCAAGATATTTTCCAACAGCCATAATTAGCGGGAGAAGCCGTGACAAGGTAATCAAAAGGATTGTCTTGTAAAACAGTAAAACATTTCAAGACGGTTTGTTTGTGTTGGTAGTTAAGATTTTTATTGTTTCATCTGATTATATGTCATTTGTGGATTTTGGTGATCCAGGTTTATGAGTTTGTAGGATTAACAGAACTCTACTATGCTGGTAGCCATGGGATGGACATCATAGGACCCGTTACAAAATCTGCCTGTGTTGCTCATTCAAATTCCATCAGGTCTACTGATAAGCAGGTAACTTTCTAACAAGTCCTCTGCAAGTTGATAATCTTTCTCCACCTCATGATTTGTTTAGTTTGTTTTAACCTACTTATGCTACAAACAGGGCAAGGAAGTTACTCTGTTCCAGCCTGCTAGTGAATTTTTACCAATGATTGAAGAGGTATGGAAATATCTTGTACAAAGCAACAACATCAACTTGTTCTCTTTCTTTGTTCCCCTTTGTTATTGAGCATTTTGTTAAATTCATCTGAGCAGGTCTACGATTCCCTTGTTGAAAGTACCAAGGACATTGAAGGAGCTAAAGTCGAAAACAACAAGTTCTGCGTCTCCGTGCATTACCGTAATGTAGATGAGAAGGTACTATTTCATTTTTTCGCCACGAAGTAGCATACATTAGTTAGTAACTTGAATGAACAATTTTCCTTTTCAAGCTTAATGATATTGTTGCACCTTTCTTCTATGTTTAGAGTTGGATGACAGTTGCACAGCGTGTTCATGATGTTATAAAAGAGTTCCCACGGCTGAGGTTGACACACGGGAGGAAGGTAATTTTCGTATCTGTCATGACCGTTCTCAATCTATTCTATTCTGTATATTTTCTGTTCGTCTAATTTTTATTTGGTTGACGAAGTTTAGGTTTTAGAAGTCCGGCCGATGATCGACTGGGACAAAGGAAAAGCTGTACTATTTGTACTTGAATCACTAGGTTCGTGAACCTTTTGTCTTGAAGGTCTTTGATTACTTATTGATACAAAGAACTTCAGTTTCTGAGCCACTTATGAAATAAAAATTGTTTCAGGACTAAGTAATTCTGACGATGTTCTTCCAATTTATGTGGGAGATGACAGGACAGATGAAGATGCTTTCAAGGCAAGAAATAGTCTTTTCTTTAGCTGCATATTGTTCTGATCAGTTCTTGTATATAATTTCTTTGTTTGTACAATTCACTGACCTTAGGATCTCTCTAAACAGGTTTTGAGAGAGAGGAAAAGTGGTTATGGCATCATAGTGTCGTCTGCACCGAAGGAAAGCAATGCATATTATTCCCTCCGAGACCCGTCAGAGGTACAGTGTGATTAACAGTAATGCTTTGAAGAAATCAGGTGTTCTACTGCTTTTAATCTTCTTCTCCATTGACAATAGCGTGACATTATCTGTTACTTGTACCTTTTCCATTTCAGGTAATGGAGTTCCTCAATTCCCTGGTAATGTGGAAGAAGTCAAGTGGCTTATAACATGTGCAAAGAATAACACGGAAAAACGTATAATCTTTGATATACTATACAACAGGAAAGCATATATCTCTATGTTTTTGAGTTCTATAGGAATTAGACCAAGCAGCTTTGAAGCAGACTTGCACAGGAACACATATAGGTAGTCACGTCAGGATCCTCCCCTACCGAGCAACCTTAGTCTGCTCAAAGCTTCGTGTCTTAATTGTAAATGTCTTTCTGATTACTTTCCTGTGATGCTCCTATTGTCAAGTATACTGATCATTCAATTCCAGTTTTGGTTCTTTGGAGATGATATAGTTCCCAACTATTTGTTAATTCTTTCTGGTTTAATAGAGAAATGCTTCACTTTTATTTCATGTTTTTGGGCACAAGCTCCTGATGATATCACTGATATTGACATCTGAGCTACTGTCATTAAAAATCATTTAACTTCGACGAAGGATCATTTCATGGTTGAATGATGTAGTAATTTTAGTAATTTGTTAAATGTGAATCAATTAACACTATAATGCTGACTTTAAAGGTAGATGATCATCTATAGCCATTAAAAATTTTGAAGTCTTTAGTGAAAATAATGACACCTTTGACTATTTCTTCAACTCCAAGCAAAAAACGTTTTACATTTGCAGTTCTTCTGCTTCATGTGAGGGTAGGCTATATGTTTCAATCCCTGGAATGAACCCCGCGATTTCTACACTGTTTCCGGTTACTCAGGTTTTTCAGTCGAACACAACAACTTGGAGAAAATCGTCCGTCAGATTTAGCTCTAAACACTAAATTGTTGATGCTGACAAGGATCTTCCATTTCATTTCCTTCTCTGGAAATGCAGAGAAATAGCTTTTCATAAGCCAATGCCATTTTGGTTGCAGTGAACAATTGCAATCCTCTTATCCTGGCAACTTCCCCCTTCTTCTCCAGAATTTCTCTGCCATCTTCCCATGCCTTGTAGAGTGCATTCTTTAGAGAAACCATGGTTGGTGAAAAGATGTAACCCATATCAACCTCAGTAAGAACAGACCCTGTGATGCTTGCAACTCTTGTGGCCATTATAGGTTTACCAGAAAGCATAGCCTCCAACAGAGTATGATCCAATCCCTGAGCTCGTAGTGTCGGGTTCACGAAAATGTCAATGGCATTGTAGAACCTAGCCAACTGAGATTGTTCTAGCGATCCCAGAACAATTGCATTAGTTCCAAGATCTCTGTACCTTTCACTCCAAGGTCCATTACCAGCAATCAGGATAACAACATTGTCACGAAATGTGGAATTTTCAGTGAGCATCTGTTTCAATGCTTCAAACATTAATGGATGCCCTTTATCCTTCACCAACCTCCCTGCCATACCGAAAATCAATGATCTTCTACTTTGTGGGATTCCGAACTTCTGATTAAATTCTATGCCCTTGACAGAATCTGGCTTGAAAACTTCCTCATCCACACCATTCAGAATAACATGAACTCTTTCTTCTGGGATCATGTATACTCTTTTCAAGACATCTCCAGCATGATCACTCGTAGCAACATGATGCATGTAGTCCGGGAAGAACTTGACCTCTTCCACAACCTTAATGACTCTTTCACTCAGTGCATATGCTTGTGGTTGTTTTGGATTCCGCAGAAGCTCTTCAATGATATCAGTATGAATGGTTTCATATGCAATACCATGCCAAGTAACAGCTAAGTTGCTCAAGTTGTGGGATCGGGTATGCAGGAGACTAACACTCTCAGTGTGGATCACATCAAATGGTTTCCCAGTTGAGTTTTGAGCTTCAAATTGTTTCCAAACTAAAGACTGGTCCAGATAACCAGCAGCTGTCAGCTTTGTGAGGTGGAAGTATAAGTTGCTATTTTGATGCCTTGGGAAAGACATGTTGGGGAGAGAAGAGGTGAAAATGTGAAGCTCATGCCCTCTTTTGGCAAGAGCAAGATGAAGGGTCAAAGCATGCCGCTCTAGTCCACCAGCTATCAATTGACGAGGCCATTTCTTGACGAAAACCGCAATTTTAAGGAGCTTTCGCGGCGGTTCCGAAGAAAACAAGAGTTGATTCCAGGCGGATGGAAAAGAAAGGAGATCAATAGGATGAGGATGCTTCTGATCCTGAAATGTCATTTGGCTTCTGGAATAGCAAGGGCCAGAGCAGCGACACCAAAAGAGGAACGAAACAAAGGAGAATGCAGATAAGACGGAAATGATGAAGCAGAAACAACGGAAACTGAAAACAACTTGATCCCTAGCCATCCAAATAATGAGTTCAAGACCATATCCTACCTCTTTCCCAGAGACAAAATCATTGAAACAATGAACAGATGGGAAACAGCATTAAGAATCTGTTCTATGCTAATCACCTCCATCACTCATATTTAAGTTCCAGAATGGCATCAGTGTGAATCAAAAGGCATACAAATCTTCAATTTGGATTAAACATAAAAATCGGGAACTTGTCATTAAGCTCCTACATCAAGTGTTGACTTCACAGATTAAGTTTTATGTGGTGGAACAACTTTGAAGCTACTCTACTGCCATTTTCAATATCATATCATTAAAAAAAGGGACAAAATGAACCATTTCAATACAATCAGAAATATAAAAATTGCAAATTGCATTTCTTTACTACTACCTAACCCACTAGATCTCATCGAACCAGTCAAAATGGCAAGCGATAACACGTGAAGAAGACTGATGTTAAGAATATGAAAAACTGAACAAACCGAACAAATGCCTGTCTCTCCACCACAAATGAAACCTTTCTTCATAAGCATTTACAGATTAAACACAGCAACCAAATGGATTTATCATTTCAATTCTTAATTTACAAAACTATATACATACATTAACTTAGAGAAATATGAGTTTTAGCTAACGAGTAAATGCATAAAGAACAAGAAAGACGAAGATAAACAAAGCCGAAGGTACCAAAATCACCAGCGGAGCAACAGCAGCTAAAGTATAGAGATCGCCACACGCCAAAGTTCCCAACTTTATCTGCACCAAGTTCACTAGAGCCATCATCAAGAACCCGCAACCGAAAACCGAACCGAACCCAGAAAACAGAGTCCCTACTCTTAATGCCACCAAGTTGATATGAGCTGTAGACGCACCCAGACGTTCAAAGCTATGATCTTTGCCAATGATTTTGATTGTTTCTTTGATGGCCAACGCTATCAGACTTGAAAACAAGAAGCAGCTAAAGGAGTAGACATGGAAAACCACTAGGTTCTCTGCGACGGCTGGACCAGCAGCGACGCAAGAAGCGTCGGTGACGAGGGTGGCGGAGGTGGGATACCATGTGAGGCCAAGAAAGAGTGCTAATGTGAACAAAGAGTTGACGTTGACAATTCCATCTAATGCCATTACATGGACTTTGGTGGTGGTTATGAGATTGCTCCGAGACGTTGCGGCGGAGAGGGAAACATCTTTAGATGGTTTAGCAGCCATCTGTGGTGGTGTTATTTGTGAGTTTTGGTGTTTGTGGGAGGAAAGAGACGGAAGAAAAGGACGGAGGAGCATTGACGTTAAAGTAGGTGTTGATGGGAAGTTTGGTATCGGAATCTTCGACAAAATGCGATTGAGTGTCTTTCCCGGCAAGGGACTGAGAAGGTAAACACACCAAAAAGTACTCGCCGTTGCCGGGGATCGAACCCGGGTCGCCCGCGTGACAGGCGGGAATACTCACCACTATACTACAACGACTTGTGTGACTATCATGAAAACGAAATTTGATAATTTTTGCATAAAGGACTGAGAACAACCAAAAATACTTTCGCCGTTGCCGGGGATCGAACCCGGGTCACCCGCGTGACAGGCGGGAATACTCACCACTATACTACAACGACTTGATTGATCAAATATTTTAGTTAATATTTATGACCTTATAAAAATGAAATTTTCTAAATTATTATTAGAGCCTCTTTTTTTCTGTAAATCACTCTTTCACAGGAGTGGTAGGAGAGTTTATTTTTAGTAATTTCTCTCCAAAAAGCTCATTTCAACGAACTCCATTGAAAAAAAATGTAATAGGGACAAATCTTCCATGTCCTTGAATATAGTAAAGATGGCAATAACAAAGTAATAACATGATAGTAAGTATCGAACTTTATAATTAGAAATGATAATATATATTGGATCTAATTACTTAAGGTTTAGATTCAAGTTTTATCAATTTTGATTAAACTTAAATAAATAGGTTCGATTGTAAAGATTTAGCTCGAAAAATTTAAGAATGTTAATTAAAGTGGATTTTAAACTTTTTAAATCAAATTTGACTCAATATTATTATATAAAATGTGAGTTTACTCGATTTAAACCGGATTATTTGAGCTTTAATTTTAACTTTACGTACGAAACAAGTAATTAAAACTTGGATGGTTGATTGGTATTAACAATAACAATTCCAATACACAAGGTTTTTCGCTTTGAGAGAGTTAGGAAAGAGATATCAATTATACATAGCTTTTTCTTTGTATTTTACAATGAAGTTGTTTTTGATATTTGAACCTGAGACATTTTAGTCATAAAGGAGTAATATTACTAGTTACTCTAAGGCTCACTCTTAACTACAAATAAAAACTTATTTTACACACATTTCTAAAATATAATTTGAAGAATAACTTCCACATCGATCGTAATATTTACATTGAAGATATTTTACAATTAATTAACATTGCAACAATGGAATAAAAATATAATTAATTGTTTAACTTTAGTACTTTTTAATATAAGAATTAATCAATTTTATTTTAATTTAAGACACACACACAAAAAAAGTTATGATATTATTAAATTTTCTTGGCATTTGTTGTGATCGTGAGTTGAGATAAATCATCTTAATCTTTTTAATCAGAAATCTTCTTCCTGGTTTCTCTTTGTATTTAACAAAGAACCTGTTTTTTATGTTTGAACTTGAGATCTTTTAGTCATAAAGAGGTAACATTATTACACGCTCTAAAGTTCGCCCTTAACTACAAATAAAATTTATTTTACTCACATTTCTAAACTTATTTTACACACATTTCTAAAATATAATTTGAAGAGTGATTTCCACATCGTAATATTTACATTTAAGATATTTTAAAATTAATTAACATTGCAACAATGGAATAAAAATATAATTAATTTTTTTACTTTAGTACTTTTTAATATAAGAATTAATCAATTTTATTTTAATTCAAGATACAAAAAAAAGTTATGATATTTCTGAATTTTTTTGGAGTTTGTTGTGGTCGTGAATTAAGATAAATCGTCTTGATCTTCTTAATAAGAGATATTCTTCCTTATTTGTCTTTGTATTTTACAAAAAAGCTATTTTTTATGTTCAAACTTGAGATTTTTTAGTCATAAAGGAGTTACATTACTTGCCCTTAACTACAAATAAAACTTATTTTACACACATTTCTAAAATATAATTTGAAGAGTAACTTCCACATCGTAATATTTACATTGAGGTATTTTACAATTAATTAACATTGCAACATTGGAATAAAAATATAATTAATTATTTTACTTTAGTACTTTTTAGTATAGGAATTAATCAATTTTATTTTAATTCAAGGCACATACACAAAAAAAGTTATGATATTCTTGGATTTTCGTGGAGTTTGTTGTGGTCGTGCATTGAGATAAATCGTCTTGATCTTCTTAATCAGAGATCTTCTTCCTAATTTCTCTTTGTATTTTACAAAGAAGTTGTTTTTGATATTCGAATCAGAGATCTTTTAGTCATAAAAGAGTAATATTACTAGTTGCTCTAAAGCAAGCCCTTAACCACAAATAAAACTTATTTTACACACGTTTCTAAACTTATTACACTTTTCTAAAATATAATTTGAAGAGTAACTTCCACATTGTAATATTTACATTGAATGTATTTTATAATTAATTAACATTTCAATGATGGAATAAAAATATAATTACTTATTTTACTTGAGTACTTTTTAATATAAGAATTAATCAATTTTATTTTAATTCAATACATACAAAAAAAGTTATTATATTCTTGGATTTTCTTGAAGTTTGATGTGGTCGTGAGTTGAGATAAATTGCCTTGATCTTCTTAATCAGAGATCTTCTTCCTAATTTCTCTTTGTATTTTACAAAGAAGTTGTTTTTGATATTCGAACCTGAGATCTTTTTGATATAAAAGAGTAACATTACTAGTTGCTCTAAAGCCAACCCTTAAGTACAAATAAAACATATTTTACACACATTTCTAAACAATCTTCTTCCTTATTTGCTTCCTCGCAAAGTTTAAGAGTAGCTAATTCATCCCTTGGTTAATAATAATAATAGTAATAATAATAATAGTAATAATAATAATAAATTTTATTGTTATAACAACAACAACAACAACAACAACAACAATAATAATAATAATTTTGTAAACAACAATATTATTAAAAAAAAGCATAAAACATAGAAACAGAAAGAGGATGAATCTAACCTTGAGCCAATAGGCTCCCTGTGTATCCAAACTAACATCTTTCAATCTCAACGCTAGTAGAAATACAAGAATCAACAGATGAAACTTCATCTAGCCAACTAGGAGGACTAGACCAAGAAATATAGTGAGCTTGTAATAGAGTTGTCCTAACAATGCAATGAGCTTCTTTATTAGCATATCCCTATACGTTCTTTTAAAGGACAAAGATATAAAATGATTTTTAAGATCAATACAATCTGACACAATAAGCTCCAATTTAGTGATTGAAAAAGAAAAAAAAGCTCTTAATAATCCATTTCAACATTAATGATATTCATGTCCTTATCTTTAAGCCAAGGTAAAGCTTCCTTCAAGGCCAAGGCTTCAGCAACAACGGGATGCACCACCATAGTAATCAAATTAGAAAAAGCTTTAATAAAGTTACCATTTTCGTCCCATAAAGTAGCAGCCAAACTTGTGCTTGAGGCTTTCGATAAAAGTGCAGTGTCAACATTACATTTCAACCAAGATGGGGTTGGTTTCTTCCATTTTTGTTGAGGTGGGATAGTAGGAGCACAAGATGAAACTTTCCCCAAGGCAACATGAGATTGGTTCCAAGAGATAATATAGTTATCAACCAAAGAAATCACATTAGTGTAAGAAACATATTTTTGTTGCCAAATATAAAAACATTTCTATGGTACCATAAGTTCCATAAGATTGCCCTCATTTTCTGCATATTTAATTTATTTGTATCTTTAAAAATGTCTCAAATGATATTCACCGCATAAGTATTAGCAAAATTCACGCCTTTAATATGCCAAGTGTTTGCAATAAAAACACAATTAAATAACACATAGTTTTTATCTTTCCCAATTCCACATTTCGGGCACTGTGTATCAATAGGAACACCCCTTGTGACAAACTGTATTTTACATGGCAAAAAATTTCTCAAAACTTATCAGAAAAATCTTTAATGTTAGGAATAAGCGAACTATTCCAAAGATGGTTACAATCACTTTCAACAAAAAAATCACGAATATTTGAAAATTTTTTATTGGTAATTTCATACCCCGTTTTCACCGAGTAATTATGAGTTGATGAACAAAAAGCAAAAGTAAAATATCATAATTTTTTTTTGAAAAACCTTGTTTCACAAAATCCACACCTACTTTTACCGATTAAATTTTTTATTATTTTGGATTTGCCTTATATATAAAATTTTTAATTCATTATTTTAAAAAATTATTTTTTCTAGATATTTAGTCAAAACTTCAATTCTTAAGTGCCTGTTTGGTTCAGCTTTTGGAGACTTCAAAAGTACTTTTTTTTACCGCAAAAGCTATTTTTGGAAAAAGATGGGTGTTTGACTGTAAACTTCAAAAACACTTTTGAAGTAGAAATAGCTTTTGAAAAAGCTAAAATACAACTTTTTGAAAAGCTAAAATTTGGAGCTTTTTAGAAAAACCCAAATTTTAGCTTTTCCAGTAAGCTATTTTTTTAAGTCACTTCCGTCGCTTACGTTCATGATCCTTCTTAAACAAAAACCTCAAAATTTTGTCTTTTCTGCTTCAGCCGACTTCTGCTTTGTTTCATCTGCAGCGCAATCCCTCTCATCAGGTTAGTTCTTCTTCTTCCTTGATATTTGTCCTAAATATCACGTCTGCGTCGCAGACCTTCGTCTAGGGATGAAGCGTCGGAGAAATCCCAAATCTGGAAAAACGTTGGCTGAAAAAAAATTGCGTTTTGTGTATTGTACTTGAAAAATTACCGAAGAATATTTCGCCTATGCTTCTTGTATGTTGAATGGCGTAGAAAAGCAGATGGTAGGCGGCGACAAGAGGAAAGCTGAAACGTGGGAAGAGTTACAACAACGTGGGAAGCACACGTGAATAGTAAACATATACAAAAACTCCAACCTTATTTGTCTAATCTAGGAACAGTAAAAGAAGCTTACGTAGAGAATGACATTGTAAAGTGTTTTTGCCATTTACAAAAATGTTTTCAAAGAGTGTTTTGATATTTAATTTAATTTTTCAAGTTGTTAAATTATTAAATTAAATTAATCATCAAATTAATTCTAAAATTAATATAATTATTTTTCTTAATTTGATTAAGATTAATAATTATATTAATTCTTAATTAATTTTAGAAAAATAGTTTTTAAAATTAGAATTAATTAGTTTCAATATTATTTAACTTTTTCACATGTTTTAATATTTATTTCTCATATTAATTTTATTTCCTATTAAAAAATGAGACATCTCTTTAAATTATTTCCTACAAGATGGTTATCTAAAATTTCCTACAATATGGTACTTTGCATATTGTTTAGTATACTTTAAAAATTATTTAGCA
>JANITW010000007.1:55871008-55884290 GCA_027564335.1 Erythroxylum williamsii
AGATTTTGCTGTGCTTGAGATATATAGAGAGATCAGTAACAGCAGATAAAGGGTTGGTGATGATTTTGCCATGTTTTTAGGTCGAAACCTTTTTGTGGGTTGAAGAGTGAATGAGTTGATGTTCTTGGGAAGAGAATGAAGTTCAGGGGCTTCAGTTTTATTATAGAAGGTTTCAACAAAGCTTTGATTCTTTGCCATGTGAGCCGACTTACTATTTTGACAAGTTAGTGCTAGAACTTGTAATTTCTTTAGCTTGCAAAAAAAAGACAACACAGAACAAACATACAGACGTGGAGGCTTAAAAAATTGTAATATGCCAATTCATGTGGGGCAATTAACAGGTAATATATCAATTATGCAATATATCAATTATATTATAAATCAAGGACCCTTAAAATAAATTATAAAAGATTATTTAACATAAAACTTTGCTAATGATTGAACAAAGAGCCACTTCCTACTATGTTCTATTCAATTTTATTTACATATGTAGTCTACAAGTAAGGGTAAAGTTGTGTAATTTCAGACCTCTCCAGACCTCGCTTCACTATAAAACTTCAGACTGTATATAATGATAATAATGATGTGATCTACATAAATGTATGGACAAAATTAATTACCATAAAGTTAGAACACCATAACGGGAACAGGCTGCTTCAACCCTAAACTCTGTAGAGTTTGAGTTTTAAATCTCTTAAGAAACTATAAATTAAATTTGATTTGGCTTCACTAATTCTCCACTACTCTATCATTAATCATTCTCTTATTAGCTTAAATGAAATTATTAAATACTAAACCGGTTCGGCCGGTTTAACTGTAGAAATCTCAAATCGTCTAACTTTTCAGTTTAGTTTTCAAATTTTGAGCTCGATTTTCTTTTAATAACTCTTGTTTTTAAAAAATAATTAATTTATTAATTAATCAGTTAATTTTTTAAATAAATAAGATCTTGTGAACTAAAATAAATCAATTAGTTTTTATTTAACAATATTTTTAATTAAATTTCAAATTATTCGATAAGTAATAACAATCATATTTCAAATTTTTTAATTTTATCCATCCTTTATCCGATTTTATGGATATCTAATACTAGTTGAACACTTTAAACCTTAAATTTCTTATCTTATCGATTTAACTTTCGATTCAGTTTTGAAATCATTGGTTAAATAAGTTTAATGCAAAGAAGTTTTAAGTAATCTAATATTTTTTGGTGTTAGTTGACACTTAAACGTCAGCACCAACTCTCATTTAAACATATGTTTAATGCAATATTTTAGAGTATAATTAAGATTTGAGGGGACATAACAGCAGAGCTTATGAAATTTAAATGAAACATTACGAGGATGGTGTAAGAATATTTGTTTAATTAGTCAATGACTATGTGTTTAGTATACACACGATGTCTAGGTTAGCGTCGCCCGGCGAAAATCCTTTTAGGTTAGAACCTAAAAGAAGGTCAAAAATATGAACCCTAAAATAAGGCCGATGACATAGTTTCGGTGGACAAAATATTCCTTTGGCATAGTTTTGGTGAAAAAAAACAGCTCGTTGAATACTTTCAATGTGAAAAACAGTCTACTAGCTCCTACTGATTGAATGGTCCGGTGAAATGTTCAGATTTATCGACGTTGCGAGAAGTTCACTAAAATCTAACATTTACAAAACGTTCAGAATATACTCTACGGTGATGAAAAATCTAACAAAAATTACCCTCTGTCATGTACAAACTAATGTCACATTCTTTTTCCAAACAAAAGTTGAGTCCTAAAATTGTACTTACAGCTTTATTTTTCACAAAATTCCTTATTTTTTAAATATTTAACCAAATCCCTAATTCTCCCACTTCGTTCAAACGTTTGCAAAAATCTCACACTTTTCTGTTAGTTCGATCGTAGTAACAATAGGCCTAATAATAGTAACACGTTCAATCGACTCCTAAAGACTTCTGTTTTGAGCGTTTTGTAAAAGTTAAAAGTCAAATTAAACGCTAGGTTTTAAAATATACATTTAGCCAGTGTTAAAATGATATCATTTTAATTATACTGAATAAAACGAAAGTTTTTTAGTTAATTGGTTCTTTAAGTATCAACGATATTTTACTTAAATCAATTGAAATCGATCTCTAAATTTAAGTCCAATTGAAATTCGATTAATTCAAATTTAAGCTGTTAATTTTATATCGGGAACGAACCAAAATTGTCATTTCTAATATTGACACTACATTCTTTTAACTTTTAGTAGAGAATTATACATTAAATTAGAGCACAATGTGCAATTGAGTAATTGTATTTATCCTAATAATTCATCGGATGTACGTGCTTTGCTATTTTTGGTAGATTTAGAAAAAAACAAATAATAGAAGAATCCTATGACGAGTAATGATGAATGCACAAGACATTAATGATTAATATTGAATTCAACCCTCTAGATAATATATAATTTCAAAAGATACGTTAAGATTTAGTGTTTAATTAATTAGTTCCAGAACTCCAGTTCACAGATTGCACTGAGGAATTGACTTTTTTGTTGATGACTTGTGGAAGGCTCCTCGAAGAGCCTCCAATTCTTAGAGGTCAGGAGTTTCGAGGCTCAAAACGACAGGTTGTTTGAGAATTTAAAAGAAGATGACGATGAGATGAACGTTTATTATTACGATAGGTGTTAAATAAAAGTGCGAGGATGCATGCAGCGGAGGCATCTTAACAATCTACTAGATTTAAACCTTGTTCCTAATCAAAGCCAATCATCTAGATTTTCCGATGCATACAACTGAGACATCTTAACAACCAACTAGATTTAAACCTTGTTCCTATCAAAGCCAATCATCTAGATTCTCTTCAAGCACGTGTCCTATTAAGGGATCAAATTGGTTGTTGGAAGTGAGGTTTCTCTATTCGCATAGGTACTTGTAATTCTGTTTTTTTTTTTTTACATTAAATATCCTAGCTTAATTCCCTAAGATCCCACCCCAAGAGCCCTAGAGGGGTTAAATCTGGAAATTCCAAGATCCCTCAAATTCCTACGTCGCCTGTACACGTCTATGTTCAAGGAGTCTTCACATACTTGATTGTTCAGCTGATGATTGATCGCTGACCTCCCCTTGCTCAGCATCAGGTTCCCATCAGCTCCTAGGTTTCTTAGTAGCTCCAACTCCTACACTGCTGTTAGAAGCGAGACGTCCGTAATTGATCCGATCAAGAAGCTGTGCCCAGGGAGCTAGAGGATCATCAATAGGAATAATGCGTATTTCTCCTCCGTTGGCGTAACTCGAACTCAAGACCTCTTGAAAGAAAGAGCCTTAAGTGAAGAGCTTTGACCACTCAGGCCACTCCTACTTATCTGTACTCCTGTTGCTACTAAGCTATGGGGGGTTGTGTAAGGACTAAAAATGGCTTGGATAGCTAGTATTCAAAATCTCATCTTGGAGGTGGATAGTCTTTGTGTGGTCAAGCTACTAACTAAGGATAATATCCTAACCAATCAAATCTGGTCCCTATGATGGCTAAATCGTAACTAGCTAGTGCAAGTTGTTCATAGTTGTAGAGAAGGCAATTGTGCGGCAGCTTGGATGGCGAATATGGCCCTAAATGAGTTTTCTATTACTCTTGCTGGCATTTTTTATATTTTAGAGAGGTATAAGGTTGGAGATGACTTCCTCCGATTATGCCCTATGAATTAAGGCTTGTGTCTCATCTTATATATATATATATAAGGGTTCCACACAAAATCAATCAATTAAGTTCAAGTTAATCGGAAGTTCGAATTCAAATTTACGAGAGTCATGTCAATCTAATTCGAACCAATTCAAATAAAATAATATTGTTTAAGTTTTTTTTTTGTTGTCTTATGAGGTGTCTTAGGAGGGTCCCAACTTTTAGAAGACGTCTTTAAGTCATTCACACTTAAACTAATTCTCGCTTGCAGTAGGTCAGTCTGTAAAGGATAAAATGCTGGCTAAACAGATTTTTCCATTTTTAAGACTCGAAATTGAGACCTCTAATTAAGAGATTTAACTGTCTAAATTGTTTGGGTCAAACTCTGATCTAATAATTGAAGTCCAAAAATTTCAGAACAACCTGAACTGTCATTCTTACATAATACAACATACAAGCACTCGGGTTAAATTTATCAAATAATTTATTCAAAACATCTTAATCATGACATTTCTTTCTTCACACATCAATGAATTAGATAAGTTCCAACTTCCAATGAGACAAACAAAGAACAAGAAAGATTTGATTGAGTAACCATTCGTTTTAACTAAAATCATCACCACAACCCTCACGTAAAGCAAGCTAATGAGTGGAGGCGTACTTGTTAATCAACGCAAGTGCATTACTAGTAATATGAGCAACACTCACAATCCTCTCCTTGATAGAAGTTTTCACCCTACCGTTCAAGGCCTTACTGTCGAACCCATCAAGACAGGTGCCTTCGTCGGTCAAGGCAGCACTAACCCATGTCTCGATGTTGCTCATACGCCACTCGAAGTCCTTGCCTTTATAACTACCTGTCTTCTTGAGCTCTTTAATGGACTGACTCAAGCTGTCAATGGAGTCATCAACCTCCTGAACACAGTCCCTGAGGGCTGACCTTTCACGATCCTTGAGTCCACTGAGTTTTGTAAGCTTGTGCACGAATTTCCTGGTGTTACCAACTCTTGACAAGCTCACCGACAAAGCTGTGTAAACCAACAGGCGTTGGTTTCTTCTGATCAAAGTGGCAAAAGGTGACAAAGACTGGAAGCACACGGCGGGATATGTGGTGGCGTTGCATGAGGATTTTACAAAACTTAGAGAACTAGGTAGTGTAGTTGCAGCAGATTTTGCTGTGCTTGAGATATATAGAGAGATCAGTAACAGCAGATAAAGGGTTGGTGATGATTTTGCCATGTTTTGAGGTCGAAACCTTTTTGTGGGTTGAAGAGTGAATGAGTTGATGTTCTTGGGACGAGAATGAAGTTCAGGGGCTTCAGTTTTATTATAGAAGGGTTTCAAAAAAGCCTTGATTCTTTGCCATGTGAGCCGACTTACTATTTTGACAAGTTAGTGCTAGAACATGTAATTTCTTTAGCTTGCAAAAAAGAGAGGCAACGCAGAACAAACATACAGACGTGGAGGCTTAAAAAATTGTAATATGCCAATTCATGTGGGGCAATTAACAGGCAATATATCAATTATATAATAAATCAAGGCCCCTTAAAATAAATTATAAAAGATTATTTAACGTAAGACTTTGCTAATGATTGAACAAATAACCAGGTGCTACTATGGTCTATTAAATTTTATTTACATATGTAGTCTACATATAAGAGTAAGGTTGCGTACTATCAGACTTCTCAAGACTCCGCTTAACTGCGAGACTTTAGTCTGTGTGTGATAATGATGATGAAGTGGTCTACATAAATGTATGAACAAAATTAATTGACATAGGATTACTTAGAACACCCTAATAGAAACAGGTTGCTCCAACCCTAAACTCTGTAAGGTTTAAGTTTTAAATCTCTTAGGAAATTATAAATTAAATTTGATTTAGCTCCACTAATTCTACACTGCTCATCATTAATCATTCTCTGATTAGCTTAAATGAAATGATTAAAAAACTAAACTAGTTCGGCCGGTTCAATTATAGAAATCTCGAATTGTCTAACTTTTTAGTTTAGTTTTCAAAATTTTGATTCGATTTTGCTTTAATAACTCTTGTTCTTAAAAAATGATCAGTTTATTAATTGATCAGTTAATTTTTGTAACTTAATAATTTCTTAGAAATTAAAATAAATCAATTAATTTTTATTTAACAATATATTTTTTAATTAAATTTAAAATTCTTCGATAAGTAAGAACAATCATATTTTAAATTCTTTAATTTTGTTCATCTTTTAGCTATTTTATAGATATCCAATACCGATTGAACATTTTAAATCTTCAATTTTTTATCTTATCGGTTTAATTTTCGGGTCAGTTTTAAAAACATTGCTTAAATAAGTTTAAGGCATAAGTATTCTAATATTTTCCGGTATTAGTTGACACTTAAACATCAGCACCAACTCTCATTTAAACATATGTTTGATGCAATATTTTATAGTATAATTAAGATTTGAGGGGACATAACAGCAGAGCTTATGAAATTTAAATGAAACATTACGAGGACGGTGTAAGAATAGTTGTTTAATTAGTCAATGACAATGTGTTTAGTATCCTAAAGACTTCTGATTTGAACGTTTTGTAAAAGTTGAAATTTAAATTGAATGTTAGGTTTCAAAAGATACTTTTAGCGAATGTTGAAATGATATCATTTTAATTATACTGAACAAAACGAAAGGTTTTTAGTTAATCGATTTTTTAAGTATCAACATTATTTTGCTTAAATCAATTCAAATCGATCTCTAAATTTGAGTCCGAATTGAAATTTGATTAATTCAAATTTAACCTGTTAATTTTATATCGGGATCGAACCAAAATTATCATTTCTAATCTTGACACTACCTTCTTTTAACTTTTAGTAGAGAAGTATACATTAAATTAGAGCACAATGTGTAATTGAGTAATTGTATTTATCCTAATAATTTATCGGATGTAGATGCTTTGATATTTTTTGCATATTTAGAAAAAAAAACAAATAATAATAGAAGAATCCTATGATGAGTAATGATGAACGCACAAGACATTAATGATTAATATTGAATTCAACCCTCTAGATAATATATAATTTCAAAAGATACATTAAGATTTAGTGTTTGATTAGTTCCAGAACTCCAGTTTGTGCCTTTTCTGCACATTTTGCATTCATAGGTTGCACTGAAGAATGACTTTTTTCTTGATGTCTCGTGGAAGGCTCCTAAAAGAGCGTCCAATTCCTAGAGGTCAAGAGTTCGAGGCTCAAAACGACAGGTGTTTTGAGAATTCAAGAGAAGGTTACGACGACGAGATAAATCGTTTATCATTATAATATGTGTCAAGTAGCAGTGCGGGGATGCATGCAGCTTGGGCATCTTAACAGCCTACTAGATTTAAACCTTGTTCCTATCAAAGCCAATCATTTAGATTCTCTTCAAGTTCCTCAGAATCATTGATCAGACATGTAAACTGGTTGGAACCAAATAATTTACTCGCAATACGTAATTTATACGATCGGAAAGAGACATGTAAACTAGTTAACACTAAATAATGTAAATCAGTAAAGATTCATGTAATTTCAAGAGTCACAGGATTAAAATTGCTACTCAATGACAGAAAATGCATCCATCTGCCAGGAAGCTAGTGTATTCTACATTGAGCAATCAGGAAAAGAGTGAGCGATCAGGAAGGGCGTCATTCAGAACGACACAGATTGATACAAGCACCTCTATTTCCGAATTTGGTATAACCCCAGTCTCTGCTACAATCTAAGTTCTTCAAAGGTGTGTGTTGATGTTGTATCCTTGCTACTTTCAAGACTCTTACGCTGAAGATTCAAGGGACTACATGTGTTGTGATATCGTATTGCTCGTGCCCTTTAACAGGAACTGTCAACTTCTCATAGTTGCCTGTGGAAAAAGTAACTAAATCAATCATTAAAATAATGTCGAGTTATTCAGCACAACACGCTGGTTAACAAGTAAAAGCCAGAGATTCATCCCCATTCTTCTAAGTTTCAGGGCATCAAAAAAGCGAGGCTATATTTTGTCATACAACGAAGAAACAGACTAGTGTTACTATTGCCAATGAGCTCAAATCAATCGATGGTACCAAGATACCATCAAGTTGTACAAAGTTGAGAACCAGGAAAGGATATGAACATACCTTGCAGGAGGTAAAAAGAGGGCGAACTTGTTCGAATACTTCATCTTCATCTTCATTTATCCTAACATTAATCTGCATGCATTGTGTCCCATGGTTAGGCAGCATATTAGATGTTTCCTGCATATGAAAATAAGCAGTAGAGAAGAGGAGAAATGCCTCCAGGCTACACGGAAACCTATCATCCGATGCACCTATTAGGATTTTAAATCTGACAATCAAACCCAAAGATGATGACTTAAATACCTTGTCCATTATAGACGTACCTTGTGAAGTATTCCTTTCTTGGTGTAATAATCAATAATAGAAGCACTTGTTATTTTAAAGACATTGATACGTTTCTTGATCGAATCTGTATGCTCACTAATCCCACCATGTCAGTAAGTAAAAACATACTAACTACAATAGTTAAAGTTATTAGATTCAAATGATACGTACAATCAAGAAGTACCTCATCACTGAATTGCACCCTCCTTATCATCTCTTCTTCTGGACAATCAAAAAGAAGTACCATATCAACCTCTTTTTTAACCTGAACCCAGAGCAACATGGTTTCAAAAAGAAACTGGTTTCATTAATAACCATTCAAGTATAAGATCATGCAAAAGTGATTGAAAATCTAATACCAAAAGGACTAGGTGACATTAAAGATTGATAGGAAACTCACCATTGGAGCAAATGCTTGGTGAGGAATAAAAATGTTCTACAATTTTTTTTATTAAAAATAGAATGATTTCCTAAGTGTGAAGCTTTTTCTGATTCTTCGATAATTAGGAAATGATTCCTAAACTATAGAACTGATTTCGACTTATTATTTGATTACAAAAATTTTCTCTGTTTCAAGTCCAATGAGTGATTCTTAGTTCTTCACATAAACCTTATGAGTAATTCCTAGACCTTCCATTGTTTTAGTTCCTTATTTCATAAATTCCAACTCTACAATCTTATATTCCAGCACAATGAAAACCTTGCAACAGCCCTAGATCTTAAAATTTATACATATTTTATCAAATCTTTAGGAGGTCACCATCGTCCTACATCAATGCTACAATAAGAAAAGCTGCATAGATTCACAGACTATAAAAGTAAAAGAAAACTCACAATTTGTTCAAATGTTTTGCGGTTATCTTCACTTCGGGGAAAACCTTCAATGAGAAACCTACTACTGCCACTTGATTCCATCCCCTCTTGTATCAGTTTAACCATTACCTCTGACGGAATAGTTTTTCCGTCTTTAAGTGTATCAAGAATCACATTCCTGAATATTGATTCCACCATAAGATGTCAAACAAAGAAATGAAGCATAATGGAAACAAAGACCTATCAACAACGAGAATGAGGTATAGTTACAAATATTCATTGCTAGCCACTATTTGCTCCTAAGCAATTCAAGAGCACATAGATGTGTGAAGCCAAAACTTCGAGCAATTTTTGAACATTGTGTAGTTTTCCCACTAGCAGGGCCACCTGAAACCCAGGGTATAGTTAGCAGCCATTCAAAGATTAAAGCATCAGAATCGAACATGATACCAAGCAAGTCAATGTATGAAACTTATCAAAAGGCACCACCATTACAAGCTCAACTTAAATTGGAAAGCAGGCAGTAAAGCTTATAAATCAGCTGTGGTTTTGGATCCAGGCATCCCGAATGATTTTAATGGAACTCCTTACCAATCATGGGATCGGAAACATCCATCTATTACAACCTTTAATTGTTAATATCAATCAAGAAAAGCCGATGCTCGTACTAATTTCAATGCATCTTCCATTGTCAACACAAATTGAAATCTTTCTAATCTCACTACTAACTACATTTGATGCTATGTGAGAATTAACAACTAGAAAACGTCCCCCGCCAACAAGAAAGTATCCATCTTTCAATCAAAGAACAATGGTCTCATCAATTATGGTTAATTAAAGAGGTAAAGAGAACGGGTAATATCATAGACCCGATTATTACCTATGACAAAAGCTAAAAATGGGCTCTTGTCCTTCACGGATGTTACAATTTCGTCCTGAAAGCAAGCAAGAAACCTGTAAAGCTGTGCAATTGCAATCCCTGGTTGGGACTCAAAAGCCACACAAAAGATAATATTGATGATGCCCTTAAAATAAACGAAAAACAGAAGCAATTCTACAGCCAGAAAATGCAACATCACACAAGAACCTCAGAGGGCTCAACAGCGAGAAAAGCTTTCGGAATCTTCAACCTACTAGCTCCTCTCTGGAAATTAACATTCAATACCACAACAGTGTAAAGCCATGACTGCAATATCTATACTAGACTAAGAAAGTTCACAACTTGGAACATTGAAAACTGAAAAAAGAGTGTCAAAAGGAGGCAACTTTGCTAAGTAAGGTTGATCCCGTGGATGAAGTTTCCGGAGCAAGTGAAACCACGCGCCTCCACATCGTTTTTTATTTTTCTCTACTTCGCGCCCCCTGTCCTCGTGCTCGTTCGTTACGTAACTGGCGATCCAATATCCAATGGGCTCTTCTTACAAAGACTCTGGGTCAGGTCTTCTTTGGGCCTAAGAGATCTCTTTCTTCCGTTTTAAAATACCGCAGCTAATGTTGAAACTTGAAAGAGTTTTGGATATCGTTCCGTTCTAGCCGATTCCGGTCAGTATGTATCATATTAGACTAAAATTGGTATAAAGATCAAGTTTAAATACTGATCAGTCAATGGAATACCGATACTTTCAAGAATATTTTCCACAGGAAAAAACGTCTCATGGCCCGCTTGGCCGGTATCCAACAATCCTCGGAAGATTCTGACTCGTCCTCCCTTCAGGCTCTTGAGGTCTATCTGCAGGCTGAACTCGAACAAGTTCTGCTTCAGGAAGAGCTCTTCTGGCATCAATGCTCGCGCAGCCAGTGGCTCCACGCGGGCGACAGGAATACTTCCTACTATCATGCTCTCACTTCTTCCAAGCGTCGGCAAATGCGCACCACTTCTTGCACCGCTGAGGACGACACTGTATACGCTGACCCTCAGTTCCTCAGAGACCTAGCCCGTAGGCATTTTGAGGCTCTCTACCGCTCCGAAGGCCCCTCCCTCCCCGTTTGGCCCCTGTTCGGGCGATTCCCCCCTCTCCCTTCACACGCCACAGATGATCTTACCCGACCTTTAAGTCCCGAGGAAGTCAAGACCGCTTTCTTCACCATGGCCCCCAATAAAGCGTTTGGCTTTGATGGGTTGCCTGCTTTATTCTACCAATCCCAGTGGACCACTATTAGCCCTTCCGTGACAAGCTTTCTCCAGAATATCTTTAGTCACGGCTTTTGGGACTCTGAACTTAACCGTACCACTCTGGTCCTTATTCCCAAAATCCTGTCCCCCTCTTCGCTCTCACAATTCAGGCATGTCACTCTCTGCTTTGTTTTATATAAAGGCCTCACAAAAATTCTGGTTAATCGGATCAAACCGTACCTCAACGACCTCGTCACTCCCACTCAGTGTAGTTTTGTTCTGGGACACATGATTACCGACAACATTATCATCACCCAGGAAGTCATTCATTCCATGCGTCGAAAATCGGGGCGCAAGGAGCTCATAGCCATTAAAGTGGATTTGGAAAAGGCCTACGATCGGCTTTATTGGGCCATCATCCACGACACTCTCCTTGATGTGGGCCTTCCCGGCCATCTTATTACTCTTGTCATGCACTGCATTACCACTGTCTCCTTCCAAGTTAACTGGCAGGGGGACTTAAGTGACACATTCAACCCTTCCCGCGGCATCCGCCAGGGAGACCTGCTCTCTTCCCATCTCTTTGTTCTCTGTATGGAACGCCTGGGCCATGCTATTAATCACGCAATGGCTCACGGTACCTGGCGGCCGATCAAGTTAAGTAGGACTGGACCGCTCCTGTCTCACCTATTTTTTGCGGATGACCTTATCCTCTTCACCGAAGCTTCGCTCGATCAGGTGTCCGTTATTCGAGACACTCTTAACTCCTTTTGTGCTTCTTCTGGGCAACGCGTGAGCCTGGCCAAATCGCGGTGCTATTTCTCCCGTAATACCTCTCCAGCTGCGCGTCAACCCCTCAACAACGCGTTAGGAGTTTGAGGAACCTTTGTTCTCGAACGGTATCTTGGAGTCCCTCTTCTGTATCAGCGTGTTACCCGACGTACTTATCAATGAATTCTTGACAAAGTTCACCAGCGTCTTTTGGGTTGGTCTGCCAAACTCCTTTCTTTTGCTGGGCGCCTCACTCTGACCCAATCGGTCTTAACAGCTATCCCAAGTTATACTATGCAGACAGTTCGCCTCCCTGGCAGACTGTGTGATGATCTAGAACGAGCTATGCGCCAATTTCTGTGGGGTTCGTCTCGCGACCAACACAAAATACACCTTGTCAATTGGTCGGACGTTTGCAAACCTAAGGAGTTGGGCGGACTTGGTCTTCGGAGTATTAGAGCTACGAATGATGCTTTCCTTGCTAAACTCGGCTGGTCCCTGATCATTAATCCGCATGCATTGTTCGTCCAAGTGCTCTTAGGTAAATACCGATTTGATGCCGACCGCCTTCCCCCATCCTTAGCCACCACTAGGGATTCAATGGTTTGACGCAGCATCAAAGCCACCTGGCCCATCGTTCAGCAAAGGATGATCGAAGACGGCTTCAGGACACGCTTCTAGCCTGACCCGTGGCTTGTGGGCACTGGGCCTCTTTTGTCCCACGCTACCCACCCTCTTCCCGTTTCCAATCTTACCCTGGGTGTCTCCCGGTTTGTAGATTCTAGTGGTCATTGGGATTGGTCTCAGCTCTACTCTTGGCTTCCTTCACCGATTTGTCGCCTTATTGCCAACACTTTTCTGCCCAATCCTTTCCTTGGCCCCGATCGGTTGGTCTGGGGCGCTTCCGACGGTGGCCATTTTACCGTCGCCTCTACGTACTCCATGATTTTGGGCCTTGACCATGAGTCGCCTCATGTGGTTTACAAGGGCATCTAGCAGTGGGCAGGACCATCATGTATTCGCACGCTCCTTTGGCTCCTCGGTCGCGACCGACTCCTTACAAATCTTCACAGGGTTCAACGGCACCTAACTACAGATGACAGTTGTCCTCACTGTTCCTTCGATGAATCTTCCCTCCACGCTGTGCGCGATTGCGTCAAGGCACGTCGAGTGTGGACCATGTTGTCGTCCCATCTCGGTATGACTCATTTCTTTACTCAACCTCTTCACGACTAGATTCACACTAACATCCACATCCGTCGTCGTCTCTTGGGTCATGATGTGGCGACCATCTTTGGCCTCACTTGTTGGTTCCTCTGGACTTTACAGAACCAGTCTCTATTTGATCATCACTTTACTTGGCCCTCATCTCCTGACTCTTTCATTTTGTCTTATGCAGATCATCTCCGCTTGTCGTCCGCGAGGTGCCACGGCCCTACCAATCGAGTCCGCCCCCGACACGAGTTACTCATCAGTTGGAGCAAGCTGCCCCCAGGTTGGATCAAATTAAACACTGATGGTGCTAGCAATCGCAACATCT
>JANITW010000007.1:55898824-55911426 GCA_027564335.1 Erythroxylum williamsii
TTGGAGGCATTAACTGTATGGTGAGACTTTTCGAAATTGTGATTATTATTTATTATTATGATTTTTGAAGACATAGTTAAAAATATACAGTACAAACATATAATATGATATTGGATAATTTTGTAATTTAAAAAAAATTAAGGATTATTTTATAAATTTAAAAAATTACCCAAAACGTTACCTAATATTGACCAATACTGGTACAATATCGTACTAGAACTCAATTCGGTATGGTATTCGTAACTAAAATTAATCTAAAATTAATATATGATATTTGAATATTTTGTATTCATTTAAAGAGTAGTAATTACGCAATTTTTGATACTTAAATTAATATTTTATTATAAAGATAGGGATAATAAATTAAAAAGTATTAAAATATGTTTGAATTTATTTGTTTTGGTATTTTTTAATTCTTAATTACGTGTTTAACATGTGAAAATCAATATTTAAAATAATTACATAGTTCTTTGTCTTTGTTAATAATTACATAGTTCTTTGTCTTTGTTAATTAAATTACAAGTTCTCATCTTCAGAGGTTCAGATCTGTTGTACCCATTACTCTGCTCCAACCTTGTTTCTGCCTTAAAATGAGATCGTTTTAGATATAATAGGTACAGAATTTTAGGCAGAAACAGGATTGGAACAGAGTAACAGTTACAGAGGATTTGATACTATCTCGGAGAAGAAGCAAAATATGTAAAAAAGGAGAAAAAAGAAAGAAAAAAAAAGAAGATTTTGGATTAGGATTTATAGATAATATGTACAAGAGTTGCTGTAGTCACAAATATGAACTTAAACTGCTTTTTACTACACTTCTCTTAAACCTTAACAACTGGTTTCTGTGTCACTATTATCATCCGCTTAACAGGTCCATCCTCAAGAAGCTTGGACACAAAGCTTTCTAACATGGATTTACCTCAAGAAGATCAATGTCTTTTCTCAGAGAGATTCTTAAATTTTCGCATTCGAACTTCCCCTGAAAATGAATTGAAGATCAGGAAAATCTTTAACGGGACTAGAGCACAAACCAGGTGGATGAAAGATCATTTGGGAGAAGTTTAGCAATGAAGAAGAATAGGTAGGAGGTAATACTCACTGCAACATCCAACCGGTTACGGAACAGAAGTTTTGGAGGCATCTGCTGCTTCTCTGGCATTCTTGATAACCATATCATAATTGATAGAAGCTAGCTGAGACAAGTTCTGCAAATACAAGAATAAATTCTTAAACAAAAGGCAGTATAGAGACTTGGCTATGATTATTCAAGATGTCATAAAAAGCATTCAATGTAGTACCACCTTTTATTGGGTTGTTGTCGAGTTATTTTGACATAAACTATTATGTGAATGATTATTAAATATATGACAGAATCTTTAGGACTCCTTTGATCCAACTTTAATATTGAATTTTGTTAAAATAACTACACGGAGACCAAGAGTTCAAAAAATCATATAAAAAGTTTGTATCTTTTGCCTTTACTAAAGCTTACTAGAGATATCATGCAAGCATAAATTCAGGCCCATGATCAAGTATTAGTATGTAATTCCAGGAGATGATCTTGAAAACCTTCCCAGTTGGGCACTAAAAACCCTTAAACAAAATGTAGGAGTGGAAAGTCTCACCTTATACGAGAAATTACTGAACGAATACTTGACGGCAAGAGTTGGACCGCTGAAGTCAGCCAAGCTACCACATTCGTCTCCCTGCATAAGGCAGTTGTTAGTTGAATTAAAGACGAGTTGATTGCAGTAAAGAGATTGTTCTTAAACAAGATGCAAAGTGGTATTGGAGTATTGGTCATTGTCAATTCAGATAAGGTGCAAAACATAACACTCATTGGTTATTTTGCAATCAGAACGTATCAACAGCAATTTTGATAACTGCATCTAAGAGTTGTCGATATAAAGAAAAATGTAGATATAGGCATTATGAAAATTGAGTTTTATGCATACGTCTTCATCATGCGTATTACTGAATGAGCCGCTACTGCTGCATGTGTCAGTCAAGTCATCAAAATCGCTGGCTCCATTAACATTTTCTTCTTCTGGATTCCAAATATACCGGCTCATAAAGTAACTTGTGTCATGCGCTTCTACTGATGGTATGAACATAGCCTGCGACCAAAAGGAAGTTCAGTGTTCTAGATATGGTGATAATTTGCAGACAAAGAACAGGGTATTTGAGCCAAAACAACCTTTTGCCTTGCTAGCGTATCCCAGTTAATGTCCCTAAAGAACGGGTGCTGCTTCACCTATCAGAAAATGTACCCAATTAGTCTCAATTAATTGCCTATTTATGCAAGCAGTAACAATGGTTGTCAAGACTACCTCAGTGGTTCCTGTTGCTCCCAATCTTTGAACTGGGTTTTCGGTCAGCAATCTGAAAATTGACAGGTTAAGCATTTGAAGGGATGTCAATCACTTGAACAGCATCATACCAACAATGAGTTCTAGAAAGCGTGTATGAATCTTACTTATTTATCAAATCATAAGCTTCATAGCTTATCTCATCTGGGACCTTGGGCCAAGGTATGTCTCTGTTCATTATATTGTCAAATATTTGCTGCAATAAATAGGCACCATTAGCATGATACCAATTGCAGTATTGGATACAAGCATGTTGCAGCATAGGATTCAAGTTTTAAATGACTAGAACTAACATTTGTGTGTATTTTCTATAGTAACAAATTCTAGTTCATTTTGAAACACAGAACAGAACATGGTGCGAAGGAAGTAAGAACAGTTTCAATAAATTGCATTCGGCACTAATAAGGGTACATTGGTGAATGGTCTATGGTGCAACAAGGGCTGACTGGCCCTACCTGTGGAGTTTCTGCATTGAATGGAGGAATACCAACAAGCAGCTCAAACAAAATGACGCCCACAGACCACCAATCAGCAGTTACACCTTCAAGGAGGAAACTAGAATTAATGATCAAATGCTAATAAACAAAAGCCTTAATCAACCTTATTAATAATAACTACAAACCATGTCCCATGCCAAGCAGTATCTCAGGTGCCAAATAATCAGGAGTGCCTACAACCTCATGCTTTTGACGCTGTTCTCTCCTGGATGAAGATTGACTTTTTGGTTCATCAGCAAGAAAACCAGAACTACCGAGTGATGGCCCAGATAAGTCATCTGTACTCTTGATGAGACCAACCTTTGACAGCCCAAAATCTGTCAACTGTATCAGAATGGATTAGAGGATCTTAAAAAGTGCCCAGCAATATTAACATTTTGCTATTTTCTTTTTTGTTCCAAAAGATAGTCCACAGGCCAAAGGAAACAGTTAATAACTTCATGTTCAATACTTATGAGAGAAAGATTGATCTTTCTGGTTGTTAGAAAATATTTGCCAAATGTCAACCTTGATATGACCATGTTGACTGATCAACAAGTTGTCTGGCTTCAGGTCTCTATGAATAATATTCAAAGAATGCAAATATTCCAGAGCTAGAACCTGTAAAACAATAAATTCTCCATTAGTAAGACTTGTGTAAAAGTACTGTTGGTTGATAACAAAGAAGAAAATTCAAGGAAAGGCAAGCAAATAATCAATCTTTCCCACTATAGAAGGAAATGCATAACTAAGCCCTTACAACTTCTGCAATATAGATGCGGGCCATGTCTTCATCCAAGCAGCCCAAGTTTCTCAATAAAGAGAAAAGATCTCCACCATTTAAGTATTCCATGACAAGATACAAATTTTCCCTGCATGTGAAGGAGTAGAAAAATCGAACCTGTTCATAATCAATCACAGAGTCATTAGGATAGTAGTTCACTATGCCTTGCATGTTAAAAGTGGCTGTACATTTTAAGGCCTGCATACCACAAAAGGATTCCGAACTGTTATTAGGATGTCACGCTCTGCTAATATACTTTCAACAGCATTTTTACGGATCATGTCAGCCTTCTTTAGAACCTGCAAAATTATCCTCAGGATATCAATTCCATCAAGAAAAAAGGTACTTGAACATGCCAATATCATTTTAAGCCTCTGAATCAATATACATAAAGGCTAACCACCTAAAAAAGTATAGCTCAAGTGATTAAAAGGTAGAAGCATTTCCTCAAGTGCTAAGATTTAAACTTCAGAGAATGTACAAGGGCAGGAGATTACAGTTGATACAGATGGATTCTATTAAAGGAAAAACATGAAATATGTGAAACATACTTTTGATTGGCAATCATAAGTAATAGATGAATGCAGATGTGCTGTTATTCAGAAGTAACCATGAATGCAGAAGATCATAAAAAAGGCAGAATAGAAAAAGAAGGCCACATACTAGTGAGCAACAAGTTAAAATTGTTTCACCATTTTCCCGAAAGGATGAAATAGAAATTCATGTCCACCATTTGAGGAGAAAATATTGTTACACATCGACTAGGAATAAGAGTTCATATACGAGAGATAATGCTCCAATAGTTCTCTAATTGCCATTTGTTTATTCTCACAAATACTGACCTTTATAGCAAACAAATCACCAGTCTTTCTTTTCCTGGCAAGGAAAACACGCCCAAATGCCCCTCTGCTGATTGGTTTTATTATCTCGAAATCTTCTATAGAAGTTCGGTCCTTAGAACATGGATTGATAGGGCTTGCACGCAAACTGCGAACACCCTCATCTTCCACAGAACTTTCATCATCAGCTAAATGATTTGATGGGTTTTCATCATCTATTTGGGCACATAATTGTATATACTTTTCCCTGCAAAATTCCAAGTAGTCGTACATTAATAGTAGAAGTAGCATAAACAGCCCTAAGCCATTGAACTTCTGAAACTTTAGTATTATTGACAAAGTTTGAGATGAAAGACCAACTTACTGCAACAATTTCTCAATGCGTCTGCCAAAAGTCTCAATAATGAGAGCATCCACCTTCCTGTCCTGGATAGCATATTTCAGGTCTTCTAGACGTTCAATCAAACGTTCTAATGTGCTATAGTCATTTCCGTTTATCTTTGCAATGGAACGAGCAAGATCAAGTAGCTTGTGTATCTGTCATGCATTTATATGATTGACAGTTGAAGCAAAGAAGAATCATAAAGTGTCAGCACGATTAGCAAACAATGATATTAAGATAAAGCTGGCAATGTGCTCAATTTCCAATCTAGCATGAGGTACAAGAAAATCTTCTGGAAAGAACAACTACAAACAGACGGAACATGACTTAGGACAATGAGAGTGTATCCCCAAAAGTTCTTGATTATATCAGTAAAGAAGAAAATTGTACAAGAAGTACCATAGACATCTTAATGCCAAAAATCCCATACATTAGCTTTTAATGGCTTAGAAGCAGTCAAGTACAGGGAAGCTTCATTAAAAATAATGAATACAGAGAGACAGCACTGGTGAAAGATAGTCAAAGATATTGAAAGAATAGCTTCAAAGCATGCGGCTGGCTTTGTAGAATTGTGTATTCATACGTCAGCAAATTTTCTTTTCAGAAGCTATTTGTCTTTGAAAACATCACCTCTACGTCTCCTTATAAAGTCTACATTTTCCTGGTATCTAAAGCACCATACAAGAACCAGATTATGAAGAGTCTAAAATTCTAGTGCGATCTTAATTAACTAACTAAATAAGTACTTTTTTCAATTTAGTTCCTATAAAATGAGCTTACTTCATATAATGTGGGGAAATTTTGGTATTTGGTGGCAGTTAGTATAGATGCATTTTGAAGTTAAAAATATCCAGATGTTTCATAAAATCGGGGAAAAGACTGGTAAGCCAATACAAACTCGATGGCTAAATTAAGTTATCATATGCATAGCATCAGCAAGAGGCCAACTGTACAAAATAATTGAGGGCATACAGTGTGAAGTCAGTTTCAGAATGGTTTTTCATAAGGAATCTATAATAAGACTTTGGATACTGCACAACGATGTCCATATACAGCTGACGTACCTGATTACTATTCTCAAGCTCTGACATTGTCCTCCGTCCACTTAAAAGCAGTTCAATCTGACTTGTCCGTGGTGTTAATAAGGGTGACCTTGGCGTCAAGCTCCCCCCTGATGATGTTTTTGCTTCTACATCAGGTGAAAGAATGGAACGTGTTTCACATGAAATATCTGGCAAAATGACTTGGTCTTCCCTGACAAAAGCATTATCAGCATCAGGTGCATCATCAAGAATGTGCTGAGAGCAACAACGAGAAAAGCTGTTCTCATCTGTTAACTTCTCTAGCTCCTCTTGTATACCTGCTCTTTCGGTCTCAATAGTTCCTCTCGGAGAACCAGAGCTTTTTGGTGTGCTTTTCGGTGTCCATGATTCCAATATCCTTTCAAGAGTGTCTGCAACTCTTTCAAGTCGGTCATTTACTGTTAAGCCTTTCAAGTCACATCTGTCAGCAATAGTGCATATCAGAGAGTGTTCCTCTACATGTACAATGGGTATCTCAACTTCACAAATACGGCATATCATTGAATTATCATACGCAACATGCTGTTGCTCCCCCCAGAATCCCCAGCCAGCTTTTCTTAAAGCTGAAGATGGGAGATACTCTGGGGTTTCAATAACTTCGGAATGGTCATCCCCACCAATTCTTGTTGTGTCCTTAGTATGAAGTGACTCTGTTTTGTCCTTGGAAGGTGTAACAACACTATCATTGACCTTCTGATTTTTCTCAGCAGCAGAAGGAAGTTTCTTCCAAGATGACATCCTATAACTACTACTCGTTGAATCAACACTTTTGGCAGTGCCAATCTCCTGAGCTTTCTCAATTTGTCCGTGCTTTGCAATGACATTGTCAAGTTCTTGACCAGGAACCTCCTTCTGCTTCTCATGCATTAACTTCCCCCCAGTCAATGGATCACTGTAGTCCTGCTGTGCAATTTCTAGAATTTGTTCTGGATAAACCCCAAGATCACTAAGTTGATGCAGACCTAGAATGTGAACATCTTCATAACCACTCTCCTTCTGGAACTGCACAAGCCTAGTACATCTGGTGAGGATAAAAAGCAGACGCGTATGCGCTTGTTTGAGGATACCCATTGGTAGCTCTTGTCGTTTATCATCTAATTTCTGGACAATGGCCTCACATGACACCCAAAATTCACTAGGTGGCATCTTTGAACATTGCCTGGCTATGACTAACAAGTCCTCCAAACACTTTCTCCATTCAGGATGAGAATCGGAGGTCTTTTCAAGTATGCTGACCAAATCTCCAGCAAACATCCCTAAATCTGAATCCACTTCATCTTTTAACTTGTCAAATTTTGCCCTGATTGCCACCATAATTTCCTAAAGTAGCAAGAAGCAAGCAAGTTAACCTTTATACACCAACAAAAACAGGAACAGATGAGAGGATGCAAATTATATAAAATGGAGTGAAAAACAGGAATATACCTCCATATGACCAAAAGCTCGAGACCTCCAAACCGGAAAGGGCCTAACTCCTTTGGAATTGAGCTCATGAGAGAAACTCTTGACATCTGGGGCGTTCTTCTTTCTTCCACTCGTAATACGAAGTATAGCTTGGAAGCGCGGTGACTGCAATTCCTTGACAAACGCTGCATGAGTACTCTATAAATGCGAAAAAGTAAAACAAAGAAAAAAAAACAGAGCAAAAGAGAAAAGGCAAAAAACCAACCCACATGCTCACATATAAACCTCTAAGCAAATACTTAACAATCCAGTGAAGCAACCAATACAATGTACCTCCAAAGGTGAATTGTTTGATGGTGGACATTTTAACGATTTCGATTGGCTCCATGAAACCCTTTTCCCTGTTCAAAAATTCAAAACAAGAGTCGCCTCAAAACTCTACACAAAAAAAGAAAACGCTTCGTTCGTTTCGAAAAGCTCGAAACTTTCACAAAATACACGAATCTCAACAATCATTACCTGGCTCAATCGGTGGCAAACTGTTACCGATGTTACTATTTCGAGGAATATTCAACTTAACGCCACCTTTCTCTTCTTTACGAAAACCGTCATCATTCTCAAACTTGGAAGGCGTGACCAAACCGAGAGGAGAAGGAGACGGAGCGGATCGGGTCCGAATATGGTTCAACCCGAGACTAGACGCCATGATTATCGGCGAATTCTCTCCACCCTTTCGCTTACCAGACTGCTCCTCCGCCTCAACCACCCTCCCATTGTCATCAGGTTCACTGCGGTTATCATCGGCGGCATGCCTCTGCGTCCGACGAATCGGAATGGGAGGGATCTTTCGGAGCTTGTAGGCCGTCGGGTTCTCGTGGTTGGCAGTTGAAGACGGCGAGTTCGACATGGAAAAACCTAGTCTCTGCGGTGGTGGTGCTGGTGGTGGTTACGATGAAGTTCGAGTTCTTCATTGCATTGTGAGTGTCAACAGATCACGTTGCAGAAGAAATTATGAACAGAGAAAAAAGGCAAGAAGAGAAGATTATTCCAGAGAGTTTTCCGCGGGAAATGGAACGTTAGAGGCTAGCACGAACTATTTACAGGATTGGAGAGAGAAGAGATAGAGAGAGATAACGGTTTTGTTTTGTTTTTATTTTATTTATTGTTTGTATTATTGTGATTTTTTTAATTTCAAACGTGCAAGCCGGACGATTTTGTTATAATATCTTTTTTTCAAATTCAATAAAAAATCTTATTTGTTTTTTTCCCTATTTTCAAAAACATGATAAAGTAATATTTTTCTGATTCTATTTTTTAATATTATTTATTATCAATTAAAAATATATTATTTACTATATTAATTTTTAATTATGAATGATTTAATTTAATTTATGTTATTAAACTAAATAAATTAAAATTATTAATAAATTTGATAAATTTAAATTGTAGAGTTACGTGAAAGCTCTTCCTAAAAGGTAGGAGTACATCATGAGGTTGGTCATCTTTACACCAGTGGCTGTTTCGGCCTAGTCACATTTAAAATGTTGAGTTATATGAAAGCTCCAACTAGAGAGTAGGAGTATGTTAAACTTTTAAACTTTAGAGCACTTCTCAGCGACCTTTATAACACCCTTTAAAAGGAAGGTTAGTTGGATTCACGCATGAGGGAAGCATGTGAAAACACTAAAAAAAACATGGGTGAGTAGGATAAGATTTTGTGCAAATTTTGGTAGAGTCTCGGATCTTGTGGAGATTGACTCGACCTAGGCTAAGGATTTGGTGGACTAAAGACTTGACCCATGCTCGGATGAATAGACCACAACTAGCGGATTTGTTATGGGAAACATTGGATCAGGTCAGTGTGTGATGTGAGCTTCAACAAAATCAAAATCACACTGCATCATCAGCGGATAGAGATCGTGGGGAGATCTTTGACGATGTGATGATAACTAGGAGTTAGAGTTGCAATAGAACTCAACATCTGAAGATAGTAGAGATCTTCAAGGATAAAGATGTTAGTTTCCTAGTTGAATGTAAACTTTATCTTTCTGTTATCTTGTAGATTCTATCTTATCAGTTAGAGTCTTATTTAGATAGGAGTGTTATCTAATCGGTCCACGTGATTTTAGCATGATCTTAGGCAGTTCAGTTTTAGTGAGATAGCGTAACTTGGCTTCCAAGTTAGAAAGCCTATATGTAGCTCATTCAAGCTTTGCTCTTCTCATTCAATCAGAGAGAGCATTCCCTGTATTCTTTTGAGGGACAGTATATAAATGTTGGTTTTATCGTATCTATGTGTTTTCTTGTTACCTTTGTTTCTTATTGTTTTTGTAGCATTGTTTCTTCGAGCGTGCAAGGTAAACACTTCGAAGGTCGTTGAAGACTGAAGTCTTGCTTAAGCGGACCTAAGTGACACTACCATGCAAAAGGTGTTGGCGATCAACTTAGGAGAAAGTTCGAGTCCAAAGGTAATCTTTGTATCAACTGGTATCAGAGCCAAATTTCAAAATGACAGTAGGCAACTTGATAGGCAAGTGTCTAGGATGGAGGCACTCATTGGACCAATTCCTCAAAGGGAGGAAGAGGTCAGATCTCACAATACTCGATGCGAGATGATGGAGGCATAAATCCAACAGTTTCAACAATAGATGAGGATTGTGTTGATGGTACAAGAGGAGGCCCAGTTCGAGATCAATGTCCTGAGGCATGACGTTGCAACGCTAGATGTCGATCGAGGCCAAAGGTCCACACCACAACTTTCCTTTGTGAAGGTATGTGAACCCGGGGTGTTCAAAGGGGTGTGGGATGCTAAAGTGTTGGAGAATTTTTTGTAGGATATAGAGCAGTACTTTGCGGCTACTAGGGTATTTGATGTTGATAAGGTCAATATGACAACAATGTACTTGGATGAGGATGCCAAGCTTTGATGGAGGACGAGGACCTCTGCGGAGATCAGTGTAGGTAAAACTCCCATGAAAACGTGAGTGCAGATGAAGAAGGAGCTCGGGGATCAATTCCTTCCTATGAATATTTCTTGGCTCGCGAGAAATGCCTTGAAGAAGCTCAAGCAAGATGGTAAGAGATTATGTCAAATCTTTTAGTTCTCTAATGTTGGATATTGAAAATATGTCAGACGAAGACAAGTTCTTCAATTTCCTATCCGGGTTACAATCGTGGGCTCAGATGGAGTTACGAAGGCAAAACATTAAGGAAGTAATTGGTGTAATCTCGACCACTGATGCCTTAGTATATTTTCAAATGGTGAAAGAATCTAAGGCGAGCTCTTCAAATTCTTCTAAGGGCAAAGTCCATGCCCAACAGGAGAAGACTGAGGGGAAGAAGAAGAAAGATTCCATGAAGGGAGATTTCAAGGGCAAGGGCAAGTAGAATGGTGGCTTTAAGAACGAGAAAATGTCCTCAAAGAATGACAAGGCTGCTTGTTACTTGTGCAGCGGTCCACACTTTTCCAGAGAGTGACTGAGAAAGGAGAAGTTGAATGCCCTAATTTTCGAAGAAGACAGTGAATCTTCAGATGATGTGGCACTAAATCCAATCGCCTTGCTTAATGCGGTTAGTAGTGAGTTGATTCCCTTTGATAAACTAATGTATGTGGGTGTACAGGTTGGGAAGAAAGACGTGATCGCAATGGCAGATATGGGTGTAGCTCACAATTTCCTGGCGGAAAAGGTGGTTCGGAGTTGGGTATAAGGGTGTGCAAGGCCCCGACGAAAATTAAAACCCCTGTTAAGATGTTTACTAAGTTGGATCTTTGGAATGGGTATTGGCAAGTGCGGATAGCCGAGGGTGATGAACAAAAGACAACGTGCGTAACTCTATATGGATCCTATGAATTTTTAGTTATGCCATTTGGATTAACTAACGCCCCTGCTACATTTTGAAACCTTATGAATGATGTGTTGTATGACTTTCTAGATTCGTTTGTGGTGGTTTACTTAGACGACATCGTGGTGTGTAGTACTAACATGGTAGAACATGTGGAACACTTGAGGTGAATTTTCGAAAGACTAAGACAACACAAACTCTACGTAAAGATGGAGAAGTACGAGTTTGCTCAGTTAGAGATCAGATTCTTGGGTCACGTGGTGAGCAAGGGTCGGGTCAGAATGGATTCGAGAAAGGTGAAAGCGATAGTTGAATCGCAGGCTCCCACGACAATATGAGAATTGCGGAGTTTTCTCAGCTTGATGAACTATTATAGGTGGTTCATTGTAAGATACTCTAAGAAAGCGACGCCATTGACGGACTTGCTGAAGAATAAGCAAGAGTAGTGTTAGTCGAGTGCATGTGAGGAGGCATTCGAGAAACTTAAAGCTGCTATCTCAACTGAACCTATGTTGAAGTTACCCGTGTTCGATCTTCTATTTGAGGTACATACTGATGCTTCGGACAAAGCCATTAGTGGAGTCTTTGTATAAGAGGGTCATCTAGGGGTGTTCATAGTAGGGTACCCTTACCCGTTCATAAATAACCTGAACTTGAATGTCAAGTTCGACAAGAACCTAAACCTGAACCTATAGGATCGATTAATCTATTTTCAGGTTTGGTTCTCAGGGTAACCAGAACCTATTCATATCAATATATATGACAAAAAATTATAAAAAATAATAAGCTCTATTGAAAGTTTATTAAGAAATGAGACACTACCATAAAAACCTTACGTAAGATTTTGTGTTCAATTTTTGTTAATATATTTAATAGCAATCATTTTTATATTTAAATTGAGAATAGCAATGTAGTTTGTTCTTATATGAATCATTGATATAGTAATGTAGTTTGTTATTATATGAATAATTGATAAAATTGCTAAAATCACTTGTAAATTCAGTTCTTCTAAAAAAATGTAATTCAATCCAACAGTCTTGTACAAGCCTTGTAAATTTATGGCTAAGATTACTTAAATCACAATTTATCTTTTATCAAATATCGCAATATGGCTTCTTATTACTATGAATCAATGTGGGAACGAACCGCTCTACTAGACCTCATTGATTAAAAAAAATAGAACTATTCTTCTAACATCATTAAATCTTATTTTATCATATTAAAATAATAATAATAATAAACTAATAAACACAAAAAGTATCCTTTTTCTTATTGCAACTTAATATAAAAATGCAATTAATATCATAATTAAAACTTCAAATATTATATTATATAAAGCGTGGCTGTATAAATAAATACAATTCTATAGTCTATTACTAAATCAACTCATTTTTCATTCCTTTCTAATAAATAAAACTATGTT
>JANITW010000007.1:55939205-55950348 GCA_027564335.1 Erythroxylum williamsii
TTTTGAAATTAAAAATTCGATTAGTAATATTTTTCAATTTTTAAAAATTGGACCGAAATTTAAACTTGTAAGTTAAAAGGTTTACGGTTTAAAAAATCTAATCGACATTAAAATATCATAAAATCACTTAAAGATTGAATAAAATTAAAATTTTAAAATATAATTAAAAGATACTGCACTTATTCATTGAAAATTTTGAAGTTTAATTTAAAAAAGAAACTATTAAATAAAAATTAATTAATTTATTTTATTTATAAATTTGATTGATCTACGAAACCGACCTATTAACTAATAAATTGACCGACTTTTAACAATAAAGATTATTAAGGTAAATCAATCTGGAAAATTAAAAAATGAGTCAATCGGTTCAAGATTTTTATGTTAGAACAGATCAAATATGTTTGATTTTTTAATCATTGATATTTTTATATATTTAAAAATTTTCACTTGTTTTCTCTTTTCCAAAATAGA
The DNA here is from genome assembly GCA_027564335.1 of Erythroxylum williamsii. Lineage (NCBI taxonomy): Eukaryota > Viridiplantae > Streptophyta > Magnoliopsida > Malpighiales > Erythroxylaceae > Erythroxylum > Erythroxylum williamsii. The sequence continues at coordinate 55,939,677 of JANITW010000007.1, forward strand.
TATTTGATAAAGAGAATTTGAAATTAGAATCCTAGTAACTTTATGAAGTACCTATTTGGATAGATTTTTGGGAAGTTAATAAGCACTTTTCTCCATCACAAAAGCTTTTATTAAGAAAAATAAGTGTTTGCTGTAAAATTAAAAAACACTTCTTTAATTGATATGACTTTTTTGACAACCAAAATACAGCTTTTTAATAAATTCTAATTTGGAGCTTCTAAAAAAAATCTTTCAAATAACTTCTTCAGATAGATTTTTCAGATCAATTAATGAGCCTATTTTTTAGCCCTTTTGTCTTTATGTTTTACACATAATTCTTATAATACTCACAAATTATATAATAATTAATATATTGTACTCTGTATATTGTTTAATATTAATTTTATAAAATATTTATATTACCTTTTCAGTTCTCACTAACCATTAATTAAAATTATTAATTTGATTTAGTCTATCAGAGATCTTAAAATATCCATTTGATGTTATCTTTTTCAACATTTTTTGGCCAGAGGATATAATCTTCAACCAATAATATCATGTTGCATGCACCATTAATTATTGAACTCATAATTGAACACTATAAGTTAAGTCTTTGAATGCTTTGCTCAATGAATTGCAACTAGTGAATATTATGAAGATCCTTAAATGTAGAAGAACTTGGAACATTTTGGTTATAGAGAATTGTGTAATAATAAATAATATAAATCAAATTATAAATTAAGCAAATATAATTAAGATAAATTATAGCAACATTTTTTAGATACACTGCACAATTCTATGTAATTACAACAACAACAACAATAATGATAATAACAAGCTAGTAAAATTTCATTAAAATGCATGATCTGAAAAAATTCAATAATGCACGGTCTCATCCTTAATTAATAAAGAGTCTTTTTTAAATCACTAATAAGAATAAAAATAAAAATAAAAATATGTAATTGCATTTGTAATAATTATATATAACATATATTAACTTATAAATTACTCTAATATAAATGAGACAAGTTATAGAAAAATAGGCTCAAGGTTAAATCATAAATGGCTAGTCTTTGACATGGGTCAACCATGAAAAGTACTCAAAGATCAAATCTTTGTTTCCAGCACCATTCTTAGTACCAACTCTTTTTGTCTTTTTGGTTGTCAAAGGTCAATGAAAGTAAAAGACTAGGTGGCCTTAGCCCTCCCTCTCTCTTTCTTCACTCTTAAATTGTCTTTTATTTGTTCCACCAAAGCATATGTTCAACCATGTTTGCTAACCTAATGTTTGATTCTAAGTCTTCTTTGGTTGGGCCCTTTTTCAAACTTTTGATGTCTAGGGTTGAACTTTGAAGTTGTGAAAGATTTACAGTAAGCTTCCTAATACAGGAGTTGAAAGTAAGACTCTAATTAAACTTAATTTAACCTACAATTTTAAAGTTAAATTCATTTATCTCGATTGATCAAATTTAAAAAAATTGTTATATACATATCTGAATGCGTTTCAGACTTAAATATCTAACATAAAATTAGATTAAATTTTACATGGTCTATAAACTTTAGACCAATGTCGAACTAAACTAAAAATTTCAAAATCAAGCATAATAAATATGCATTATTACGGTAATATCTTGTCAAATTCAAGCTTAAACATGATCGGTTCAAACTAATTTATCATTTCAATGTCATATTTTGCTAATAAATCAAGAATTATAAATATGTACTGATGCACTACATATTTGTCCAATTCTAACCCGAAATTGATCAATTCTATATACTTGAAATTAAATTCGATTAGATTGAAGTTGGTTCGGTCCAAACTAATTTATCATTTTATTGAATCTTGAAATCAAGCATAATGAATGTGTACCAACGTAGTACTATAGCAATAAACTAGAACAGCAAATGGGGTCGGTGGTTGGTTGGTTGGTTATATATCGTTTTCTTATCAAAGAAAAAGAATGTGCTGGTCTTGGAGTACCTTCTCTCTTTATGTCACACCTTTAGATGGCAATCCTAGTCTAATTTGAAATCATCCCATCATTTCATTTGATAAAGCAGTTTGAACTTAAGAGGCTTATCCCCTTTTCTCTTATGGAAACGGAGGATGTGTTATGAACTTGTATGTAAGCCATTGAAAGGGTTCCAATTAAGTTTGACAAAAAATTCGGCTCGGTTTGAAGTTAATTGATAAAGTTTGAGTTATTCGGATGTAAATTTTAATTCGAATAAAAAAAATTCAGGCCAAGTTTTAATTTCGGATATACATAACCTAACTTGAACCAATTATATTTTATAAAAAAAGCCATTATTTTAAATTCGTTTTGATGTTCCATTGAATTATAGTTTGGATCGGTAAAGATCAATCTTCTCGGGTCTAAATTTGGACATTTTATCCATTAATTAAAATTGGGTTTATACTAATTTATTATTTCTAAATACAAAACACAATTAGAATTGAGTTTAAACTCGAACTCGAACTCGAACCAAATAAGACTCAAGCTGAAGAAGCATACATTATCATTCTTAATTCCAATTATTGGCTTGTATAGTATGGTATCAATATTCAACCACACTCATGTTCCAGTTAAAAAGAGGTTGAATGATTTTAAGTATAGGGTTAAAGAATCTTCAAACTTTCAATGCTCCTCCATCATTAACCTTCACTTTTTATTATATCTGTCTTTGGTTTTTTCACTTGTACAACAGCTTTAAGTGTTTTTGAATCCGATTGGTACATGTGTTGATGTTGATATTGATCGGTGGCCCTTCTGCTAAATTCCTTGCTCTCTCCATGTTTCTGTTGGTAGTAATCATAAGGTAACCGGTACCCATCTTTTCTTACATGACATGCAACCTAATTCACATCATTTTGTAATACTAAAATAATGTTACATTAGTCTAATTTTAAAGAGAAAATCTGAATGATCCAAAGTTTTGAACAATACAAAAGTGAAACAATCAACTTATTGATATCGAAAGACTAAAAAGATTCTTCTGATGTATCATTTATAGGTTCGATAGAGTTGTCGATAATTTCGAATGAAGTCAGATCGAATTGATATTATTATATTGTGAACTAATAGCACATTTATAAGGTTAAAATAAAATTATTTTAATGTTATTTCGAAGAGAAAGTTTGAACTTCTTAAACTTACTTAGCTCGTTAATTTTAAACTGAATTAGAGTAAATTTTTGTATAAATACTAAAGCTATTATATCATGGACCTTTAACACATTTGTAAGATTAAAATAAAATCGTGTTAGTGTAATTTTGAAGAAGAAGTTTGAACTGTTCCAACCAATGTTTTAAAAACAAATTAGTTTGTCCGGTTTAACAGTAAAAACTACGTTGAATGATTTTGTCTTTTCCATAAAGTTGGACAATTATTAGTTGCATTTTTTTGTTTTTAATAACTTATCGGTTAAATTACGTAATTTGATCCAGATAAAGATAATGAAGTGGCCTAATAAATGATCTAAATCAATAGGTCAAAGTCCTAATCGAAAATGGATCCCAATTAATGTGGACTGGACCCATATCGGTTTTATGACGGGAAAGTTCGACATGAAAGCTATATGTAAAGGCTAAGGTCTTTGGCAGTTATTCGTATAATCAACCGTAAGTATAAGGATTCTCTGACTCATTAAAAGAGCTTATGCTTTGAGAAAAATATAAAAAGACCTTACCGGCATCCCCGATAATAGTTATCGTAAAGACGACGGTAGATTCGTGCTCATTTCGGCTTCAGAAAATTCAGTTGAAGTTACAAAAACCAAAATGAAGTCTTTTCGCATCTCTTCATTTATTGTCCTTTGAAATTCGACCCATAATCCGTAATTAAAATACCGTTATGTATTACAATTTTTGGTTTGGTAGAGTTAGTTCATGAATTTTCCTTCTTTTTGTTGAATCGGTAATTTTGAGTCAAATCACATCGAATTGGTTTTATTATATTGTGAACTAATAACACATTTATAAGATTAAAATAAAATTATTTTAGTGTAATTTTGAAGAGAAAGTTTGAACTTCTTAAACTTGCTCAGCTCGTTAATTTTAAACTGAATTAGACTAAATTTGTATAAATACTAAAGTTATTATATCATAGACCTTTAACACATTTGTAAGATTAAAATAAAATCGTTTTAGTGTAATTTTGACGAAGAAGTTTGAACTGTTCCAACCAATGTTTTAAAAATAAACCGGTTTGGTTAGTTTAACAGTAAAAACTATGTTGGACAAATTTATCTTTTCTCATAAAGTTGGACAATTATTACTTGCATCTTTTAATTTTTAATAACTTATCAGTTAAATTATATAATTTGATCCATATAAAAGATAATAAAGTAACCTAATAAATGATCTAAATCAGTGGGTTAAAATTCGGATAGAAAATGGATCTCAATCAATGTGTACCGATTGATAACCCTCCCCTGACCTTCACAAAATAAATTATTTAACGAATTAAATGACAGAATTTGATTAAAGTTGTTATTAGACTATCTCTAATTCTTTTAACATTTAAATATCTTAATTAGTTTATAATAAATTTAAAATTATGATCTCTTTTATAATTTTACTTATTTAAAAATATTTTATAATTTGAAATTACATAAAAATATTTTTACTAAAATACAATTATTTCTGAATCATTTTAATAAAAGTTACTATACACAAAATTTATATAATTTTTTATTTGATTTTTATAATAAATTTAATTCAAATAATTCGACAAAAACGTTACGTATTATTTTGATAATTTTAATCAAAAATATTTAAAAAATAAAAAAAAATATAACATTATCCCCTCAATCATACTTAAGAGTTGATAATTAAGTTAAAACGTATCACTCATCACCTACAAAAAAGAAAACTAGTAGGCCCTTCAAATCATATCTCCAATTATCTACTCTTGAATGATAATTATGATGTGTTTATACTCAATTACATAAACTCATTATAGTCCCAACAGCCATAGGGGTGGCAATTAAGTCAGGCTTAACTCGGGTCTAACTTGAAGTTAACGGATTCAATTTAGTTTGATTGGCTTTGGAATGAACTTAATTTTTTCAAAATTTTGAGTATTGAGCTTCCAAAACTTTTAAGAAAATAGAGTTTTTTTTTTCGTAAAATGATTTTATTTTTAAAATAAAAATTATAACAAACCAAACTGAACTCATATGTCCTGATATAATTAAGGTTTAATCTGAGTCCAAATTCGAGCAAGAATTTTAGATCAAATTCCTTGATTGAGTTCAAACTTTTGTCAAATGCTTCAAACTTGATCTAATTTCAAACGACTCAAAGTCTGATTTTTATTTGGTGAAAGTTACTTCTAATTCTTTTTGTAACATTAAAATTTTCTTGTATCTTATCTATAAATATTTGTATTTTTTTCTCTCTTGTTATGTTAATTGTAAATATTATATTGATTTCATAAATATAAATACTAATAAATAAAATATATTTCAGAACATGTTACAAATACTAATTTTCTTCTCGATACTTAAAAATCTATATCATATTGGGAATGACATTTTTATCGACTCTTCAACAAACTTATATTGAATTCACCAAATTTTAAGTAAGGTACGAGTTTCTTTTTAATTATGAACTTTAGGTTGGAATTAGACTCAAATTGCCTGATTTAAAGTTCAAATGTATCAAATATAAATGATGTCATTTTAAATAAAATTACGAAATTTTCAAGTTTTAAATTAAAAAAAGATCGATTTGACCTAGGCAAAATTGAGCTTCAGATTGTGAGTCTTGGGCCTATTAAGGCCTTAGTTCTGGCCCAAACCCTAATGAGCCCAATGACATCATGACATATAATTGGATTCTTAAAGTCTTGGGCTTTAAAGTCCAAAACAAAGGAGGCCATGTCGTCGAAAAGCCCAATCCCAATGATGATGCGCCAAAACCCTCAATGACTGCTAGGGTTTGGGGCTAATTGCAGAAGTTCACGCAGAGAGTGGTAAGTGCTCCTTTTCCTTGTCGCCGTAGCCGTCGCTGCAATCATGGGTCGTATGCACAGTCGCGGGTAAATCTAATTCCGGCTCTGTAATTGTCTTTTTGCATGTTTATGTCTGCAGATAAAAGATTTGAGCATGCACTGTAGTATTTAACGTATGTAGTGGTGTTGCTGCAGTAAGGGTATTTCAGCTTCTGCCCTGCCTTACAAGAGGACTCCACCAAGTTGGCTTAAGATCTCTTCTCAAGATGTAATTCTTCAACTCCCAAGTTTTCTCTTTTTCAGTTTTTGTTCAATCTTTTCTATCTATAGTTGTTCTGGAACGAGCTCGTGTCGGCATTATAATTGATCTTAGTTGTTTTCGGACAATTGACAATGAACTTAGCCTTGGTGGATTGTATTATACTTGGTGATATATGATTGAGACTGAGGATTAGGACGTGAGACTTAAATTATTGAGTAAAAATGTATGATTTTGGTCTTCTCGTTGTATAAGGTGGAGGACAGCATTTGCAAATTTGCTAAGAAGGGTCTGACTCCATCTCAGATTGGTGTAATTCTTCGTGACTCACATGGTATTGCTCAGGTCAAAAGTGTTACCGGAAGCAAGATTCTGCGCATCCTTAAAGCCAGTGGTAACTTTTTGCCGTCATTCATATAAGTTTTGTTGGTCTCTCAGAATACAATTAAGTGGATTGGAAGAGAAAAATGGTCTTTTGGTAGTACTGATTGTTGCTGAGTGTAATGAAGTGGTTAGCTGAATGCCCTAAGTACTAATTCATGAAAAAAAGTTTAGGTTACATTTATATGGGTAGGCTAAGTAAGCCAAGACTAATCCAAACTGAGGTTAAATGGTTAGCTTGGTTGACGACAGGGTAATAAAGCTTTTATTATATTGTTTTGATTTGACTCATTAGGTCTTGCACCTGAAATCCCCGAGGATTTGTACCATCTCATCAAGAAGGCCGTAGCTATTAGAAAGCATTTGGAGAGAAACAGGAAAGACAAGGATTCTAAGTTTCGATTGATCCTTGTGGAGAGCAGGATTCATAGGCTGGCCCGTTATTACAAGAAGACAAAAAAGCTTCCACCTGTGTGGAAATAGTAAGTCTTGTTATGTTGACTCGAATGCACACATGCAGAGTTTATGCACTATCCTTTATTTATAATTATAATCGATCCATTCCTCTTTCTTAAATGAGGGTAGAGATGTTCTTTAAAATTATATATTTCATAATCTGTTTTATTTCTTGTCCATACTCATGTGTGTATTAGAACTGCGACAACAACAGCAGAATGATGCTTTTAAAATTTTGAAACTGCTGCAGTGTAGATTTTCATTTATATTACAGATGTAGCAGCTTAGATCCATATGCTTTAGTAGAAGCTATTAATGTGATTTTGAATTATCAAAAGAGCTAAGTGGGGCACTCCTCTACCCATATTTTGAGAATTTGCTAGGGTGACCCCATTTTGCTTTACCAACCCCAGGGAAACTCCAAAGACAGGCCTAGGTTAACCATGTTTATCAAAGTTCAATCTACGGTAAAAGATGATAGGTACATAACTAGGGATCATAGGACTCTCTAGGAACCATATACTATTGTTACCTTTGTCGTTAAACTTGCTGGTATACTGAATTCCATGATCACATTATCTGTGAGCTGCTTGTGCTTCTGTTTCATGATCGGCTGTTTAACGAAACCTTTAGTTATTCTATACTTTACTCTTTTATTTTGATTTTTGTTGCTTAACTCCTTCCACTCTTGACGCATTCCTATGATCTTGTTTTGCAGCGAGTCCACCACTGCAAGCACTCTTGTGGCTTAGGCAAAAAACTGTTTTGTGACGGTACTTTTGGTAGTGTTGTACTGCTCAGAGTTCAGAAGTTCTAGCTCTTTTTGTTTTGTGTTGGCGGTGAAGAGGGACAGTGAACATCTTTTAATAGTTGAAATGAATCCGTTTTGAGTCTCCTTGAACATTTGAGAATTCTTATTTGACCCCAAATTATGACATTTGCATTACAGATTTCAGATTACGTCTATTGGTAACATGTTAAACATCTTATGCAAAATTTTCTTATCGGGTCAGATGTTGCAAGGGAGGGTAGTCCAAAGGTTTTACCATGGATTATGCAGATGCAACTTTGATTGAGCAGCAGAAACAGAAATTTCATTAATATGGTTTGTTCTTTTTCAACAGTCGGTGTGGTGGAGTTTGTACGATTGATGCTGAAGAGTCTAACCTTAAAGATCATTAACCCCCACTAATGCAATTTTATCTGCAAATTATTGATCTGCTCATAAGTGAATACTCATCAATAGGTTGTTCATTATGACTTCATTCATACAGACGATAGGAAATGTCATTTCAAGTAATGTCAAACAAATATTATGTCCCAACTTCTAGATTAGATTCTTATCTAAGGCAATTCTAATGCATCAGCAACTGTATATGCACTGTACTTGAAAAGATAAGAATACACTATCAAAAGAATATTAAGAAGCACCGATTATGCACGAATAAATTGCCTCTTAAGAACTTCAGAATCTTTCAACAGCCAATTTCAGAACATTTGGGAGTCTTGACTTGGTAAGTAAACACGAAACAAAAATTTCTCATTCTCCATAACAAAACCTTTAATTTCAAAGCCACTACATTAGACCTACAAGGACTGTCTCAAGACAGCAAGGACTCATCCATTTGTTGTAATCCAACGTCCATTGAACCAAAGCTCAATAAGAGATGTTAACAAAGTACTAACAAAGCACAGAACATTTACGAATCTGCAATGGTAACTTCAACTTCAACACCAGGTTCAATCGTAATGGAAGTGATCTGCTTCACCACATCAGGTGAACTGAAAAGGTCAATGACACGCTTGTGGACTCGTAACTCGAATCTGTCCCAAGTGTTGGTTCCTGGATTTGGAAACAAAAAAGATGAAGAAACTAATCTCGTCTTAAACTACACGACTGGTCACACACTAACAAACCTCGAAACAAAAAAGCTTCTTAAAAATAATCCGAAGGGTTGTTTCTAAACTGATATAGAGATAATGTGAAAATTGAATTTAGAGAAAACTAGACATTTCTCAAGCAATTATAGTTGGTAATTGTCAAAATAGTTTAGTTGCAAGATAAATTACCTTCACCACAGGGAGACTTCCTGGTGGTAATGTGAAGAACTTTGGTAGGCATCCTGACTGGTCCCTTAACTCTCAATCTCTTATCCTTAGCACCACGAACCAAATCAGCACAGACTGCTCATTTAAACAAAGTAACACCAAATTCAACAAACCACAAACAAACACTACTCTTCTTTACAATTAATCACAGCAAATAAAATACAGCAGCTCAATATACCATCGAGATGATTTCTCTATACATCACAATTACAGTAAACAAAATTGAAGTGATGAAAGTGAAATGGGTCTGATACAGCAAAAAAATGGCGCATTCCAGTTCAAAGCAGAGTTCTTTGACAGGTATAATACAAGATAGATAGAGAAAAGAACAAACCTTTCTCGAGGTTCTTGACATTCTTAGATGAGAGAGTGATTCTGATCTTATGAATCTGCTCTTGGGACTCCTCCAATCCTGGCTTCGTCGGTTTCATAGCTCCGTAAGCTGCCGCCATTTTCTCGTACTGCTTTAATCACAGGGAATCCACAGACATGAATTTTCACAAATTATGCATGAAAACATGTATAAACAAAACCCAGTGAAGAGATTGCTGGTTGTTGAATGATTAAAATCACTAAAATAAACCCAGAAAAACCTTCTAATATCAAGCCGATAAGTTGAGAGCACCTTACAGACGAAGTGACCGAAGTTCTCGGGGCTGCTTCCTTTCGGCAACGGCGAGTTTGGCAGAATAGGGAAAGATCAAAAGGCACGAGTTTGGGGTTTATATATGTGGAGGTGTCGTGATTATTAGGGTTAGGGGTTTCGTTCATGGGCCGGGTCTTGAAAATTTCCTTGTACAAAATGTTACAATAATGTGCTTGAAATTGACCATACCAACCCTGTTTCAACTTATCTTATTTATATATTTAGGTAATATTTATATAAATATGTTAATAAAATAAATTGAAATAAAGTAGAAATAGAAAAAATAGAATAATAGGTCAATTGTAAAAGAAAATTAAAATTTACTCAATTTTATAATCATAATTCATAAAATTTTAAAATTACCTTAAAATATTATAGGCCAATTAGGCATAACAATTGAGTTCGAACTTGAGCCGAAGTCAACTAGATAAGTATAAGTTGACCAATTATGAGTTGAGGTTTTTGGGCCCTATTGATCCACAAGCAAGGCTCTGATTAGGGTTGTCTAAGCTCGGTCAAACTTTAGGCTCAACTAAAGGTGACAAAACAAAATTGTTTATAAAAAAATAATATTATTTTAAAAAAAAAATAAAATATAAATTAGGTTGAGGGCAACATTTTGGATATTGTTTCGTAGCGACCAATACCAAACCAAAATTGGTACGAAATGAAGGGTTGATTGTACCGAAGTTAAATACTAGTCGATACTGATCGGTTTCAAATGGTACCAGTCTGCACCAGCTGATATTTAAAATACTAGCTAAATATCGGCCGATATTGAAAATTTTTTAAAATAGGAGATTTTATTGCAAAAATTTTTTAAAATTTTAAATTCTCCCTCCTTTCTTTACCCCTCTTTTTTTAAAATTTTTTAATTAGTTATTT
>JANITW010000007.1:55970589-55981306 GCA_027564335.1 Erythroxylum williamsii
GGGATTTCCACGACTGTCGAAAATCTGTCGGGCTTTGACGAGCTGTATAGTTGCCATTGTCGCGTTACTTCTATGTCACCAAGGCTGCTTTCCTTTTTTTCTTCTCAAGCTTCTTTCTTCTTGTCTGGTTTCATTTAAACCTCGTAACTAAAGGGAGGTAGAATCTCAGCCGTTGATCTTGGTAATGTGGACGGTGGATGATCGATTTCTTGTGAATTCACGTCATGATGGACAAGTGGGCCCTCGTTGAATCCATTGGTTAGAGAATACTTTTACAATGGGCGCTTCGCGTTGTTGATTTTGAATTCCAAAGGCATTGTGTTCTCTTTTCTAGAAAGCCAACTATGATTGTATGAAATTTTCATCGAATCTGAAAAAAAAATAGAAATAGAGGTTAAAAAATAAAATTTAAATAAATGCTAAAAAATAAAAAGTATGAATTTCGATATGACTTCGGTGATAACTCGGATGGATGGATACCTAAATTTTATTCGTTTTTTTTTATTTTTATTATTTTATTTTTTTTAATATTTATAATTAAATATTAATATTTTATTAAAAAAATAGTTTATTTTATTTTCTTATAGAATGATAATAGTGCAAATAATACGGAGATAAAATTTTAAATATCGTGAAATTCACACAAGGATAATTTAAAGTTTTGAATATTTTAGTCTTTGTTATAGTTCTTAATTGTAAAAAATATATGTTGTCTTTGCACTAGACATTAAGATTTTTATTATTCCAATCTTATGATTTTTTAAGACATACAAATTAAAATCTTGACTTATTATTATTAAAATAATTTTAATTTAAAGTGTTTCCAAAAATTTATTGTTACAATTTTCTACTTAAAAGTTACATTTTTATGTGTTATACAATCAAATAGATATCTAAAAATCAGAACAATCTAAGAGAGTTACATATGGGTATTAAATCGTAAAAATCAATGAATATGAATATAGATATGGGTTGAGCCATAAAAATGAATATGAATATGAATATGAGTAAAGTAATATCCGAATCGAACCCTACCTATTGTTATCTCTAATGCCAACTCCGAACTTATACCCATAATTTTGTTCCAACTTTATTCTATCTCATCCACATAAATATGTGAGATTTAGAGAAATGTGTGGATGAGACCATATAAAATAGGGTTACTATAAAGTTACGAGTAAAGAACCTATTTTGCTCCCGTAACTCTTATACATTCTACTTTCAAATTTTCAATTTTGGATTTTATTTATTTTAATGATTTTATTATTAAAATTGAAAAAATATTAATTAATAAATAAAATTTTATAAATTAATAAATAAAATTAATTTTAATTTAGTGTTTTTATTATTAGTAATAACCCATAACTGTGAGCCCAAACTTTTTTAAGGCCCATTTGAGATTTGAGTTCCCTTTCTCTTTCCTAAAGCCAAAACCCTAAATCGAATTTGATAAAACCTACAAACCCCAACATTGATCGTCTCACATTCTCTGAACTCTCTTCACCGACGATAGTTGGAGGACTCCGGTATACATATATGCTGATCTTATGGGTTTTTCATTTCAAGTTTTATTCTTTTGTGCTTTTTCTCCGTTCTGCCTGCTTTGTTTGGTCACTTATCTGTAAGATTACATCTAGGGTTTTGTTTGCCCATCTATACATTTGAATTTGGTTTGTTTGTGTGGGTTATGCATTGAGGAGAAACATAAACAATCTGTTTTCTGAGCTCGTTCTGTATGTAGATGTTTGCAAATTCCTTTTCCTTTTCTGTTTGTACAGTGAATCACATGTCAACTGGGAAAACAACGGACTTTGTGAAAGTAGGGTGTTGGGTAGTATAAATTTCAACGTTCTTTTGCTGTGTTCTTTCTATTGTTTTCATTTTTGTGTGTTGTTTAGTGTGCGTTTCTGCTGTAACTATTGATCTTCCTTTAGTAGATGTTAGTAATTTGTAGTGTTTATGGCGGGATTTAACATACCCGTAATTTTGTGTTACTTTTGCAGGTAAATCGAAGTGCCATGATTAATAAAGATTCAGATGAGGAGCCAATGAATGATAATGGAGTGGAAGATCTCAGTGAGGAGGAGTATGAATCTGAGTCCGAATCAGAGCAAGAGCATGTGAAGTTGGCTGCACCCCAGTTGAATGCTGTATACAATAGGGATGGTTTAAATGACAAGTTTCAGGACTTTAGTTGGCCAGACAATGTGGGTTGGATCCATAAGCTCTCTATCGATGTTGATCAAGAGCAAGAAGTGGATGTGAATGATGATCTGGCCAGAGAGCTTGCTTTTTACACACAGGCATTGGAGGGAACAAGGAAGGCCTTTGAGAAGCTTGAATCAATGGGGCTCCCTTTTCTTAGGCCCCCTGATTATTATGCAGAGATGGTGAAGTCAGATGCTCACATGGAGAAAGTTAAGAGTCGGCTTTTAGCTGAGAAGAGAAACATTGAGGAGGCGGAGGAGAGAAAGAAGGCTCGGGAAGCCAAAAGAATAGCTAAAGAGGTTCAGTCCCAGAAGCTGAAAGAGAGGGCTGCACAGAAAAAAATGGAGATTGAATCTGTTAAGAAGTTGAGGAAAAATAGACAAAGTAGTGGGTTTGCTGGGCGTGAAAAAGATGGTGATATGAATTTTGCCTTTGAGGATGGTAAAGCATTTGAAAGATCTAGCAAGAAGAGGCCAGGGGTGGCTCCTGGAGATCGATCTGGAGGGAAAACAAGGCAATTTGGGAAGAGACAAGTTGACAAGAAGCAAATGAAAAGAGAAAAAAGGAACTCCAAATTTGGATTTGGGGGAAGAAAAAGTTTGAGGAAACAAAACTCAACAGAGACCACCGATGATCTTAGAAGCTTCAACAAGGGTGGTCCTGCAGGAAATAAGAAAAGGAAGAAGTGATCAACTGTCATGGTAATCTGTTCTATTCAATATTTCACTAAAAAAGTTATTGAGTTATGATTACAGTTCTTGAAATTTATTTATGCTGGAAGTGCTTGTATTAACATATCAAGCTTAGCTTTTTCTTCCTGTTAACTTGAATTCAAAGCAACCTTGAGTTTTGTGCTATTAATGCACGGTGTGTTTTTGCTTCATAATCGATTACATTTGCTCCAGCCATTTTGATTCACTTGGTTTGGTAAGTTCACTAAGCTGTCTCATATCCTTAATAGTGTGATAAAAACCCTTGGTCATATCGTTTCAAATTAATCTTTTATTAAACTACCCATCTCTAACAACCAATTTGTCACAGAACTGAGAATCTAGCTATTGATTGGCTCTCAAATACACTTCAATGCATATCCGTTGTAAGTGATAACACTTTTTTATGAGGTAATCAGAAGTCAACATCAGGGGATGAACACTTGGAAGGCACGTGCCACTTTCTATAGCATCAGTTGGAATTTCTGTAGCAATCATGTAAAGAAGTCAACTAATGGGATGAACATTCCCGTTTCATCTGATCTCTATAATTGTCTCCATCTGGCAGTGGTGATGTTATTCTGGTACATAAAAACAATTGCTTCACAGGTCTTCATCTGAATTGAAATTACTTGCTTAAGCGAATTATTTAACATAAGATAGATTTATAGATTTTTGTATAGCATATCCTCTGAATATTCATCAAATCAATGGGTTAATGCCATATGGCATGCCTCTTAGAAATAGCATGAAATGAATGCAGTAAGGATAGATTCAAAGGAAAAGTCTGGTAATTGTTAACATGATGACCCAGATTGGAGGTAGAAGTGAGGTGTTTCCATTTGGCGTTCGTGTCTTGTACAACGAACTTTTCATCAACTTAATAATGAGGGATGCCCCACGTATTAAATGGTCAAGAAGCTTCTCATCTCATGTACGTGTTTCATCGATCAATAAACAATAACATAAACTATGTCATTTTTCAATATCTGTCTCCATACACTTAAGCCTGTGTTCTTTTAGTTTGTCATACAAAACCTTTCTTTCAACGCCTGAGCCCTCCTACAACAGCCATAAGTAAGCTCAAATTGTACCCTTCTGCCAATTTCTCTCTAGCTTTCACAACCATGTTGACTCCTACGTTGGAACTGATCACTCGGGCTGCTTCCAACTCTCTCGTTATCTTCTGCTTCTGTAATTTTATTATACTTATGATCATCATAGGCTCAAAATCTGGCCCGGACTTTGATCAAGGAAGCTCAATTCCTGTCTCAGTGGCCACCTACCCATACAAGAACACGAACCAAGGAAGAGAAACAGAGCGTTCAGTCGATGAAAACAGAGTGTTCACTGATAAGTCTGCATTACTATCCAGTGCCCTGACGTCACAGAATGATTACAACAGTGAAAAGGACAACAGATATGGAGATGATGAACTAAGGAGAAGGATTGAAGAATTCATCGATAAAGTTAACAGAGGATGGAGAGAAGAATTAATGAGGGCACCTAGAAGTAATCATACATAAGGAATTCGAGGATCATCCTTACGCATCAGTACTCTCAATTCCATTAATGGAGGAGAAAATCTTCGCCCGTTTCCTGACGGTTCGAAACATAGATATGACAGCTTCATCTGAACATATGTGCCAGTTGTCTATGCTAACTTCCCATGTTCTTGGAGGTCTTTTTTTAACATGTAGAATAGAACAGTGCTTTGAATAATAAAAAGAAACTGAGATTGGCCTGTTGTCTTATAGTTTGAAACTTTAGCTTGTGTATATTACTTGTCCTTGCTGTAAATTAGCCACCAATTCTCTCTCACTTAAGGTAAGAGTAACATCAGAAATGATCATATGTTACAGCCAATGAGCCAGACTGTTGGTTGTTCGTCAAATTGCTGGACCACAGTTTCGTGGAATAATTGTGTTGAATCTGGAGATGCCTTGATGAGGGTCAATAACTAGAAAATTTGATGCTAAAGGTTTTCAGGTTCACACCAAGAAAGCAAATCCAATGCCTTCATTCTAAATTCTGAGAAATCTGAAATCCAAGCATTTCACAAACACAATGTCCTCCAGTTAAGTTCATTTATGGAAGTACTCAAACAAGAAGAATGACACACAAGGATGAATACACCTAAATGCTACAACAATAACACTGACCGATCTAATGCTGTAGGTCCTACCTAAAACTAAGGAAGAAGAGTACACTTGGTGGGTTAAAACCCATATGAAGTTAAACCCTGAGATTTTTTGTCAAAAGCTCATGACTTTGATCTTAGGTGAGGTCAAGCAAGCCTGAATACTGTTTCTGCAACACAACAATGATGAGATAACCAGCACATTTGCATCCGTCAGCAAGAAACCTCGCAATTTGACCGTTCAAGATCTCGTGATTCACATTCTCTGGATTCATCTTCAGGCGAAGTAGATTTACTGTCAGTTGCTGGGTTCTTAAAGGCCTGAAAGGGGTTGAGCGAATCCGGATTGTCTCCATGGAAGGGTGAATCAGGTAATGGAACTGGCTTTACTGCACCAAAGCCTGCTTTAATGTCTTCAGCAGTGATAATAGTGACAGCAGGCATGACAACCGGTGCAGGTGCAACTCTTTGCTTTTTATGTTTATGCTCCTGTTGGTGACCTGGGAGAAAACTGCCCACTACAACCTGATGCAAACAAACAAGTCCACAAAAACAGGCATTAAAAGCATAACATACAAGTTCATGTGGTCCAGCAGAATGACTGCTAAATCATGCAGTAAGAACAGCTTGTCTGTAAAGATTATCACTATAACATCTTTGCAGCATTTCGTCATGTTCTAAACTCCGTGAAAAAAGAAGCACTTAATTTTATCAATTAAAAATCTAAAAAAGGTAAAAGCATATGGCTGTAATCTATTAGCATTAAATCCAATCAAGTCCTTTTGTTTTTCTTCTTCTAAAACGATGGATACCTGCACTGGGCCAGCAGCTATTAGCAAACCAGCTAGTCCTCCCCCAACAACACGTCCATCTGCACCTGCCAAAGAGACACTCATTCCACCAGATCTACTCTTTGTTCCTCCATTCTCAGTCGGCATAAAAGATCCAGATAAGGAAAGTATCTCAAATCGACCCTGAAAAGATAATGCATTCATAGTGTCTTAGAAGTGATCATATTAATGTGGAAAATAAACGGACATGCCTTCTTATGTCCACGATGAAACAAATACTGCGGTGCATCTTGAGTCCATTTGTAAAAGGTTAGATTGTTATTGATCAGATAATAATATCTAGAAATATATAAGACAACAACATGCTCCAAAATCCAAAATTTCCATACATATTGAAAGCCTTAATTGATAATTAAGAACAAGGCTTAAGCTCATTATTCTGTTTCACATAATGCCAAAATTCTGAATTCCCAAGTAAAATTTTAATGCCGCTTCATAGATTACAACTGACTAATGGACACATATAGCAGAAGACTAGTTAGCCTAAGAATAACGAAATAAAAAGAATCCTTTTCGTTCGTCCGACTCACAATAGTAGACAGTTTCTTATTGTATGTGGAGAGAATTACATGTCCATCTTCTTAACTTCAATTGAGCATTTACAAGTTATAGTTATCAAAGCTACATTTATATTGTTTAAGCTGAATTGGCTCTGTTCTTCTTATACAAAAGGAATGGCAAGGGTGAGATCTACTCAGATTATATCATCAGTCAGTGAGCAATGGAAGCTTATTTCACAGAACTTCTCATGTTATCAACATTCACCAAAATACTAAAGTCCAATCCAGTTACATAAAAAAAGGTACTACCTCATATGTTAGGGTACCACCGAAGGAACTAGGTTGATGAAGTGTAACATTTGAGATTGGGCCATTTGCAGAGAGAATGCAGATAGCACGAGCTCCTTGTTGAGAAAAAGACATAAGTTTCATCGTTACATCCTATAACATCAACAAGGAAAGTTATTCAAAATACTCCCAACATAAAAATGACATCTGAAAATCGCCAAACATGTTTCTTGAATAAGAAGTGGCTGATTAGATAATGCCCCCTTCTTCAAAAAAAGATTAGATAATGCCCCATACAATAGAAACATAAAGGTTGCAAAGAGGTGAACTTGACCTATATTTCGTATACCGACTGATATTCAACGATAAGTTCCTTCATAGTTGTTATAGGAAAAGTGAAAGCAATCCGTTCATATTAATCCATACAGAAGATGAAACAGGATTACTGTTGACATGTTTAAAACACGGTTTCAATTTTTTTTCCTGGAACAAACTCAGATGAAGAACAGTAACTTAAGTGACTTGATGCACCACGCATCCTCCTATTGCATCAAGATTAACTCGGAAAAATCTCAAGACATACCTCACCAGCATTAACTGTAAGCACATGAGGGGTGAAGTTCGCTCCAACAAAGTACGCAAAACTTTCACCTGAATCCAAAAGATCTTAGAAAATCAGGACAATCGTAAAAGAAACCTTGCAATTTTGAAGTGTAACCAACCATAACAAAGATGTATCAACAGTTGGTAGTAGTACTGTAGAAAAGAATGAGGCCAAAAGATTGGTGTTCAAAGCTGGCAAGTCAATCAAGTGAAAAAATAGATGTCAGTGATTGCTCAACTAGTCGTTGACCCAACCAAGAACCAGAAAAGAACGACGTATTCGTATAACTTGGTTTTAGAATAATTAAGCTCCTCATTACAAAACATTGGCATAAAGTGAAATTGCTGTTTCCAGTTGACATAATTTTTTATGGAAGTCCAACTATGGGAAACCATTTACCCCACATTGATTGGAATGAGCAGATAATATACCAAGTAACTGCTGAAGTTTTATGAGTAGTTTGACAACCATTTGCATTATTGTAACTCTAGTTCTTCTGCATAGCTTTTTCATCCTGCAGACTCATCACTACTAACCTATTAAAAATATTACTAGCCTAAGGCAGATCTAGATCCAGCCATATGGTCCTAGTTGTTCTTTACCCTTCCAACAAAGTCTGTCAAATTGGGAAAAACATTTCTCAGAGCTCTACTTTTGTTCCGTTCTCTGCAAGTACAAGCGTTATATACCTGTAATGTAAGAACATTTTTTTTAAAAAAAAAGATGCCTTCCCATTACGTTGTCCTCATCCATATCTTCTTCTCTCCCCCACTTGACGCAAGAAAGAAAGTATCAGAAAAGAACGGTCCCACTCTCACTCTCACATCAAACTCAAACAAAATTTCCGCCATACTTCGGCTCCAATACCCAACACAAAACAAAGGATAAAACCTTTGACCCACATAAGACTTTGCATCATCATCAGCAACAGATAAACCCATATCGCCATCGAACAGACAGATACGGGACCTCATCCATAGTAAAGCAACAAACAATGTGTTCAGAGGTTACAGTCCCAAGTATAATAACAGTCAAAACAATAGTTCAACAGTTGGTGAAATTATGAAAAAAGTATAAAAGAGAGACTTTTGATCTATGTACCTGGGCTTTTCTGGTATTCGTAACTATGCTGCTTCTTCGTTGACTCTAGAGGCCGTCCTCTACCCCGCTTCCAAGCCGAAAACTCTCCGGTGAGAGGAACCGACGAGGATATCGGCATCGGCGACAATGCCGTCGTTATCGCTAATGACCCGTCTGGCCCGTACTTCCTGGGTCTCCCTCTCTTCTTCTTCACCGCCGAACCGTCCGTGGCTAACGATGGTTTAACCACCGTAAGAGCAGCAACAAACTGATTAGTGTTCGGGGTCGAGTTTGGATTCGGGTTCGGCGTAGAACTTTCGGTCCTTGGAGCCACTATAAAGTTCTCCGGAACTTCATCTCCTTTCACAGTCACTCCTATGCTCATTCCCTCTGCTGCTTCCATTTACTCATAGATCACTCAAAACCCTCTAAAACCCTTAAATCCCTGAAACCTCAGGAACCTGAAAGATCCAAACTTGGAACTCCAGATGGTTATTTCAACACCAACAAGACAGGAAATTTTTCAAAAAATCACAGCTTTATGGAGGGGGGAACTTGAACTAGATACTTCGCTTCAAAGAAAATGAAAAAAAAAAGAATCTTTTTGGTTGAATCTTCAAAGATCAGGAAGTGAATAGTATAGAATAAAATAGTTGGCCTTCTAGGGTTCAGAAATCCGCCATTGCAGGTGATGCACAGAGCTTCAATGGCAACGGATGAATTTGACAAAAAATTAACAAAAATTAACAAAAATTAAAAGCTCAGAAAATGCAAAAACAATATTTCTGTGATGGTAAGAATTTCTTACAAGCGGAATGAATTTAGGGTTTTGCAAGAAAAGGAAGAGGAAATAAATAAAGTAGGAAAATACAAAAAATTAAAATAGAAAACTAAACCATAGTTGATTTAATATTGTCAAATTAAACAAAATAATCAATATTTTAATTCCATTATTCAAAAGTATAAATTATGGTTAAGAAAATGGTTCACGTCCGTCTTGGAAATTTAATAAATTGGATTTAAATATTAAATTCCAGATCAAGTAAAATTTAATATATTAAAAGAAAATTACTTTTTATTTTAATTATTAAAATTTCCCCTTTAATTATTTATAATTTAAACCATAAAAAATGGTTCTTCCAAAGCTGTAAAGCTAACTTGGAACCATCCCATTTTTCAACTACTGACATCTTCTTTGTCTCTTTAGCCAAAAATTAAAGTTGACTATATAAAAAAAAATCCAAGTAAATTGCCCTCTCATTTCAGAGTATTTACTGTCTGAGCCACTGTAGACAACCTTAAACCCAGAAAGGAAAAGGTTGAAGATGACCAAACCAGAAGCAACCTTAGGCAGTTAGTGTCTGTGTCAGAGAAAATGGAATGGTCCAACTGGTAAAAGTAACCTTTAAGATTCTTCCAAGTTCCAATTTAAGAGAATGAAGGAAAGACTAAAAATGATACAAAAGTTATCTTAAGTTCAGTTTAATTGAGTTTTGAATTGAATTTTAGAATGAGTTTAAATTAAAAAGTATGACTCAAAATTTGAATTATTATTATTTTTATAGAGACACGTTAAAATTTATAAGTAATATTTGAATGAAAATACATGATTTGTTAAGTAATTTTTTAAAAATATACGTTTTATAAATTATTAAACAAACAACAAGAGCAACAATAACAACAATAACATCAGTAAAAATCTCACTGAGGGACGGAGTCTAAAGAGGTCTCGTAGTATACAGCCTTATCATTAACTAGTAGAGAGGTTGCTTCTAAATGTTTCACGTGAAGCAAAGAAAAAATAAAAAATAAAAAAAGAACAACAATAATAATATTCTAATGAGAATTCCTTTAATATGCAAAGTATAAAGAGGTTCAGGAATAAACAGTCTTATCCCTAATTAATAAAGAGATTATTTTTAAGAGATGAAAAAATTTTATTGAAAAATTTGGAAAAAACAGTGGATAATTATATAAACAAAAAACTATATAAATGAAAATGAATAAAATCAAAATAAAAGATAAAAGTAAATAAAAAAGATGTAAAAGAAATAAATAAAACACATAAGTAATTGAAAATTATGAAATAAATAAGATAATTAAAGATGCAAATATTATAAACAAAAATATTTAAGCTAACCATTATATGTATTTAAGGATTTGCTTAATAAATATTTAAAAAATAAATCACAATTTTAAGAAAAAAGGGTTATTTTAAACCTGAAATATAGATCACTTAAGCTTTTGGAGGATAAGATGACCAATAAAACTTGGTTAAGGTTTGATTTGGAAGGTTGGAAAAGGCCTATATGTAAAAACACCACAAGGGAAAGATA
>JANITW010000007.1:55995199-56005479 GCA_027564335.1 Erythroxylum williamsii
GTACAGAGGACCCCCCCCCCCGAACAGGACAGGTGAATCATCGAAAAGCGGGTAAAAAAAGTTGGTCCATGTCAGCACCTAGTTAGCGGTAAAAAAAGAAAATTACCTGTAACATGATGCTGCATCTAACGTCAGCACCTCGGTAACGGTAACAGGTGTCAGTTATGGAACATGCAGCATCGAACGAGCTGTGGTCGTTTAAGTTCGCGAGCTGCGTGACTGTTCTGTCTTTGTAGAATTGTGCGACGTAGTTTTGCGCTTTCCAGCTAAGAAAAACGTGGCACGCACTTGGTGTGTGTACGGTGCAGTGTGTACTGATCTGCTTGTCGGCTACTTTATGGGCCGGGTCGAGCTGATTTTTCCGGGTTAAGCTGTAAGCCCCTAGGTTATGTTTGATTTTATATTAAGTTTTTAATGAAATGAAATGATATAAAACGATTTATAATAGAATGAAATATAAATAAATGTAATATAAAAATTATAAAAGTATTCGTTATATAATATATTGAAACTTTATTTAGATAAAGGATTTATAATGTAATAAAGTTGTTTATCATTTTATATTTTATCATAAACTTTCTAAACTGAAAGTTTTTTTTATTGTTTAAAATATAATGAGATGTAATATGAAATCCTCGTTTTCTATCTCATTCTATTTCATTTCATTTTATTATAAACTCTCGTTCTAAATGATGAAATGATATTATATTTTATTCCATTACATTATATTTCATTTAATTATTAAACTCTCAAAAGTCTAAAATTTTGTACTCAGCCTAGCTCAACTTAAATTTCAATTAAGCCCCACATTTTAAGCTCGATCTCAAGTCCGATTGGACTCTAGTGGCCATAAGCTTGATCAGTCTAAACTAAGTTCGATTAAATAAATTTTAATTTTGAAAAAATAGAAAATGACGTTATTCACTTCAAATTTTGAATTTTCAACCTAGCTGGTCTGGAAAACCTAATTGAGCTAAACTCGAAGCTCGAGGACTAAGGATGATTGTAAGTTTTCAATCGGACTAATATCTACACTATCCGACCCCAAAAAATAGATATGAAGGTTTTTTAAATAAATGTTGAGAATTGAACGTGAATATGGATCTAATAATAACCCGAACTGATGGATATTCATATCCTATCCATTTTTTATTAATTATATTTTTTGTTTTTTGAATATTCATAGTTAAATATAATAAAATATTAATATTTTTTTAAAAATAAACAATTTTAAAATTTCCATTTTACTCTTCGATCCTTACTTTTTTCATTATATTTTTTTTATAGGATGATAATAATACAAATGATATAGAGTTGAAGTTTTGAATGTTGTGGAGTTCACACAAAGAATTTGAAGTTTTGGATATTTTAATCTTTATTTCAGTTATTGATTGTGAAAAATATATGTTGTCTTTACACTAGACATTGTGATTTTTTATTATTCCAATTTAGGACTTTTTTAAAGACGTATAAATCAAAATATTGACTTATTATTATTAAAATAATTTTGATTTGGAGAGTTCGCAAAAATCTACTCCAGTTCGATAAATATAAGAAAAACTCGAACAATCTGATAGATTTAGATATTAGTAGTAAATCGTAAAAACTTATGAATATGAATATAGATATGGGTTGAGTCATAAAAAATAGACAAAGTAATACCCAAACCGAACCCTACCTATTGTCATCCCTATCGAGGACCAATTAACTTAAAATCAAACCGAGCTAGGCAACTTTCATCGTTCTTACTCGAATATTGCTTAAAAAAATTTAAATAAGCTCTCAACTTCTTTTTTAAATTATTTTTTAAGACAAAGCTTTTTAATTTATACTTTAATTAAAAATAACGATGAAAAACATACAATATAAACATCTTATATAAAATAATAAAATAGTATTTATATAATATCCTAGCTCACTTAAATTAATTAAACTTCATTATAATTGATAATTTAATATAATTACAATAAATTATTAGGGACGATTGCTTCGTATAAGACAATGGTAATATGAATAAAAATGAATATAGTAAGGAATAAAAATGAATATTATCATTATAATTATAATAGTTGGTTAAGACAAATGAATGATTACTATTACCATCGATAATGGTTGATTTGTAAAAAATATTGATAATTAAAATTAATTAATTACATTTTAATAAATTGTTTCATTGTATTTTAATTAATTATATTACAATTATTTAATAAATAATATTATTAGTTAAAGAATACCAAATCTTACTAAACCAAAAAAAATCAAGCATTGCTTTGGATCATAGGGTAGGAATAAATAATGGTGCAAAGCTACTATATTGGAATAACAAAAGATATCGGAGGAATGACTCTTATTCCTCTCATAATAGAGATGACTGAAGCAATGTCTAAAAATTATGAATGAAAATATAAATCATCCGATCATAACTTTTTACTAAGCTTTATTTTTTATTCCATACTCATTCTTCTCTCCTCGTATTTATCAAATAAGCGTAACTGTAATTTGTATCAAATTTAGTTAGTTTAATTTGGGTTTGAGAATTAGGTTGCTGCGATAGTGGATGTCACGCGTGTCATCTTACGTATCTAAGATTAGTATATTAAACGTGATTAGTAATGACCTTATTAGCATATTAGATACCAAATGATCAAATTTGTCCTCCTATATGTCACGATTTAGAGACTTGCCCATACATGCGGACATGATCGATGAGGTCACGCATTTCATTGTAAGTATCTAAAATTTGTATATTAAACACGATTAGTAATGACCTAATTAGGATATTAGATCTCAGTGATTATCAATTATCATACTTGTTCCCACATATGTCATGATTTACTCACAATTGATCTCAGATTTAAAGCTTGTCAACAAGAAAATGAAGTCCTCAGTATCATCATCGTTAGGCTCAGTCTTAAATTCCGCAATAAAGTATGATCTAGGAAGGTCTAAATCTGATAGTACACAATCTTATCCTTACATAATAGAGAAGTTATCTTTGATAGATCCACATATAAACATGGCAATAAAATAATGATACAGGTTAAAGAGTAAATAAATAAAACAAATACGATAAATAATTATGTAAATAAAATTACAATAAAATACATAAATACGTAATAAATAAAATATAAAATATAACTTGACTTTTAAAACTAAATATAAAAAATATATTATCTATTTCTCTTTAGAAAATGAAGTGAGTTAAATAAATCAAAACTTATTATCTATATTTTGAAAGCAACCTCTCTTCTAATTTTTAACTTAAAAAATGTCATTTTTAAATTTCGGATAATAAATATCAATAAAATGCATATAATATGAACATCAAATATTAACAAATCAAACGTTTTTTTTTTATGTGGATGGTGATAGGCTTGTTCGACCTTGCCCGATTTATGATTTAAAATATAGATTTAAAAAGGGCATCGATTTATCTTTCTGATTGGACATAGGGTGGGCTTGTTCAACCTAAACGTGACCTATTAACTTTCTTTTCGGCTCGTTGTTTTGTTACTCTCGATCAGGCCACAGGCTGGGCTCGGTCGAACTTGACCTAGCCTAAGCCAAATTGTCATGCTTGTTTATATCACGGTTCAATAAAATTCTTAAATTCGAACTTAAAACAATTAAATCTTACACAAATAAACTATTTATTATAACTATTTTTAATTATTAATTTAATTTATCATATTAAATTTAAAAACTGATTTAAGTTATTATATTAGTGAAATTTAATTAATTTATATTTGATATTTATATTTCGTGCATTTTTTTATTTTTTCCGAATTTCTTAAACGAAACAAAACATGTCTTTTATTCTTTATGGCTCTTTAACCATCGCTAACGACATCGTTTCTTCTAAAACGACGTTATTGTAAGTTGTAACCAATCCAGAAACGTTTCCGACCTTGGAAGTGTGTGCTCGCGGTCGAAGAGCAGAAAGCTAGCCGAGAGACGCCATCCATGAAAGCAGACGCTACAATACTAGCAGCTCCTCTCTAGAACCCCTTGCTTAAACCCTAATTTGCTTTCTCGAGCTTCAATTTTCTCGCGCTTGTTTCTTCATGGCAAGTAGAACTTTGACTTTTCTTCTAACCTCTCTCTCCACCCCCCAATTATCCGGCGAGACGCCTCAGTGTTCGTTTTTGCTTTCCACGAGCTCATTCCGCGGAGTAAAGCTGGTGACTAGACCTTCATGTTCAAGCAGTTTCGCCCTCAAGTGCCACCGCTCTGTGCTTAGTACCGTGTTGTCTACTCTTCCAACTAAGTGGGTTTTGGTTCACTTTTAATCTTCGATTTGTCTGGATTTTTAGAGTCTTGACATTGGATTGCCATTGTTTTTCTGTGCTACTGCAGGAAATTTACGTCGGAGAAGATCCCAAAGTGCGTTAGTCGGTATCACTTTTGTTTTTTGTGATATTCATATTAGTTCCTTCAATTTAGAAATGCATTTTCATTTTTTCTGGTGTCGATTTGTTATGATTGATTAGATGGTCGGCGAGGGCAATAAGGTCGTTTGGATTGGGAGAATTGGAAGCGAGGAAAATCAAGTATCCCAATACTGGAACTGAAGCTCTTTTGATGGGGATTTTGATTGAGGGTATGTGAATTTTCTCCTATCCCCAGTTCTTTTAACTGTTCATTTGTGTATTTCTGTAAACTGTTGACCTTCAATTTAGCTCTTGGGCTAGATGTTCTCTTCATGTAGCTCTTGAAAATGCTTACTTGCTTGAATATTTGGACTTCTCTTGTGTTGTATATATCTCTGAATAGGAACAAAGTTAATGTAAATGGAATCCCCTTGTATCTGTGGAGTTGGGATTTTCTTAATTCTGAATGTATTAAAGTTAACTCATGTCTGCTTAGGAACTGAGCATATAGCTATAATGTTTCCGTTATCCGTTTGGGCTTCCCTGAGCTTGGTTGTGGTCATTTGCAGGAGCAAGTCCAGCTGCAAAGTTCTTGAGGGCCAATGGGATAACTTTGAATAAGGTTAGAGAAGAGATTTTGAATCTACTTGGGAGATCTGACTTGTACTATTTCAGCCCGGAGCATCCCCCATTGACAGAGCAGGCTCAAAAAGCTCTTGACTGGGCTGTTGAAGAGAAACTAAAGTCAGGTAATTACATCCTATTTTGGCTTAGACAGCTTAATTTGATGAAATTTTGGCATTTTTGGTCGAGATTATGCACTCCTATTGAGATTAATGTCTGATTAGTTGAAAAGGTTCCCTGTAAATACATCACAAGTAGCATAAAAGTGTTTTTTCTTTTTGAAAGTCGAAATGAATATAAATTGGATGTAAAATGGAAGGGCATAAAAGTAATATTATAACGAATGTGAAGCATGTTGTATAGTATGATCCTAGTAGCACAGCTCGATTGAGTTTTCATCCACTGCTGGACATTTAGTTGATCAGCTATCTTACAATAGACATGTTCTGCATATTTCGGTTTTCTAATATCTATAACCCTGTTAACATATGTCAAGGCTAATTCTGGAGATATGCATAAAAGGAGAAGAATGTTTGTGAATGGGATAGTAGGAAGTTGCGTACAATTCTTCGTTGATTTGGTTGAGTTATGTTGCCATTAGTAATTACGATTGTAAGCAACCAGCCTCGTGTTAATTGTAAGATATAGGGGAAAATTGTTAGTGAGAACTTGCTTCATGGGTACATGAGCTGAGCTATGAATGCTTGCAGATGAATTCTATTATATTGATGAATGGATGAGACCCCTCAAAATCTAATGTCAAGATTCATGTTTTGTGGATTGCTTTATATGTCTAATGCATTACCCTCAGTGTCATAGTTGATTTTTGTACTAATTGCAGGTGATAGTGGGGAAATAACCACAACTCATGTACTCTTGGGAATTTGGTCACAAGTAGAATCTGCTGGTCACAAAATCTTAGCAACTCTAGGTTTTAACGACGAGAAAGCCAAAGAACTTGCTAAATCTGTAAGTTTTTTAACACCATTGATTGCTCATCACAGTTTGCATAGTGTTGCAACTTATGTCCATTGGTGTTCTTCTTCATAAATGCAGATAAATGGAGATAAAGTCTTGAGCTCTCGTTAAGAAGCTCAGCGTCCCAAGGACCTCTACTCGGCTTCCTGTATTTAGACTGGTTGATTCTTGAAGTGATTAACGAAGGTCTTCCATTAATTGTAATTTGGTTTCAAATCTTAAATCCAAAATTCCTTCTTGGCACAGCTGGAAATATTGAAACTTACTTCTTTATGTACAAGAAATTTTGCAGAACTTTATTCGTTTGTCCAGTATCTGTTTGCCGACGCGTTTGGTCACGGATCTATGCTGATTCCTTTTATCAAAATCTTGTTTTCAGCGGATGAAATTTGATTTGCTTCTGCATAAGCATTCCCAAACTTGTGTAATACTGTGCTTCATATTGTATTGAATTTTTAATATAGGAAATTGTAGAGTCCACTAACAAAAATTGGGCTTGGGTTAACTATTGTCCAAATAACTAGAATTAGTTATTTGGATAGTTAGCCTTTACCACTTATAAACTCTTTAACATTTTCATGTCTAGGACACTCTAACACTCCATTTCAAGTGCAATTGGGGCTGGACATCTAGTTGTCATTTGAAATATACGCAGTGGTAACCGGACCAGGCTGCTGAGACTGGACATTCAGACGGACAACCGGAAAATTAATAATTCGGACCAAACTCACTCTGATATCATATTGAATTTTTAATATGAGCAAAGTGTAGAGTCCACTAACAAGAATTGAACTTGGGTCAACTATTGTCTTATTTGGATAGTTAACTTTTACCACTTATAAACATTTTAATATTTTCATGTCTAGGACATTCTAACATTGTCAGGAATCCCATATCGGACAACTATAAGATCATTAAACAATTTATAATAATATGCAAACCTCTTCCTCTTGAGCTAACTTTTGGGGATGAGTTAGATACTTCTAATATGGTATCAGAGCCAAGTCAGTTTGTCTCGATAGTTTGGGGCGGTATCCGGTTATATCCCTTTGTCCAATTAATTCATGGTTATATCCCTTTGTCCAATTAAGTCTTTTACTCAGCAGGCATGGTAATGGCTCGGGTGGCCGATCGGAAGAAGTTTTTCATGGCGAATCGGGTTGGCGGATTTGTGTTGTCGTGACGTTTATGTAAATGGCAAGGTTGTTGGAACAAGTAGCAGCTAAGATGTAGTTGATTAGATAAAATAAGAGATTTATGGTATAAAGTTTAGAAAGTTATAAAATTAATTAAAGATTAGGTCAAATTAAAAAATTAAAAAATAATTAAAAGAAGTTTAATTAAAAATTGTTAAATAAAATAGTTTATTTATTTTAGTTTATAATAACTTATTAATTTACGAAAATTGACATATTAATTAATAAACTAATTCATTTTTAATAATAAAAGTTATTAAAATAAATTAAATTGAAAAGTTAAAAATCGAATCGGAAATTTAATCGATTCAAAAATTTTATGATTAAATTATTCAAGCTGATTGAATCTTTTATTTTAATTTCTATGTTATAAAATTTCTTTTTTATAATTCAATATTAAAAATAGTATTAATATTTTATTAACAGATAAACACTTCTTTTATTAATATTTTAGGCAATTGTTTTAAAACCGAACTTAAACCGGCAAGATAATAGATTTAAGGTTGATTTAAGGTTTAAAAGATTTAACTAATATTATATTGATTGAAAATTGAATACTTAAAAAATAATTGAAAATAATTGTCCTTATTTATTAAAATATTTAAAGTTTAATTGAAAATGACTCTTTAAAAAATTAAATACTTTATTTTAGTTTATAAAAACTAATTAATTGACAAAAATTAACCATCAATTTTTAATAATAAAAATTACTAAACTAATTAAACAAAAAAATTAAAACTGAGCCGAAAAGTTGACTAATAATTAGAGTTAAATATTAGATTTAGGCAAAGCATTGGTTTATGCAAAATTTGATCAATGAGGTGCATATATGCATCTAATAAAGTATAAGGAATTTCTTTTTCAAGTATTCAATTATATCATTTTTTAATTCAATGAATTATTTATAATTTTAATTTTTTCATTATTTTCATAGTCAATGAGTTAATATGAGTTAAATAATAAAATTTTACATGATGTATAATGATTATTAATTTTATTGCATTTTATGTTTTATAATAACTCGATATACAAACAACTAAAAAAGAGATTAAACACGTAATGCGTAGGATGTAAATTTTAACTCGGCCTGATTGTGGCCATGATTGACTGGGTCACGAGTGAGTTACAGACCAAAATGATTTGACCTGGGCTATGGCTAGACCGAAACAACAAAATCGACATCGTTTTGTAAATTTGTCTTTAAAAAAACAAGGACAGGCTAGATTGGCTCGGCTCGTTTGTGGCCTATCTAACTATTAGTCGACCCGAGGACCATCCAAACAAGGGTCGAGTCAGGAGTAGTCCAGGCCCCGGTCCGGCCGACTTGAGCCAATGACATTCTTAATAATGTGTAAATATTATTTCTTTGAGATAAAATTTGGAAATTTATTAGGAAAAAATTACAATATCTAGTAGAGATGGAGGTGGCACAAAGAACCAAACTCCCAAGCCTGCATTGAAATGTGCTCCAACAGCTGACGTATGAGCAACAACATTCGTAGACCTATAAACAAAACTACAACTAGCGACTGGTATCTCTGACAAAAGAGATCTGCAGTGCTCAATAATTATACCAAAAGCGGAAAAATTTTTAGTTGAAGCATTGTTAATCGCATTAGCAACTATTTGTGAATATGTTTCAATTAATACTTGAGTCCATCCTTGTTCTTTAATCCAGCTCAGGGCCTCTCTCACAGCAATAGCTTATGCAAATTTGGCATTAAAGAAACCTCCATGCATCATCACAGTTGAGTTTCTCATAACAGCCCCAACACCCACGTAGCCAGTGATAGAACCAGTGGAGGCATCCACATTTATTTTCAACCAATCCATTGGTGGTGGAGACCAAGACCGATCGAGGCTCAAAGCACCATTTCACTCAAGGTCAGATTGCTCTGCCTCCTTCTAAGCATTCCAAACCCCCAAAGCTAGAGACAGAACTGCATATGGATTTTGACCACGTTGACGCCATACTATGTCATTCTTATTGATCCGTGGTGCCTAGCAAATCATGGCTACATGGCATAAATCATTAGAACCAACCAAACTAGCCATTTAACTGAACCAGTTGCCAAAAGTTGTTGTAGAAGTCACAAAGAACCCCAAAGTAGACAATTGCCACACTCGCATGGAAAAAGGACAAAGAACAATTGCATGGAAATTTGATTATGAGCTTTCGATGCAGAGAGGAAAAATATTTGGGACCTGAACTCGTCTTGAACACAAATTTCTACGACAAGGTAGAATATCACAAACTAGATTGTAGTTGAGGTGGCAAGAGGCATTAAGCCCTGGTTTGGATTGAAGGAAAGCAAGAGAAAAGAAAGGAAGAGAATTAATTTCTCTTGGTTTCCACCATTTGGACAAAAATAAACAAAGGAAAAGTGAGAGAATGGAGAGGAAATTAAGGGAAGCTTGGGCCAAATATGTTTCCCGTCAAATTGGTAGGAAATGAGGAGAAATCCAAGACAAGAGAACCCTAATATATGTAAATTACTATAGTATCCTTATTTAACTCAACAAAAAGGACATACTTTTAGCCACAATTTTCCCCACACATAACACAACCCTCCCGCCTTTCTTCTTATTTTCTTTTGCACAACTCCTGCCAAAGAGGTAAGGTTGATTAATCCCTTGATCTGATTACGAAAATTGCTACTATGACTAGTAAATATGATGTTTTGTTGTTGGTAATCAATTAATTGATCAATCTCATATGGCTTTTTTAGTTATTGGTAAGCAATTAAATTATTTTTCCTCTTTTTTATTTGTAATGAATTTTGTAGTTGTATAATAATTTGATAATAAGATTTTACAATTGTTTAATAATTTTATATACGTCATTAACATGTTGCTATATGGGTTTTTCAATTTGTTTAGACATTATATAAATATAATGATATTTTCTACATGTTGAAATGTTGAGTAGAAAATGAATAATTTAGATCAGAGATTCACTGAAGAAGATGATTCAAAAGACGAGTGGGATAGGACAAGGCGAGTTGCTGTTGTTCAATTAATATGTTATATAGTTCATATTCTTAGCCTTTGTCATAGTTCTATGTATGGATCCTTCAAACAAAAAAACTTAGTAGCTCAATATAAAGAACAA
>JANITW010000007.1:56048932-56074037 GCA_027564335.1 Erythroxylum williamsii
CACATAGGCTGGAGGTTAGGAATTAGTTACAGAGAGAGAGTGAGAATGAGGAGGTACAGAGGATATATAGGATTCGGAATAGAGAGGGGATATCATCATTCATATTCTGGAAATACTGATTGTGTATTGGCCTGGGAGCTATCTCCCAGGAGTTATTCGGCTACTGTTTCCTACATCTACGTAAATAATACAATTCTCTACTAAATTCTTATCAAAGTAAGCAACAAGTTATAATAAAAATTAGCTTAGAAGTAGAATAATTTAGTCCATTCTAGGCAGCCCTTGTCATTGACAAGTGCTGCCCGTTTTCATCAACAAAAATAGGTTCTGCAGGAAGGGATCCAATGTAAATAATGGAAAAGAGGTTAACTTTCTTGAGAATCGTTCTTGGACTCGATCCCAAGCATGAACACAGAACATATTATTCTTCTTTTCTTGTTCATGCTTTGCAAGTTTGCAATAAAATCTACTTAGGCTTTGTTTTTCTTCTGAAGCATTTAATGTATTGTACATTTATGTGGTAGTGGTTGCAGCAATGCGCATGTTGTTGGGTCTGTATGTCTACATAGCCAGCATTGTAAATACCTTGAGTTCCAATTAAAATTAGAATGGCAAAACTAATCAAATTGCTTTTGTTTTCTGAGATTGTATTGTGGCTAGTTCATTTTATGAATCTATGAATGTTTCATTCTACAAGTGATTTAGTGCGTCTTTGATAAACTCTGTATTCATATCTCTTTATCTTGAAGGGTTGTGCAGAGACTTGACCTTTCCAAGTCTAAAGCTTCAGTTCTGTCTTCGGTTAGTTAACTTGTTGTATTCTCTTTGTAGGTTACTTGAACTTTGTTTCTTTCTACGTTAATGTTTCACTGTTAATCTATGTATGGGAACTCCTGATTATGCTAACAGGGCATCACAACGATCGGGAAGTCATTATTTTTTCTGGCCAGTCGTTTGGGTGATAGTTTGCTTGTGCAATTTACTTGTGGGATGGAATCGACACTTTCATCATCTGGTTTGAAGGAAGAGGTAATTTTTGCTAGTTAATATCCTAAGTTTTGCTTAGTGCTACTTCAACGACCATATTTTCATTCATTTACTTGATCTTGTCATCTAAGACTATGCAAAATTTATGAACATAATTGTTTCAAGAATATTCTTGAAATTTACCCAATAAAAAGTTCACCAGTGTTTCTTCTGCCTCTTGAAAATTTCTCTGCTCTTTGCATTACGTGCAGGTTGGAGATATTGAAGGTGACATTCCATCAGCAAAGCGATTGAGGAGGTCATCTTCTGATGCTTTGCAAGATATTGCTAGCGGGGAGGAGCTTTCTCTATATGGATCAGCTCCAAACAATGCAGAATCAGCACAGGTTGCCTTTCTTTTCGTTTATGCTTTTTTTTCCCTGTGCTTAGGAAGGAAAAGTGAATACTGCATCTTAGTTAAGAAGCCAATGAAAGTAAAATCTAGTAATATAAAATTGAGAGAACATATATTAACTAGTACCTTATTCTTAAATGTCATAGATGAACTCTTAAAATAGTAAGTTATAGTGAATGGTTAGGGTGAAGGTATGTCTCAAATAGAGGGAGTTTAGGAAATACACTGATTAACCCTTCGCTTTATTCAGGAATTACACGATCTTATTTCTTTAATTAGCAAGAACATATATGGGCATTCTATCTAAGATAATAGCCTCAAGATTCCACTTTGGTGGCAGATTTATCCAATTACGTTTGTCATTTTCTGATTTTCTGTTATTGACTTTTGACTTTTTTTTTCTACTTGTCTAATTATTATTGCTTTTTGCTTCTTCATATGTTTTATTTTCACCGATGCAGAAAACTTTCTCATTTGCAGTACGGGATTCATTGATCAATGTTGGTCCTTTGAAGGACTTTGCTTATGGCTTGAGAATAAATGCTGACGCTAGTGCAACTGGTATTGCCAAGCAAAGCAACTATGATCTGGTTAGTTTTACATGGTAAAAGTGTTACTTGAGGCCCAAAAGGATGGCAAGAAAAGCAAAGAAATTGTATTTCGTCCAACTCAAAAGCCAGAGCTTTGTGGGTGTTACCACACCTTTATTATTGCTGGTTCAGCTTTTGTTTCTGATATTTTGTATTCTTGTAATCCACACAAAATATCAGAGATGATTACGGGTCCTATCATCTTTGATACCAGATGATAGGACCCGTAATCACAACCTCAATGAACAGATTGCATGTTAATTGAAATAAGGTCCTGACAGTAAGGAGAATTAGAGAGTCTCCTATTCTCTCCCAAAAGAAAATATCAGTACAAACTTCCTTAACCTTTTCTAACAGAAAGCTCCTATTTATTCTCATCTTTCTCCCTCCCAAGGTGTAACAAACTTGTAACAACCCTATATTCTGTTTTCTAGGCCTAAATAATTACCCAGAGTCACCTGGCATAAACTTTTCTTTCCTTCCCTTTTGTCTAGTATAGGTAATCTTAATTGGGGGTCTAACACTGTATCACTTAATCTAAAATGGAAACAAGAGCTATTTCTTTTGAGGTATGCAATCAAATGCTTCTTCATTCCCTTTTTAATGGTACCCTTTTAAGGTATGCTGCTCTGGTCATGGAAAAAATGGTGCTCTTTGTGTTCTTAGACAATCAATTCGCCCAGAGATGATAACTGAGGTCTGTCATTACTGTACCTTCTTTCTTTCTTATTGCCTTCCATTTTCTATTTGTGATATGTACATGGAAATCAATAATGCTACTGCCATTCGTAGGACTATAAGGTGAAGTTCTATACGGATATGATTGTCTTTTGGTAACACGTTAGTCAGTGTTTTGAAAGGTTTATCATATAATTGGTATGCTAAGTTGTTATAAGGTCTCACTGATTCAACATTTTCAACAGTAGACATAGTGGTGGCATTGGGATTTGAAGTGTCTGTCTTTAAAAGCTGCTTCAAATGTCAGACTTTGCCTAACTCATTGCATCTCTATGTGTGCCTGTTGGTTTTAGAATTGTCAAACTAAAAAGTTAGATTGATTGTGGTTTGTTTTGATGCACTCCTGGAACTTGTCACAAGATGCTAGCAATTAACGATATCCACAAACTATATATTGGTTTTTCTATCAAATGTTAACATTTCTTGTGAAATACTTCTGTGCAGGTTGAGCTTCCTGGTTGTAAAGGTATTTGGACTGTGTACCACAAGAATGCACGTGGCCATGTTGCCGATTCATCTAAAATAGCTGCCAGTGATGATGAATACCATGCATATTTAATCATAAGCATGGAAGCTCGTACAATGGTAACCTCCTATTGCTTCTGATGGCAAAGTTATGTAGGAATTAGTGGGCTATCTCTTCTTGATGTGATACCAATCATATATGGTATCAGGGGAGGAAGGACAGGAGGAAACAATGTTAATTTGATATAAAAAGGTCAACCCACCTCTAAGTCTTTTTTCTCCACCCCACCTAAAAAGTATGTATGTTGCAGTTTGAAGAATTGATTTTTTTACTTCTTGTCCCTAGTCACTTTATTACTTCCTACTTTCTTCTTTCCCCACTACGGGAATTTGATCACTTATTTGTCCATTGCATCATAAGCCTGCCTTGTGTTCACTCCATTCCTCAATCACCCTTATCATCTTAGGTATAGTTCCTACTCCTATCTTCCCGCAGTGCACTCATTTCTTGTAATCATAAACTATCTTGACACTTCAATAGAGAGAAAGCCTTCCTTATTTTGATGGCTTGTGAGTAAGCATTGTGTAATTCATATCTTATTGGGCTACTTATGGTTTTGCTGAGGATTAGGTACTCGAAACTGGTGAGCTTTTGACAGAAGTCACAGAAAGTGTGGACTATTTCGTACAAGGAAGAACAATTGCTGCTGGGAACTTGTTTGGAAGGTTAAACAACAGTCTCATCTTAGCTACCAAGTTTATCTACATTGTTTCTGTTTACTCCCTTCCCCATCAGATGTTGTTTCTCTTCATCTCATTTTGAACCCTTCTACTGCTGTGGTAGGACTTATTGTCAACGTTCTTAAACTGTTGATTATCTTTTACTATAAAATTATTGGACTTTTCCTTCACTCTCACTGATGTAAACTATATTTTTCATGTTTTCTTCTTGCGTCATTTTCTTGTTCTTCAGGCGTCGAGTGGTTCAAGTTTTTGAACATGGCGCTCGAATTCTTGATGGTTCTTTTATGACTCAAGATTTAAACTTTGGAGTTACTAACTCTGGATCTGGTCCTGGTCCTGAGGGTGTGAAAGTGATGGCTGTTTCTATTGCTGATCCATATGTATTAGTGAAAATGACGGATGGAAGTATTCGTCTTCTGGTTGGAGGTATGTGTTTGCATTGATCATTTTTTATGTGTGTAATCTATTCTGATTCTCTTCTCTTAGATTGTAAGTTAACTTTGGAGAGATAATGTAGTGCCATAAACTTAATAACCTACATGTTATTTCTATTGCCGCCTATATGTTGATAAGAAAGAGCTACTTGCCATGAATCTGTAGCACTGAAGATTCCAAGAGCTTAGTTGATTGTGACTTTCTACTGTTGCTTGTGTTATTGTGCTCATCGAGTAACTCATTTTTGCTCTGTGCAGATGTCGCCAATTGATTATGGTTCTATATGTTTGTGTTAATTCTTGTTTTCTTTTTGCTCTTTCTTCTCATCTAAGATTTTTAACTTCTATCATCTTTCATGATGAATACCAGATCCTTCAACTTGTACTGTTTCTATAAACACTCCATCTGCCTTTGAAAGCTCAAAGAAATTGGTGTCTGCTTGTACACTGTATCATGATAAAGGACCAGAACCATGGCTTCGAAAGACAAGTACAGATGCTTGGCTTTCCACAGGCGTCAGTGAGACCATTGATGGTGCTGATGGTGGACAACATGAACAGGGTGATATATATTGTGTTGTTTGTTATGAAAGTGGTGCCCTTGAACTTTTTGACGTGCCCAATTTCAGTTCTGTTTTCTTTGCGGATAAATTTATCTCTGGAAAGAGCCATCTACTTGATACCTTCCTACAGGAATCACCCAGTGATTCTCAGAAGGTGTTGAACAAAAGTTCTGAAGAAGTGGCTGGCCTTGGTAGGAAAGATTGTCTTCAAAATCTGAAGGTTGTTGAATTGGCTATGCAGAGATGGTCCGGACATCATAGTCGCCCTTTTCTTTTTGGAATTCTGACTGATGGGACAATCCTTTGTTACCATGCTTACTTGTTTGAAAGTACAGATAATACATCTAAAGTAGGTGATGTTGGTTCTGGATCGAATTCTATTGGAATAAGCAACATTAGTGCTTCAAGGCTTAGGAATTTGCGATTTGTCCGTGTTCCCTTGGATAATTACATAAGAGAAGAATTCTCAAGTGAATCCACAAGCCAAAGGATTACCATTTTCAAGAATATCAGTGGTTATCAAGGGTTTTTCCTTTCTGGGTTAAGACCGGCTTGGTTTATGGTGTTTAGGGAGCGAATAAGAGTTCATCCACAGGTCAAAAGTTTTGCCTTTTGCTAGAAACATTTTTTTATTTCTATATCCATTGACTTATTGCATAAGCAAGTGAAGATATGGTTACAGAATAACGAGTTAAAGTCTCATCTTGTGAAATTCTATTTTCCTGTTTTGAGCAGCTATGTGATGGATCTATTGTTGCGTTCACTGTTCTTCACAATGTGAATTGTAATCATGGGCTTATCTGTGTTACCTCACAGGTTCTTATGAATCTTTTCTGCCTGATCTTTTACATTTAATTATGTGCTTCGTCGTTACAGCTTATCATCAACTAACAACCTTACAGGGAAATTTGAAGATTTGTCAACTGCCAACAGTGTCAAGCTACGATAACTATTGGCCAGTTCAGAAGGTGCTTTCTCCTTTCTTTTTCATCAGTATTCATTTGTTAATGTTGTATACAGGTGACATTCATCAATGTGCTCACAATAACTCCTACATTTGTTAGATTCCGCTGAAAGGAACTCCGCATCAAGTGACATATTTCGCAGAGAGAAACCTATATCCACTTATTGTCTCTGTTCCTGTGAGTCTCCTTTGCATTAGTTGTGCATTTACTTTTTGATATTCTTTTGCAAGTACAAGGTTTTTTGTTTTGGTCTGTTCTTTGCAAATATAATCTAAGTGTGCAACTTATGAACTGCCACAATTATTATACCTTGTCTGCCCTTAGGGGAGATGATTTTTTGACTGATGGACCATCAATTTGTTAGTATTGATTAATTCCAGTGGGGGGTGCTTAATACTCTTGTCATAGAGTTAGTGAAAGTTTAATTTGGATAAAGCATAATGGTTAACTAGTTTGGGTATTAGGTATCTGTCAAGTAACTCCGACTATTCTATTAGTCCAATGTTTTGATAAATTTGTTCTTGCATCAAAAGTAGAAAAATTTCATCACCATATACTTCTTGATGATCTTAGCTCTGTGTACCTAGTATCATGTGAATATTTTACTAACTATATGTTTTGTTCATGAGGTCTCTTTTAAACATCTTCTTTAGGTTTACAAACCATTGAATCAAGTCTTGTCATCATTGATTGATCAAGAAGTTGGCCATCAGATGGAGAATCCTAATCTAAGTTCTGATGAGATGCACCAAACTTACTGTATTGAAGAGTTTGAGGTGCGGATCTTGGAGCCTGAAAAATCTGGTGGTCCTTGGCAAACTAAGGCTACAATCCCAATGCAAAGTTCTGAAAATGCCCTAACAGTGAGAATGGTTACACTCTTTGTAAGTATGCTTTTTTATTAATTCTTTTATCAAAAGTTTGTGCGAGTGAATGGTGTAAGTAATTGGCGGTTGTATATTGGCTCTGTTCCTTATGATTTTCCTTGAGAATGGTTAGTGTTTAAGGAGACAGTCATATCTGTCCCATCTGTATATCATTTTTATTTGCTTCTCTACTCATGTTATAAGAGACATATAGCTTCTGTAGACGTGTGAGGAAAAAGGAAGAAACTGGAGAATTCCAGCATGAACACTGTTTGGTGGAGAGGGAATTTGGTCATTTTTGTAACTTTCCATTAGTGCCTGAAGTACTGCATCTGTTTTGGTAACAATACGAGTTCATGTAAAATTTGGTCATCTACATTAGATATGCAACTTATCAAACTTAATATACAAAATACAGATTTTTCCTGTGTCTCTAATTAATTGTTGGTGTTCACTCAGACTCCAGCTCTTGGCATTATGAAAGCAACTATCTATGTTATAGTACCAGGAGAAATTCTACTAGTTTGTTGCACTACTAACAAATTTTCAAGTAAAATGATAGGCCCTCTTAATACAAGCTATTAAAATTCTCATCTAGAGAGATTATAACACCTCAAGATCTAAATAGATTTGGGGTGCTTAAAACATAAGAAAATTAGAAAACAAAAGGCTAAAAGCATAAGAGTTGCTGATCCTTGAAAGAATGTAAATCTTATTGAATGAAAAAAAACTATTAAAAGGAAAGACAGGGTCTTATCACCAATAAAAAAGTTACCAGTGACAGGCCCAAAACATATGAAGGCTAGGGTCTTTAGGGAGGAAAGGAAAGAGAAGAGAGAAATGTGACATACATGTGTGCTTTAACTTGTGTAGTACCCTTTTGCAGAATACAACTACAAAGGAGAATGAGACACTCATGGCAATTGGGACTGCTTATGTGCAAGGGGAGGATGTTGCAGCAAGAGGACGTGTTCTTCTCTTTTCTTTTGCAAAAAGTTCAGACAGTTCTCAGAATCTGGTGTGAGCCAGTTCATACTTGATATCCCTCTTTTTTCTTTTACCCTTTGGTATCACAAACCCAATACGCATATAAGTTTAGCATTTGCTTACATTCTTCCCCCCCCAAATCTTGATACTACCACACTTGAATATATTGATTTCAATTTCCTTCAGGTTTCAGAAGTATATTCGAAAGAACTAAAAGGTGCTATATCTGCATTGGCTGCACTACAAGGTCATCTGTTGATAGCTTCTGGTCCTAAAATTATTCTACATAAATGGACTGGTACAGAATTGAATGGTGTTGCCTTTTTTGATGCTCCACCATTATATGTTGTGAGCTTGAATATTGTAAGTATGCCCAAGAAATCAAAATACTCTGGAAATTACCTCTAGAATTTTGTAGATCCTGGAAATATGATTTATGTCAGCCTTCATATCATGTCCTCTGATTTTGATTGCTGCACTTAACTTATCATGGATGCATATATTGTCTTTTCTCAAGAGTAGGGGAAGGGAGAAACGGAACTGAGAATGAGGTTAAAAGATGCGGTTCTAAAATTTGAAACGGAAACATCTGAAGTTCATGTCAATGGGTTACTGTTATCAATAGTTACTGTTATCAATTAAATCTGCAGTGCCAAACCAGTGGAAATCTTTATAAAGGACAATGATGGATACTAAATTGGTAATAATGTTTTTCTGGTGCATTGATGTTCTGATTTTCTTGCTCTTTTGATTTGTCATTGCAGGTCAAGAATTTTATCCTCTTGGGTGACATTCACAAAAGTATATATTTTCTCAGTTGGAAGGAGCAGGGAGCTCAACTTAGCTTATTAGCCAAGGATTTTAGCTCTCTTGATTGTTTTGCAACTGAGTTTTTGATCGATGGAAGCACACTGAGCCTTGTAGTTTCTGATGAACAGAAGAACATACAGGTTAGCATATCTATAACTTGACAAAGTGCAGTGGCCAACACTTATAGTTGAGTCTATGAAAAGGAAATTTGAGTTGGAACAATATTCAACCCTTGAATTGGGTGATTTTTTTTTGAATTCAACAAGTTGGTTCTGCACATTGCTAAATAGTTTGTAAATGTCAAAGCAGATATTCTATTATGCCCCAAAGATGTCTGAGAGTTGGAAAGGACAAAAGCTGCTTTCAAGGGCTGAATTTCATGTTGGTGCCCATGTGACCAAGTTTATGCGGTTGCAAATGCTTCCTACTTCTGACCGCGGTGGTGCTGCTCCAGGTTCTGATAAGACCAATCGGTTTGCTTTATTATTTGGTACCCTCGATGGTAGCATTGGCTGTATTGCACCTCTCGATGAGCTTACATTCCGTAGATTGCAAGCACTACAAAAGAAACTTGTTGATGCTGTTCCTCATGTAGCTGGCTTAAACCCAAGATCATTTCGGCAGTTTCGCGCTTGTGGAAAGGCCCATCGACCTGGCCCTGAAACCATAGTTGATTGTGAACTACTTTCCCAGTAAGTCTTCTTTCCATGAGTTATGGTTCCATTGGCTTCTTGCACAATCTCTCAGATTGATCATCAAGGTCATGTGGGAAAGGGTCGATTAAATTCAACTTTTTTGTTTACCTATATTTCATCACGGTGCCGTGAATCCATGCTAAATTTCATCTGGTTATTAAGTACATTTTTTTGTTGTCCTCTTCCCAATATATACTTGGGTTTGTCTTCGAGAATGTGTAGCACGAATTCCATTTGATACTTTTAGAAGAAGACACTATCTTTACTGATCTGATGTGTGTGCCTGTATTTTACAGCTATGAGATGCTCCCATTGGAAGAACAGCTTGAAATTGCTCAACAGATTTCGACAACCCGGGCACAAATTTTATCAAATTTGAATGACCTTTCTCACGGAACAAGTTTCTTGTGATTAAGCTGACTGGAACTCGGGATGGCTGAAGTATTGAAGTCTAATGATAATTAAGAGGCAAGAGGCAATCATTCCTGCTTGGGAAATAGAGGTGTGATCTTCAAACTTCATATGAACTGTTTACCCAAAATAAGCAGTTTGGAGTTGTCAGCAGTTAACCCCCTTCACATCAACTCCTTTTGTATAGTTCATTCTGCAACTAAAGTAAACGTCATGAACCATGGTTGTACCTTTGAAGAAAGGAACATCAGTAACTTTTTGGTATTGTATGCTCGTTTTACGCACTTGATGAAGCATGGATGTTCGAATGTTGACTGAAAACGAGATAATGTTAGCTACTGTAACGAGTAAGCAAACCATGAGGTGTTCAATCTCCGCAGTTGAGAGTTTGGTGAGATTTGAATAATACTGAGATTTTATTCAGGTATGTCTTATTCACTTGTTAGGGGTGAAGAGCAGGTGAAGAGCTACAGAATTGAGCATATATGCCTTGCATGAAGTATACAATGGAGCTATACTGGTTTTATCAAGATTTTGTTTCGACGACAAAGGTACGTGTACTATTTGTCATAATGGTCTTTATATATCGTATTAATATCCGAAAGATGATAAAAGAAAAACCATGTTGTCTGAGAGTTGTATTCATATAGGTATTAAGATAGTTGTAGATTGCAATTTTCATGGGATTGGCCGCTGTCTTGTGAACTGAAGTAAAAACTCCAGTTTGAGAACCAACTGTCGAATCAACATTCTTAGAAACGGCAGAAGGTGGCTGCATTTTCTCATTCCTTGGTCTCTTTTTACCATCACCTGTAGGGCCCATTCTTTCCTCTTCGAGATCGCAAATACTCATTCAATCCATAAAGTCTGTTTCCATCTGGCCCAATTCTGATCCCGCGTCATTCAACTTTGAACTTGCCCCAAATAAGTAACTCTTGAAAATCTGAGATTTTAAAGCTCCTGTATCTCCTTCCATAGTTAACGCCCTAGAAGCATGGTTTCTTTCCTCACGCAACCATTGACTTACCGGACGACCAAACCGTTGTGCCAGAGCTCGAAGCCGTTCATCTCACTCAAAGCTCAATTCTTCCGGCTTCTTATGGAGGTGTAACTCATAGTAAGAGTCTGTGTGACCTGAGATACCACACAAAGAGTAGTAAACAAATAACCTTTTGTAACTAAAGAGTGCATAGAACACATCTCCATTGGCATCAAGCTTCTTCTTTCTCTTGAGAGGCAGACGGACGTCTAATCGAACTCTAACCCTCATTGGACTATCATTGAATATTGTGGACCATTTAGGGCAATAAATTGATTGACAAAATTCCCCAACGACTTGGCAACCTCTTCTCGCATAAAATTAGATCTTAAATATGTAACTAATAGCCAAACATCCGCATACAGTAAAAGAATCCGTAGCGGGTCTTCTCCTCTCTCAATGATATTCCAAACAAGTAAATGGCGATTAAACAACCACGGTGAACCTTCCATGGCACTCGCCATATCAACTTTATTATAGAACCGAAATAAAAAAAAGTTTAGCTCTCATATCAAAAATCGTTATATCCCCTAAGGGATGCCAAGGTCTGCCAAAACGGATTTCATGGATTGAAAGTTGATGCTGTTGTACGTGAGAAACATACCCACAAGATAATAATCAGAACCTTGTTGTGGAATGGCTGGTGTAATATCAAGAACCAGGGCTTCATCTTCATCGTTGTCGCTAGGATTAGGGTTGGGGTTAAGCGTAGATGGGTGATTTAGATCCATTATTGTTTAGGGTTTAACAAAAAAATTGAACGAAAGAACATGCCACAGAGAGCATACGAAAAGACTAATCTATCTATTTTAGCTGAAGAGTCTTTTATTATATAAACAAAATTCATAAAGATTATACATCGAATACTTCTTGTTCTTTTTTTATTTTTTTGATCTAAAGGATAAATACAATAGAGTTAAACTACAAAGTCGGGGAAAACAACTCCTGTGATATCCTCTAATAAAATAGAAAGGCAACTCACAGGTGAGTTTTGATAGCGATGGATGTCAGAATCAAGAGAACTGGCATAGTTTGCTAGTCAATCCGCAGCTCTGTTAGTCTCGCGGTATATATGCCTAGCCTTCACATTCCAATTATGGTAGAGTAATTGGTAAATTCCCAAAACTAGAGTATTGGAGGGAACATTGAAGTCGATTGAGGAGGATAATAAAGTGAGGATAGGCCGTGAGTCAACTTCTAGTTCAATTCTGCGATACTCGAGATCTCATGCCAACTGCAAACCGGAATAAACGCCCCAAAGCTCAGCACAAATAGGAGTACAGAACCCTATATTATGCGCAAAACCACCTTTCCATTGGCCTATATTGTCTCGCAGCACACCACCGGCTGAAGCTCGCAAAGTCGAAGCTTTGTATGCGCCATCGGTGTTTAATCGTAACCAGCCCTAGGACGGAAAAGTCCATCCCACAAATGTTTCCACTCTCCGTCTAGGATGTAGAAGCGCTCTGCCCACCAATTCCTCCGCATGGGTGATCGATCGGACATATTGAAATATAGTAGCATAGGGGTTGATCGGCCATGCAACCATGCGCTACCATTGGAGACCGACGATTTCTGAAGTTTTGACCTGAACTAGTCCTTTTGAAGTCTAGTTCATGATGTCAAATTCTTATATACGCTTAAAGAGGAAAGTGGAAGACTATGAATCGATATCATCACCTACACACCATTATAATGGAATTCTGCACCACACAAACACACAAACTCATCAATGGATCATCACGTCCGATCAGCAAAACTCATAAATCTCATGATATTCTGGCTCCAGAGTGGATTGACAAGATCAATGAATGGTGTGCTGGGCAACAAAGAGTGCTTAATACCCTCGCATGGTCTCCAGTGTTGATGATGACTATAACAATCCTTTTTTCAACTTTTCTAGTCAAAGTAGTCTTTAATGATATTAGAGATTAAAAATATATTAGATGATTGGTAATTAGTAGATTTCTCTAATCATGAACTTTATCAAAAGTAAAAACATATCAAATTTTACATTTAATAATAGACAACAAATC
This sequence comes from Erythroxylum williamsii, assembly GCA_027564335.1. NCBI lineage: Eukaryota > Viridiplantae > Streptophyta > Magnoliopsida > Malpighiales > Erythroxylaceae > Erythroxylum > Erythroxylum williamsii. The sequence goes on from JANITW010000007.1 coordinate 56,061,657, forward strand.
TGACTGAAACGAGAGATCTAAAAAAATCCGATAATACGTAACATTGTCTCTACTTAATAAAAAGGTTGTTTCGATTAAAAATAACAATAATAGTCACTTGGTGTAGTTTCTGTATTGGTATGTTTAGATTGATGAAAACGAGAATTAAACTGAATAGCCGTATGAAATGAAAATCTCATGTGCGGTTTTGAAATAAAAATTCTTTGAATCAAATGACTACCATAACGAATGTCTGCTTAAACAGGAAAAAAAAATTATGCAGAAGGTTTATAGAATTATTATGAAGTTATACCACTTCCTTAATTTAACTAACAAACATCAACATATATTTTTAATTATTTAAATAAACTTAAAAACATTTAATATATGTGTAAGTTTGTATTTGCAAGTTTGATACAAAAATCTTCATAATTTTAATATAAAGTTTATATTTTTGAGATCAATTCAAATAATAAAAATATATTTTTAAAGATTATTTAATGATTTTCCATATTTCGATAGATATTAAGATCCTTGTTTATACATATTTAATTTGATAAAGTTTAATTTAATTGTGATTATTTTTTAATATTTGAATGATTCAAATAATATAAAAATGAACCCATCAATCAATTTTTAATAATACATGTGATTTTATTCATTTTTCACAAACCAAAATTATCAACAACAAGATTACTCGATAGAAATTTTGCTAAGATGCAGAGTCTGAAAATATTCAGTAATATATTGCTTTATTCTTAATTAATAAAAAATTGTTTTCAAATAATCCACGTAAACCAAGGATAAGAGTTTTACGTACAAAAAATACATAAATTTAGTGATGTATTTTTAAAATTATTATAATTGAAATCATTGAATCTCACCTACTAGTGATTCTCTTTAACTCATGTCTCCATAGTCAACCATCATTTTTTTGTGGTCAATGTAATTATGAACAACTGCGGGAACTATTGATGTTAGAGATATTGATACACTTGACCAATAGTTGCTCCCCCAAATGCATGCAATTTGACTTTAATAAAGTATAATTTTGAGTTGTTTTAGTAATTAAATGATATTAGAAAAGTAACTTTAATTTTTTATATGTTTTATGATTTTGTCACAATTAAAATGATCTAAATTTAAATCCTTTTCTATTTAAAGCTTTAAATATAATGAAATATACAATTTATTTCAAAGTTTTAAATATTTCTTAAGGTCTTAAAAAAATTGGAAGTTAAGCCCTTGAACTCTTAATATAATGAAGTATAAATATAATGTGATTTATAGTTTCCAAGTTTTTAATATTTATTAAATTCTTAATAAAACTTGATTTATCAAAAAAATTCTTAATAAAACTATCAATATAGTTAAGCCTAAGTTTTTAATATATCTTAAACTCTTAATAAATTGTATTTTTAAATTCAAATTAATAATTATATATATTGTAAAATTTAAGGTTATATCTAAATTTTAATAAAACTGTTAGTTTAAATAGATGGAATTTAAAATAACATTGGTATATAATAAGCAATTTAACAACAACAACAACAATATAATAAACAATTTTAAGGATATAAAATAAATATTTTGATATAATTCTTCTTTTTTCCTTTTAATAGTACTAGTTTTTAGTTATTTGTATGGTATAATTAAAATTCCTTAGCTTGAAGTGAACAAAGACATTAAAATAAAAGATGAAAAAAAGATATGTGAAAAGGAAAAGCCAATAATGATATGGCCCATTTTCTCTCATTATGAAAGAAAAAGCATCTAAGAAGAAGAAAAGTGTTTCTAGGCAACCAAACACCCCACCACAAAAAGGTTTGCCTTTTACCTACTAACACTAATTCAATAGAATCAAAGCACTAAATAACAGAAAGAAAAAACCCTTTTAACAGTAGTTTCAGAAGCATTACACTCATGTCCATCCTCATGGAGCTTCCATAACCATTAAAAGACAAAGCTTCTCTGAAGCAAATCATCATCTTCCAGCCACTTTCATTGCATGTGGGTGTATCAGTTTCTTTCTTATCAAACTCTTTATCTTCCATGTATCTATGTGCTTTTGTGGGCTGGTTGTTTCTTCTATAACATTGTATCAACCTTCCTGCAACCTCAAGGTCTCATCTTTTTCATCCTTTCATCTCTCTGATCTATTACTTTCCTATAACCGTATCCATCTTTCTGTTTCTTGTTGTCTAGGTTCTTTCTCATCTTTGTTATGGCTCTTGAGGCCTGGCTTGTTAAAGCTAAATCCAAAATATCTCGTAGTTTTGATTCAGTCGTAACCTCCAAACCCTTGCCCAGATCGTCCAAGAGATGTAGTAGTGTTGGAGTTTTAGCTTTCGAGGTGTCGAGTCTCATGTCGAAGCTCTTTCATCTATGGCAGTCTCTCTCAGACAAGAGCATTATCCACTTACGTAACGAGTCAATCTCTCTGGAAGGAGTCCGTAAGATTGTGTCCAATGACGAGTCGTTTCTTCTCGGGCTTGCCTGTGCAGAAATGGTGATGAATCTGAAGCTCTTGGCCAAATCTGTCTCTAGACTGAGTAAACGCTGCGACGACTCCGGTCTGCGACGGTTTGAGCAGTTGTTCGATGAGTTCGCAGACTCGGGTCAGGATAGTAATCGGTGGGTTTTGAGTTCCAAGGACATGGAAGCTCAAAACAAGAAGATGGACAGGCACGTCACTGTCACGATCACTCTGTACAAAGAAATGGAAGAGCTGACTGTGTTGGAGAATTCTTTAAGAAGATCTTCGCAGTGTAAGTCGTTGGAGTCAACGATCAAAGAGCAGAAGATTACGGATCTTCAACAGAAGATATTATGGCAGAGACAGGAGGTAAAGTACTTGAAAGAAAGATCTCTATGGGATCGAAGCTTCGATACTGTTGTTTCACTCCTTTCGAAGTCTATCTACACTGTTCTTGCAAGAATCAAGCTAGTTTATGGAATAGGACATGGTTATCCACCTTTTCTACCTCGGAGTCTCTCACCTTCTGCAACTGTTCATCCGACAGACAATGCTAGTACTATCTTATCAGGGCCATTGAAGAGGTCCAAGCTCGAAGGAACCAATGACTCGGATAATGGGTTCTTTGATTCGAACTCAAAGCTATTAAAGCCACCACCATCGACACTTGGCGCGGCGGCTTTAGCTATACACTACGCCAACTTGATCTTGGTTATGGAGAAGATGATCAAATCACCACAACTTGTTGGAGTTGACGCAAGAGACGATCTTTACTCGATATTACCGCGCAGTGTTCGATCTTCTTTAAGATGTAGATTGAAAGGAGTAGGATTTTCAGCTAGTGATCCAGTTCTCGCCGGAGAGTGGGGCGTTGCTTTGGGAAGAATACTTGGCTGGTTGTCACCTTTAGCACACAACATGATCAAATGGCAAAGTGAAAGGAACTTTGAGCAGCGACAGCATCAAAACTTGGATCCAAAAACGAACATTCTTTTGTTGCAGACATTGTTCTTCGCAAACAAAGAGAAGACTGAAGCTGCAATAACAGAGCTTTTGGTGGGTTTGAATTACTTATGGAGGTACGAAAGAGAGATGACTGTTAAAGCTTTGTTCGAATATACCAACTTCAATGGAGTCTTGGGTTCTGCAAAATGTTTCTGAAGCTCGAAGTTGGTTTCTTTTCTTCTCCAGTTTACCATGGACAAGATATACTGTCTAATATTATTCTGTTTTACTTTATTTCATGAAATCTCAGTCATTTATTTTACGGAGGGATTAACATAAAAATCACATAAATAAATAGCTAAGATATATTAGACACAATAAAATACCATAATATTAGACAAAAGATCTGAACTCGTTTCTCGTATGCTTTTATTTCTTTACAGCACCTTATCTGTACATGTTATATAGTATAGATTTGTATGTACATTGACATGATTTTGAACAATCTTTGAAACAATGTCTGTGCTTTACCAATCATTATTTTGATTCATGTGAAATTATTCTAATATTAACTTAAATTTGGAGTCTATGTAATAATTTATAAAATACTATAATGTATTTATTTGATTAAACAATCAAGAAAATCTTTAATCACATAATTACATCATTATTACATATAATCACATAACCTGAGCTCGGTTTGAATTACATAACTTGAATTCGAGTTTGAATTACCTGACTTATCTTAAATTGAAGAAAATAACATTATTTTAGATAAATTTTTTAAAATAATCTAAATCTAATTAAATTTTAAGCTATTAAAATCTCATGAGAATCATATTTAAAAATGTGATCTCAATCAAACTTTAGGTCGTGTCTAAATTAAAACCTGATCAGACTCGTATTTGAACCTATGATCTCAATCAAACTTTGAGTTGTGTCTAAATCAACCCGATAAACTCAACCCAACCCAACCCATTACCATAGTTACATATCATATCTTAATAGATTTGTAATTAGAATAGCTTAACCTACTCATAAATTGTGGGGTTAGGCTGAGCCAACCAAGGCCCAACCTGAACCTAAGCTCCGCCTAAAATTCAATCTGAGTTAAGAAAACCCTACAATGGCCACCCAGTGTGTTATCAGTTTCTATTTGTTGTACGATTCTTTACATCTCTCTAACTTTGAAGTCAAAATCTGGCCTCATTTAATAGGCAGAGATGTGTTGATCAAGTTCAACATCAAGTCGCTGAATTCAATTTGTTTTCAATTTAGTTGATATATGGTTGTCAGAATCACATTGAGTTTTGCTGAATTTGGCATGTACTAGTTGGATTAGCTATGTCATCTTCAATCTGACCTTTTAGCTCTCAGAAGGAATAAGCCAGTGTTTACCCTGTTTCGCGGGTGCAAACTTCCCAGTTTGATCTCAGCCCTGCACTTGGTAGGCCTGCAGGTAAGCAGAGGACCTGGGAGAAATCTGCTGATGAGATCAAGTCCCAGAGAGCTAATCTGTAAACAGCTTATAAGACACATGATTGTGTTCTGAAATTTGAAAACCATCAGTCTCAGTCAAAATCCATCTTCATGCCAAGTTGGTTAGTTTCATCATCGTTTATGTTTCATCATAGTTTGAATGCTAGTACGTCTTTGTCAGTTCACAGTAAAAGTTTAGGAGAATCTACGAATCCCTCAATCTATTTCATTCCAACTGGAAGTAGTAACATTCTGATCTCTGCAAAGATCACTTTCGGCTGACAATAATCTTGTAAAAAAATGATCTTGGATGAACCTTGGCAAGTTACGAGGGTTTTGACTGTAATCTTGTTCAGATCTTAGATGAACCTTGGCAAGTTACGAGGGTTTGTGTACTCTTTTTTCTTGCTTACAATCCTTGGCATGGTATTGGCTATGCGTTACTCAACAAGATATGATCATGCACTCCTAACTTGCGTCAGAAAATTCGACACCCAACAAAACATTCATCCAGCTTTGCTGTCTAAATGTGAAATATACTAGAAACATACTGTAGCTTGCAGCCATGAAATGTACACAAGTATCGAAGTAGGCAAGTATCAGTTAGTATATGCCACAAAAAGTCCTGTCACCAATCAATATACCCAATGAATGATCTTAGTTAACCACACAAAACATTTGATATGAGCCAAAATTTGGGTCTTTCTTTAACTCTGTTCACCTGACTGATGAGATGGATGATATCAAAGGGTGTTGTTAGATATTACTTCTCGAAATTTAACAAACCATTGAGCATCAGATGTACTTTTCTCAATCTGTGCTTGGTGTTGTTGATCCACCTTCTGCAGTCCTTTGTCCATCACAAATTTGGTGTAGTCAACGGCTGTTGGAGGAGCTAAACAAGGTTTTTTTGGAAGAGCTGGGAGAAAGGAAACCAGCACCCTGGCAACTTCGTGCATGGTAGGTCGCTCGGAAGGGTTGCACTTCGTGCACAACAAAGCCAGTTGGAATGTCTTTCTTACATGAGTTAGATCCATACATGTGACAGAAACCTCAGGGTCTAAAGCTTCCATCACCGTATTATCATCTGCCTTGGACAGTATCTGAAACAGTACAACACAAACAAGCTTGTTACTCAAGACAAAAGAAACAAATTAATGAGCAAGCTGCCTATTCAGACATGAGACTATTATAAACTTCGTGTTGAACAACACAAATGAAGGCAGCAATTTCTGCATATTACAATGCTGATCATTGACTTGGGTTTGATACTTACCAGTTGATGTAAATTGGACTCATTGTCCACAGCCTTCTTCCCAGTTAGAAGTTCCAACAGGACAATGCCAAAGCTGTAGATATCCGATTTCTCATTTAGCCGAGAGGTGCGAGCATACTCTGGGTCTATATAACCAATAGTTCCCAGGACATAAGTTGAGGTGTGGGCTTTTGCGGTTGGAATGCACTTAGCGATTCCAAAATCGGAGAGATGAGCCTCGAAATTCTCATCCAGGAGGATGTTTGAGGACTTGACATCCCTGTGGATTATTCGTGGGTTGCAATCATGGTGAAGATAAGCAAGTCCTTGTGAAGCTCCAACTGCAATTTTTAATCGTGTTTCCCAATCAAGCTTTACCTTTTTGGCTGGACCTGTAGTGAGGATTAGCTATTGAATAAAGTGATGCCACAATTTATAGTAAGAGAAGGCAATATAGAAGATTTTATTGTAAATAAAGAAGGAAAGTTCAATTCACCAACCATGAAGGAGATCCCAAAGAGAGCCATTCTCCATGTAATCATAAAAGAGGAGGTTTCCAAGGGGAGACAATGCATAACCATGCAAACTGACAATATTCCTGTGTCTGATGCTACCAATTGTCTCGAGTTCTGTCTCAAATTCTCGCAAGTTGTACGCACACTGATTGTAGATTCGCTTGATTGCAAGAGGCCGGGAATTTTTCAAAGCACACTTGTAAACTGTACTAGAAGCACCATAGCCAATGATGTACTTCTCACTTAAGTTCTCAGTGTTCCTCATTATGTCATCAAACGTGTGGAATGCCATATCCATATGAAGAACCACAAGTTTCGGTGGACCTGAAAACAAAAACGAAAAGAGCTTCCATAGGGATATATACAAATGCAAACCTAATTGGTAAAAAAATTAAAAGTGCACACCTTCGATTGTATCCATATATCCTTCCATTAAATGTTTCTGTTGCTTGGATTTGTAAATTGCAACTATAACCACAGACAATAAGGTGATGCAGCCCAGTGTCAGGCAAACAACTACTGCCCTGGAAAAAACTGTTGGAAAATATAAATGTAAGAAAAAGACCTTCAATCCTTTCATCAGCTGTGTAAAGGTGAGCATCAGATATAAAGCATACAAAATTGCAGCACAAAATCCTTCAAATACCTCCAGACTTGGGCACATAAGGACCACATATTGATCCCAACCAATTGCCACACAAGAGAGGATTTCCAATGAAGCTGGCACAAGAAACATAACATCAACACCAAAATAACCTCAAAAGAAGAAGTAAACAACAAATATTTCAAATACCTGTCAGAGGGAAACCGGGAGAAGTTTCTGATAGGAGGAAGAATGCCTGATAAATTGTTGTAAGAGAAATTCCTAACAGTAGCAAAATCATATCAGCAAATGTTTCATAGAATTTCGTATTGAACAAGATGAGAATTAAGAAAAAAGCGTACAAGTTTGAAAGACTCAAGCAGTTGGCAAGCTGATCAGGAATTTCTCCATGCAAGTTGTTGTTGTTCAGGATCCTAACATAAAAGTAGATCAAAAAGATGCTACTGTGAATGTGAACTCAATAACATACTGGCAAAGTGGCTTCCGAACTTACAGTGAAACAAGATTTTGCAACTGACCGAGTTCTACAGGAATGGTGCCCGTGACATTGTTGAATGACATATCGCTTCAAAATCATGAAAATTAGAATAAGGAGATAAAATTGGCATCGTGATTGCAAGAAAAGAACAAGCAAAATGGTACTGATCAAAGACTTACACAATCTGAATGCTTTTGAGATTCCCAAATTCAGAAGGCAATGGCCCATCAAGATAATTCCTGCTCAAGTTCCTGCAAATATGCAATAAGTAGTTAAGGGAATAGAATAATAAATGATGCCTTAATGCATAACAATTGATTATTTCATGAACGTGACCTACAAAGTAAGCAAGTGCTCCAGGTCACCAATAGAAGCTGGTACAGGTCCTGAAAAGCTATTGCTAGAAAGATCCCTTTAAACACCAAAATGAATGACAAACTTAAATTTATGAACATGTTACATCACAAAATAAGGGATATCAACATACAACACAAGAAATATCAACATACTTACAGTGTATCAAGATTGATAATATGCCCCAGCTCAAGAGGCACCTTGCCTTTAAAATAGTTCGATGAAAGATTTCTGAAAAGTAAGATCTTACGGTCAATATAGAAGAAAGAGAATGAGGCAAAAGCATGTCATCAGCAAAGAATTTAAGGTGAAGTACTCACAAGTAAGTCAAACTCCCCAAACTTCTAAAACTCGATGGGATTGTTCCACTCAAATGATTACCATGAACATTGCTGGAAAAAGAAGAAAACATCAACAGTTACATATCCTACATTCATGTTAAGGTGGAAGATCACAGACAAGGATGAATAGAAACAAAGAATCCTTACAATTGGTTCAAAGAAGTACAGGAACTGATGTTTAATGGAATGGGCCCTTCAAGTTCATTGTTAGCAAGATTCCTACACAAAAAACAAGAAGCTAAAATAATTGAACATGAAAACTGAAGAAAATAACAAACACTAGACCTCCAAATACTCACAATTCGAACAATTTTCCCAGCTTTCCGAGCTCAGGAGGAATGCTGCCCACCAGATTGTTATCATTAAGTTGCCTGTCAAAATATCAGCTTATAAAAACCAGAAACAGACCCAAACCAAACAAAAATTTATGTCTATAAGCAGAACTTCTACAGAATTGAGCAAAAGGAGGAAAGCACCATACAGATAACTAAGCTCAGACATGTTTCCAAGCTCTGGAGGAATTGGACCAGTTAGTTTGTTGCCATGCAGATATCTTGTCCACCAAAGATTAAAATTAGGAGCCTTTTAAATGAAAGTTAAACAAATGAGTCATAAACAAAACTCACAGTTTTCCAGTGTAGGACAAATTCCCTAAGATTGGTGGGATTGGACCAACTAGCTCGTTTTCACTCAAGTCCCTGTGAAATGGAACAAGTTCAAATATCAAACATCACCAGCTCTAGTATTGAAAATCCTTTCCTAAAATTAAAGAAGAGCGCTTACAACACAGCCAAGGCCTGCATTAATCCTAACACCTCTGGAATCTTGCCTGTTAACTTATTTCCTTGGAGGGACCTACAAAAACAATTTCAACAAAAACTAACTTCATCTTGTATTCTTACCATCATGCAGTTTGCACATAATCTAAGACCAAACATTGATATCCAACAGCACAAGAGACAACTCTTACAGAGTAGCTACTTGTAAGAAACCGATGTTGTATGGGATCTCCCCTGTGATTTGGTTGTAAGATATGTCCCTGAAATCCAAATCCCATCGAAACTTAACAACTATATCTTCCACATGTGAAAAGAATTATAGCTTTAGCCTGATTGAAATGCCAACACATACAATATCTCAAAGCTCGTGCAGTTACCAATGCCATCAGGAATTGTACCAGTTAGATTGTTTCCTCTAACATCACTGGAAATAAAAACCAACATGGCCATAATTAGCTGCAACCTAAGGAAATAAAATAAAATAACAAAATGAAGGTTAAGTCCTTACAAGTACCACAAGCCAGTCAGCTGGCACATGTCAGGTGACAAGGTTCCGGTCAAGTTGTTACCCCGTAAACCCCTGCAATGCATACTCAGTCACTTCAAGAAAGTCATGGTCACACAAGCTATTACATGCACACAAATAGAAATCTCTAACGAGCACAAAGCTTCTGGAGAAAAATGCAACTCGTGCTTGATCATTAAATGGAAGTAGGAAAGGAAACACTAACAGATACTGCAGCACTTCGTTCCAATAGATTAGTCTTGGTATCTCGCCAATGAGCTGGTTTCGCGCTAAGTCTCTAAAAGAACGATACATGATAAAGAAGTAATCAGCTGGAAGAAATAACCCCAAAGGCATTTACATCTAAAGCACTACGATAAAACGACTTACAGAGTTTTCAAGTTTGGTATCTGAGTTAAGGTTGAAGGGATAGGACCAGTAAGCTGATTGTTCTTCAAATTTCTAACATGAAGAATAAAAAATGTTAAATAACTAGCTCCAAAATTTTAAAATGCACAAAACCAACCAATGAAACAGAAGAATTAGAAAGTATCAAGAAACAGTTGAAAACTTACAGGAACTCAAGTTGCTTGAGCTTGGATATGGAAAAGGGTATATCTCCATAGAGCAGGTTATCCGACAAATCTCTGCAATTTCACAAAAGTTCCACATGAAAGCTGTAGTTAAAACGTCAAAAACCAAACGCATGAAACAGAGCATAATATCACTCATCCCAAGCAATCCATTCAGTTATTAGAAGATTACATATAAGTAAGGGAAGAGCAGCTGCCGATCTCATCAGGGATTTGTCCCGTTAACTTGTTTCCCTGCAAGTCTCTGACACGTGAAAAGAAATTTAAGATACCACACAATCTTCAACTGAGATTTACAGACTTATAAGCGAAAAGGAACATACATGGACTGTAAGTTCCTCAAATCCCCGATTGCTGGAGATATCTCCCCACCCAAGTTCAAACTTGACAGATTCCTAAGAAAACATACAAGAAGGGGCAGAAGTTACAAAAAAAAGAACAAGATAATCCAACTGAAAAGACTTGTCCAAAGACAAACTTCAAAGGAGAGAGTGTGAGGTCGAGGTTTACAAAGAAACCACAGTGACAGTCACATTGTCACAGAAGACGCCACGCCAAGAGCAGAAATCGTCGTTGTGAACATCATCCCAGTCAAGAAGTATGTTAGCCACATTACTAAATGAAGCTTTCAAGGACATCAACGCTTTTCCTGCAACAAACACAACTGTTCGTCTTCACTCAAAACTTACAGAGACAAAATCATGCCAGTTTTGACAAGGTCAAGGCAACGTTTGACTTGCAAGACTAAATATTTTCACTGTTTTTCTTAAAAGATATTGAGAACTAAGCCATTAGCAGTTTCTTTATCACATAATTGGCCCTTCACATGGGAAAAAAGCTCGCCCAAACACCATACTATAAGCAACGTAAAATAACCATCAACTGCTACAATGTAACGCACTACACTCATGCTTCCAAGCATAAAACGAGAAAAAGGAGTAAAGCTCGAAACTTTCCAAATATGGCAGCACGTGGAAGCTCAACCTAACACCCCGCAGCAAAAGCAAAATATAAAAAGAACGTAAACTGCAGAAGTTTGAAGTAGAACACCGAAATTTTTATTTGAAAAAAAACACCTTCGTCGTTGAGTGGTGAAGCAAGAGGACAGAGCAGCACAAAAACCGCCATTAACATCCACGAAACCAACATCTTCTTCCTCCGAACCTCCACCATTTTCAACCCAACAAAACTACACGCAGGAAGCGTACCAAGAACTACAGAAATCAACAAAACAAGACGAGCAAAATAAGAAGATAGTCATGAACTTTGGGCTGAAACGGCTAAATTCAGTAGCTGTAGATGGAGATAGAGAAAAAAAGGAAGCAGGCTTTTAACGTGAACAGCAAGGAATGACTTAAAAACAGAGTCTTTATGAGGAGAGATCACAGAAGCGAGATGGGTTTGATGGTACAGTTATAGTACCAGCAGCAGGAGTGCGTGGACTGGGCAAGGACAACGTTAAACGGCGGTGAATTGACGTTAAACAGATCTTTTGGTGCTTTATATGTTTTGTGTTTTTTGCTTTGGGTTATGATTTGACAATGAGATAGAGAGTGGCTGAGATAGAGCGAATGAGTGCTGGCCGTCATTTGTATCACCGTTTCCCGAAGTAGTTACGGTTTTCAACAGCTGCTGCAATACTTTTCGTTGTAAAGCCAAGCGCAGTATCGAAGCGCGTGTTGGGGACAGAACAGAAGCTGGTCGGATAATGTGACTAGAGCTGTTTCTTTTGCATCCAAGCGACAAGGAACTTCGGTGAATGGAAGGGAAGGCGTTAGTTAGGCGTGCTTAAGATTAAAAAAAAGTGGTTTCTCCAATTTTTTAATTTATTAAAATTTTAATATCTTTTAATATTGTAAAACCTTTTATAAGTAATTTAGCATATTAAAAATGTTTTTAAGAAATTTTATATCTTATTTTAATAATAAAATAATATTATATAAACTTACTTGCTTTCTAATTATTTAATTTAATTTTTTAACAATTTCAACCATTTAATAATCTCTATTTTAAAATAGCTTTATACAGTAAATTGTTTGGCTACATAAAAAGTACTTTTAATTTTTACTATATTTTAT
>JANITW010000007.1:56125980-56136597 GCA_027564335.1 Erythroxylum williamsii
TTAATTAGAGTTTCAGTTAAGTTTTTTGACGTAGCTTGCTACGTTTTTCAAAAACCTAACTAGCAATGCACGTCAACTAAAATTAGCACAATTAATAAAGATTAATAAAGTGTAGTCATTTAATCACATAATTAAAACGACATTGTTAAAAAATAATGCGATTTAATCTCTAAATTAGTTTATATAGCCCCAATTTCGCCAACGTTCGTTTTCAATTTGTGCCCTTTATTCAAGAGAACAAAAACGAAGGTTGAGAGCGTCAGGACTTCGTAAACTAATTTCGAAATTAAACTGCATCATTTTTTAACGAGATTGTATTTTTAATTATATGATTAAACGTCGTTTTACTTATCTTTATTAATTGTGTTAATTTTAGTTGACAAATATTATTAGTTAAGATTTTTTAAATACACGACAAATTGCGCTAATAAGCTTAATGTAAACACTAACGTTAGGCTAGAATTGAAAAAAATTGAAAATTTGAAATTCAGATTATAATTATAAAATTGAGGAGAGTTTGAAATTTTTTTTTTGTAATTAACCCTATAAAATAATAAAATTAAATTTAAGAATATGTAAATTTTATTCTTATTAACACAAAAAGATATCCCCTATGCTACTTTCAAGAGATCGGCTGCAACTAGAGACGACAACAAATGGGTCAGGCTCGGGATCCGTTTATTCTTTTGATAAACCGATGTCATTTTGGTTAGAATCGTTTCGGGCCAGCCCTTTTGAGCCCAAATCTGGTCTAACTCAGGTTTTGGACTTTGACTTTGGGCCAACAGTAGCTGCAAACTGGTAATGCTTTACTACACAAGTTCAGGAGTCAAAACTTTTAACCGTGACCAACAGTAATGACTCATGAAGAAGAAAGTCCTGCAAATGACCAACAGTAATTAATCATGAAGAAGAAAGTCCTGCAAATGGTGTTTTGTACATTTAGTAGAAATGAAAAGATCAGTCTCTTTCTAAAGAGGCTCAAAAAGCTTCCTTAAACCTGGGATTGCCTTGTACAACTTCCCTTTCCGGTACAACATCATGGTATTTGACATAATTCCATAACCATCAAGCCAAAAACTTATGTACAACCTTCGATGAATAACCAAAAAAATTATACACGTAGATCAGAAGTGCCGCGCCGATGCAACAGATCATCCTAAGTGTCATTAGAACGGAATTGACAACGTTACGAAACCTTTATATTCACAAATCACTGCATTCTTTAACTGTACTTGCTGATAGGTAACATAACTGTTGATTGTGCGAATATCACAATAATCTGTTATGCACTTCGATCATGGAAACTTTTTCCTGCAATGTAATGAAATGAGACAGCTATTTCTCTGACATGTTCCACGACATTGAGAATGTGGAAGTTTTCGCCTTAACCAAAAAAAATATTGCAACCGCAAGGTAAGAAGGAGAATGAGAGAGAGAGAGAGAGAGATGAACCTCATCTTGTGTGCTGCTTTCTGATGGAAACCATTGCAGAAGAACTCCCAAATTCATGACACTAGGTATCAGCTTGAATAGAAGAGGAGTTGTTACCTGAAATTAGTGATGCAGAGAGCTTAACAAATGTCTTTTCCAGAAAAACTAGTATTCCGCATTGCATTCTGTAAGATACGAACCAGACTTAAAGCCGTTGTTCCGAGAAGAAGAAGATACATCTTTCCCTGCATTAACCATGAACAACATTTTGAAGACAACGGAGAGGTGACGTGATAGAATATATATGGACATCTGCCATCTGAATATTGAAATTAAGAGTTCAATATCTCAGCCTAACATCCTCATGTACTTAAAGCCACAATAATCCCACATGTTGATTGGCGACTCCCTTGTAAAACTGGTTTACATTTTGATTTATATCATCAGTAGCCATTCAAAGTTACACTCATGGCCATGCACGGATGCACAGAGAGAGAGAGAGAGAGAATATGTATGCATAAATCTGTGGAAACATGTATGTGTGGAAAGAGACTAAACAGAGAAGCAGGGAGCGACAGGAACTACCTGAACCAAATGAAGATTTGAGGCTCGACTTAGCAGGACAAAAGCAAATTCTCCGATTTGAGAAAGTAGCACCCCAACCTAGATCATAATTCAGGAAATTGTTGTTTTCAAACTACAATTTGTCAAAAGGATACAATTTATCCTGATTTCTTCGATATAATTAGCAAGGCCTACTCACATGGAATGATGTCCTAATGTTATACCCAAAAGCTTTGATAACCACAGCAGCAACAGCTGTCTTCACAACTACAACGAGAATCACAGATGCCAACAATATATCGACATGGTTCCATAGAAAATGAACATGTATGAGCATTCCAATACTAGAAAGGAAGAGAGCTGCAAACAGGTTACGTATTGGTTCCACCTACAAAGTAGAATAGCATTGAATAAAATAACATATTAGTTATAATTTTTCTAAGCATGAAAGCAAGATCGTACAAAATTTCACCGCTAGGGCCAATGGTAAAAATTCCAATTTTTTTGGTTAAAAAGGATGTTATCAACTTATTCCTTGATTGAATTGCTTGGATGATTTCCCAGTTGGGACTGGATACCAAGCACGCACTAAATGATTAAAACCCTACCCTGTAGTTGTATGTAAAGGGTTATAGCATTTATGCTAGTTGAGTGTACATAAAAAAATGATCAATGAATGCATAAGAAAGACTGAATTTCAAGAGATTTACATAGAGACTTATAACGATAACAAAGATGGAAACAAGACAACTACGTTCATGTAACAGTATGCTGACATAAATGGGAAAAATAAGAACGCCTTCATATGCTCATAAGAATACCTGGTCTAAAGTATGCTGTGCTAAGTCAGTGGTGGATATCATCACCCCAGCCACGAATGAACCCAATTCAAGACTCAGGCCCAGCTTGTCACTGCACTGAATCATTTGAAGGAAAGACAAACTATAAACATGATGGATATGAGATACTTCAAGAAATAGGGATTCAGCTGGAATTCAGTTGGATTTCCTAACCAAAACTTCATCCAATAATTGAGGGTAACCCACCTCATCACAAAATATTTCATTTATTAGAGTATTACTCAAGTATTAAAACACATTACTCAAGGCCACACACTGGCAATATGATAAATCATTAAATATAAGTCGCAAATTTTGTATGCTATATCTTAGTCATCATAATTTAAGTAAGTCACATCATTGTTTGTTTTCTAATAACTGATTAATAAAGAAGCTTAAACTAGTAGTACTACCCTAAAAAAATACAAGTCACAAACAATAAATTGGCTTTTTATATGAAACACACTTCTATTCCATTTATCATCTCTCTTTCAAACACAAGAAATGCCTTCAAGCAACCAAATTCTCTGGTTTTAGGAAAACAGTTCCTGTAAAGAAAGCATTCGCAAAATGTAATGCTATTGGTCTAATGAGAATGGTAACAAGGACATGCAACGGCTGAGATAAGGCGATATATGCGCATAAAAGATACAAGACACTGTGAACCTTTGTTATAGAAACTAAAAGGTTCAGGAAATGCAGCATGTATCCAATATAGCCTTTCAAACAATAAAGGAACTAGAACTTCTCAGCAATTCAGGAAGAGGTAAAATCTTCAAGTCAGTAAGTTGCAATGTTTTAGGCACAGCAAATATTTGTTTTTTCATATGAGAGGGAATGTTAAACACATTTTCTACTTACCCAAGCAGATAACAAACAGAAGGCAACAGCGGCTAGCTGGTAGAGTTCATTAGTCTGATTCACAACATAGAAAAAGAATCGTGAACTTACAAAACAAATCCTAGTCAGCACCAATACAAAACCAAACATAACCATGAAAAAGCAAGATGTTGGTGAAATTCCAGAGATGTGGTCAAACTTACTTGAGATGATATCTGCATCATTAACTTAAGGAAGCGAGGAACAAATAACCAAGTCAAAAAGGACGCAGCAGTGAGATAGGTGGATAGCACCAATAACCTGATGTTAAATAAATCATAGGAGCAAGCTTCAGTAAACATCTTTAAGGGTCAATCTGTACAGGACCAAAAAGAACAACAATAGGAAAACAAAGTTCCGAAAGGAAAGAAAGCATGTAAACTTTACAGTTGTCAAAAATGAGGGAAACAAAAGATTGGAAAGAAGAAGATGCAGAAATGAACTTACGACTTCCCCATGGAGACCATTCCTTGTAATATGCCACTGTTTCCACCCAAAACAGGAAGCAAGGCAAATAGTAAACCAACAACACAATCCTGAACCAATTCCGGTAATGGGATGAATGGTGTGTAATAAGATAAGCAAGGTTTCACCTCACCATTTATTAAGTAATGTCAGTATAAATAACATAAACAGTAAACACATAGAACCTGAAAAATAAGGGTCCCAATTGTAACTTGACCATGAAGAGCATTATTGCTATTCTTTTCTACTAAAAATTTCACCACCTGGCATGTGAAACAATGAAGACAAATCATTACAGTACTGTCAGGAGCAATGAGAAGCACAAGAGGAGGTTTTATTGTCAGAACTAGGAAAGAAAAATACCACTGCTGTTGATGACATTGACAAGAAGGCACCCACAAATACACCCTCAGACAAACTTGCTCCACATACCTGCAAAGTATCGGTATCCACACTAAGCATCCATTTGGAAGAAAACGTTTATGCCTATAGCAGAATGAAGTTAGACATATTTAAGAACCACACCACAGCAGTTATGCCACAAAAGCACATATATGTTGCGATTTGAAGCAGTCCTCCAACTACAGCAACAGGACCCACAACTTTCAACTGCATGAATGATGAATTAAAATTGATTTTAGAAACTTGAAAGTAAAAGTTTTGCCATAAACTGCCTAACTTGTAGAAAAAAGATGGTCTGAGACAATAGTATACACCATTATTTCCCAAATCATGTATACAACACCTTTGTCAGAGAGAATTCCAAGCCTAAAGCAAAGAGAAGAAAGACAACACCAAATTGTGCAACAGTTTCAACCTGTGATGAAACACGAAGTCTTATGTCACAATTGAACAACTTAAAAGAATATATCTCATTGATTCACCACAGATACAGCCATACTTGTATCATTTTTGGCCTCATAAACATTAACATAATTCTTCAATGAACTGCCCAGAATACTAACACTGTAACTTGAAATGGCATACCTGAACCATCTCGCTAATGAATTTCAGACCTCCAGGTCCAATAAGTGAACCAGCAAGAAGATAGCCCACTATAGCCTGCCATATTTTTATCTTTCAGAAAAATAAACTTATGGCAATTCAACCTACAGATTGTGCAATCTTGCTGAACATCAATCTCAAGATGCATAAAACATTCATCAGATGCAAGCAATTGAAGATTACTGGAAATAGTATATGGTGATGCTCACCGGTTGTCCTAAACAAGAAAAGACAATTCCACCAATGGCAGCAGAAACTATGACTACAACTAGATCTGAAATCAATCTGCAGGAAATAAACCGACATATCAAATGTATCAAATAACCAGAACCAAAATTTACAGCTTCTATCACAACAAATATGCCAGGCCCACAAACTAAACCTCAGATCCACTTGAAGTACCGGGAACTTGGATTTCTTGTTTGACATGATGAACACATTGTCCTAAAATTGGTTAGATGTTCATATCAGAAATAATGAAACTTGAAACCTTAATATGGTTGAATTTGTAATCCTTCCTTAGAGATTTCCATAAGAAATTTTGTCAAACCTTTTTGTCAATTAAGGTTGTCATGTCTTCAGAGTCATCATTTTCCAATGAAAACACATCTTGAATCTGGAAAGGTCTTGTTCCACTGGAAAAAGGAAGAAGAGAAAACAAACATATCACCAAATTCTGTCATTTCCCATCATAGGATAGAGGTATATCTTTAATTTGTAGCCAACAATTACACTACAATAAATCTTATAGATCCCATACTTTCCCACTTGAGTATCATTCTTCTTGGGCTTTTCATGGGTGATTTTAGCCACAGTCTCCAGCACAGCCTGTAAAAACATAAGAATGGCTCATTAAGAAGTGAGCAAGAATTACAAGAGACAAATAAACAAAACATGAAAATAATCAACAACATCGCTAGGTTAAACCAATTCAAGTCCAATGGTAACAAGCTTAATCAGAGTCAAATTCAATCTAACTTCTCAAGTCAACATTAGTGATATCTTGTGCCAAAAAATCCAAATTTCAGATGTAATTCCTAAAAAAGAAGTTTGGATCCCTCAACCATTAACTATTTGACAAACATAAGCTAGATAAGAAGTCAAAATCGTTAACATTCTTCTTCTCCTTTGTTAGTGAATATATAAAACCAAATAAGTTGGCCTCACACAATAGCTTAAGCTATTGTAGCTATTGTGATAAAATGATCACTTAACATAATATCAGAACCTTTGTGATCAAGTGGTTGTGAGTTCAAATCCTACCACCCACCTATTATTCAACACAAGGTAGAGTGAGCCTGTGTAAGTTTCAAGCCCAAAGGGCTTTCACTTGAAGGGGGTGTTAGTAAATATATAAAACCAATTAAGTTAGCCTCACACAATAACTTAAGCTATTGTGGTGAAATAGTCACTTAACATCTTTATGCATTAAAGTGTAGTAGCATACTACATTAAGGTTATGAACCAGAGAGCGAGCTACACAAAGGAAACTATTCATCAGAATTAAAAGGCCAGTCCTAAACTACAAAATGAGAAGCACATAGTTTAAATTTAAAAAAAAATAAAAGAACAAAATTTGACTTTGCACTCTGCCTTGCAGTTGCAAAAACAATTCAGAGAGTGCAAGCAATGCATGAGTAGAACAGGATTTAAGAAAGAGAAGACATACTTGTTGATCTGCTACAGTGCTGTTAAAGTTGCTTCCATCAGAACCTAATCAAAAATACAAACAAAAAGTTAAAATTAAAGAAGCCTATTCGATCAATTAAGCAACAAAACAGCCTTGAAAGGAATGAAACATCGGTGGCCTTCACAACTAAAACAAAGACTTCCATTAAACCCGAGGTATAGTAGACCAAGTCCTAAAACTTGTTAAAAGCTTCCACATTTCGACAATTTGAGTAAAACCCACGTACCTTGTGCATACCCTTGCTAAGCCTAAACAGACTTTAAACTACATTTTATTATTATCAAAGCTCAATTACAAGCATAAAACAATAAAGCGGCAGATTTTGCACCTTCAGGTTGATCGTTGTCGGAGAACTCTTTCTCGAGAACCCGATCGAACATTTCGGCAATGCTTCCTTCTCCGTCTCCAGCCGTCGAGTAATTCAACAAATTCCCGTAAAACCTCTGGCGCATTTCCTGATCAGATCTCGCACACCCACCGTCCCGCACGTGAACCGCAAGTATCATCAACATGCAACACCACAATCTAAAAGCTCCTCCTCTCTTCTTCATCTCCATCAAATCAATCCTTGCAATATCTCTTCCCTCTCTCTCCACTACACTTCCATAATTCAAAAGGATGAGAAAAAAGAAAAGTTGGTTATGGTGGAGATCGATTCGAATATGGTAAACGGCTTGAATAGTATTTGCTTTTTGGTCACGAAAAAAGAAAATTAAAAATGTTGATTTAATTAAAAGATTATCTAAAAATAATTTATTAAATTATGTTATTAATTAAGATAATATTATTTTATTAAATTTTAATAAAATGATAAGTTTTAGCCTTTAGTATTAACCTTGTTAATTAATTATTTATCATACTAAAAATGTCTTTGTAATAATGGTTTGAATTATAAAATGATTTAAAATATAATTAGTATTATAGATAATTTAAAGGGTTAAAT
This sequence comes from Erythroxylum williamsii, assembly GCA_027564335.1. NCBI lineage: Eukaryota > Viridiplantae > Streptophyta > Magnoliopsida > Malpighiales > Erythroxylaceae > Erythroxylum > Erythroxylum williamsii. The sequence goes on from JANITW010000007.1 coordinate 56,133,800, forward strand.
AAAAAATTCTCAAACTTTATTTACTTATGTAATTATACATCAAAATTTAAAAAATAATAATTAAATACTTAAATTTTCAATTTTTTTTAATTATAACTCAATATTACTATTTTTATTAATATTGTTGACAGGACTTATCACATTAGACATAAATTATAAATATTTATACACATTAATTTTTTTTTAAACGTTATATGATGCGCTCAACACATATTATTAATATCGAAAGATAAAACTCGTACAGAAAAAGTTGAGGGCATATTTCCGATTCAAAATCAGACATAAAATTAGTTGTCCTAACTATCGTATAAGCGATCTGATTTGTTGGCTTCCTAATAAAAACAGGAGAAATAAATTGATGTTCGTTAAGTAGAGCTTTACAATCCTGAATAATCATTAAAAAGTAAGAAGAAAATTTATGTGTAGATGTCAATAATTGAGTAATTATTTGACAATCATTTTTACGCATATCGGAAAAAAAGATAATGGGTTAATCCAACTTATAACTTTTCGAAAACATAGAGCTTCGCCGATTTGTGGATCTTGCCATTTATGCTAAAATCATTAATTTTCTAGCACAATTTTGCCCTTGAGAATTACGGATGATCATACCTTGTCCATAAAAACCATTCGTCAATAGCGTCACGTCAACATTACATTTAAAATGGTTCCACTATAGAGTTTTCCATTTGGATTGAGAGTGCTGGTATTGTTTGGATGGCAGATTGTTTTACATTTGTGTTGCTTTCCATTCCAACAAAATTGTTCTGGCTCGACTGATAATAAAGGATTTATCATGGAGTTTCTACCGCTACATTAATTCATTACGGTGAGTCCATAAACTCCAAACAATCATGAACACCTCTTCCTTTATGTATATTTGTGAAAAAAGTCATAACCAAAGCAAGCCAATTACGTAAGGATGTATTAAAAGTCCAGTTCATTGAAGATACATTCCAGTTTACAAAAGATAATATATATTAAATTTAACTAAACTAAATCATTTTGAGATTGAAATCTTTAAATTAAATTATGTCATGTCGTTGTAAGATGACAATAATACTTTATTATACTAGTGCAAGACGAAAATGATATAGTTTTGTAAGAGTCTGAATGAAATTTTAATTTGTCACCCTAAGTCCTCCTTTTCTTTTGCGGGGGTAATGAATTGATTCATGATTTAGAAATTTCAATCTTAAAATGAAGTAAGTTAGTTAAATTTAATTAATTAAACTTAATTAAGTATGAATAGTATAATTGTTTAATATCTCTCTCTTATACGACAAGTTACGATTGCAACATAAAAGTCTTGATTGTCAGCCAGTGACGTGGCGCATAGTTGACCTTTAAATATTGACCCCACTCACACGGAGCGTGGCCTCCACATCCACACGCAATCTCACGCAGCCAATTGTGACTCTTGACCTCACACCTCACCGCAGGTTAGGGATTAGAGATTGAGATTGAGGCAGAACAGAGGAGAACAGAACAGAAGAGAGCACAGCTATCCTTTATCTATGGCGACGATAAGTGGGTGTACTTTAGGCGCTGCTTCATGCTACAGCAGGTCAAGAGTTGAAGTACTCAACAGGCAAAGTGGAGTAGCTGCCGTGAGGCCGAGGAGAGCGGTGGCGGTAAGAGCAGAAGCGGCGCCGATAAACCCAGAAGTCAGGAAGAATGAAGAGAAGGTGGTTGACTCTGTTCTTGTAGCCGACCTGTCTAAGCCCCTCACTGCCTATTGCAGGTTTGGTTTTAACTTTGAAACTTTCTAGTTTCGATCCTCAGAAATTTCCAGTTATTCGCTTGAATTTGTGTAGAAATTGTAAATTTTGATGGGGCGTATTTCTTGGTATTTGAAGATGTTGGAGGTCAGGGACTTTCCCATTATGCGATGGAAGCCATGTGAAGCACAATAAAGCTACTGGGGACAATGTTGGGCCATTGTTGTTGAAGAAGCAGAAAGAGTGAGCAGTATGTGTTATTTTGCCCGAGGAACAGAATTTGCTGTGATAGAATAATGTTGTTGGGTATCTGTTATCTGTTATTACACGTCCCAGGATGAACTTTGTTTTTCATTCCTACAACATTGGAACCGAAGTTAATTATTCAACATTTAGTTCCAGTTTTGGTGGGAGTGAGGAAGAACCAATAAGAAAGCTAACTCAACAAGGTTTTAATATGATTACTTGAAACGACATTATTTTGTCCTAAATTTCTATGAAAACGAAGGCGTTTTTAGTCAATTACGCTGAAATGATATCGTTTTATAGCTAACTACTCTAAGCTTAACCAAGACAGGTTTATTTTTGCATATTAGAAAATTATTATTTGAAAATGATGAAAGGGTTTATAAAGTAATACAGGAAAATGTCGTTTGGAAGAAAAAGTTTATAATGTGATATAATAAAAAGTTATTTATAATTTTACGCTTTATTTTAAACACTTCAAATCGAGATTTCTTATTTTTATTGTTTACGATGAAATGAAATGTAGTATGAAACTTTCCTCTTTCATCTCATTGTATTTCATTCCATTATAAACTTTTTTTTAACTGTAGAATAATATCATATTTTATTTTATTAATAAACTTCTAACTAAAAATAGCCTTAGCTATCGTAAAAACAACTTAATTTAGTCTTAGCTTAATTCAACCTAATCCTAAGTTGGATTGAATTTTTAAAAATTAAATAAAATTAAAAAATAATTAAAATAATTAAAGAAAATTATCTTTAATCATAAAAAATTTAACGTTTAATTATAAAAATGTTAAATAAAAATTAGTTAATTAATTTTAATTT
>JANITW010000007.1:56153737-56164180 GCA_027564335.1 Erythroxylum williamsii
TTATTTTTAATTATTAAATCAAATATAAATTGAATATATTTTGAAGATAATTGAATTCGGTGTAATTGAATTCAATTATAATATTACTAGATTTGTTCCAAACAGTGTAATTGAATTTAATTCTAATATTACTAGATTCGTTCCAAACGGTGTAAATTGAATTCAATCCCAACTTCATTAATGTAATTGAATTCAGTTCGTTTACGAATTCAATTCGAAGGTTTCCAAACAGCCCGTAAAAGTCTAATCCAACGGAGAAAACCGAAATTACGAAGGGTTTAAGTAATCCAACGGCTAAAGCTGCGTCAATCGCTAAACCCCGAGATCACAAGCCCTAATTCGATTTCTCTCCTGCTTCAGCAATTAGCAGGAGAGAACCCGCCAGGCCTGTCCCTTCGTTAGTTTTCGCCAACAATTCAGAACTTGAGGAGAAGAAGATGAAGAAAAGGGTCGATCTTGAAACCGCAGAAACTGATTCGTCGATCAAGACCACGACGACTACTAAGAAGAAGAAGAAACTGATGGAAGAAGAGGAATTCTCGGAGGAGAAGACGAGAGACAAGAAGAAGAAGCGCAAAGTTGTGGAAATCGAGCCCCGAGGTGGAGGAGGAGAAGAGGGGAGCGAGAGCAGCTCGGAGCTGGTTGAGCCTCAGGTAAGTGTTGAGAGATCAAAGAAGAGTAAGAAAGCGAAGAAGGAAAACGACGGCGTAGAGGAGGAGGCCAAGGGCGAGGATCCAAATGCTGTAACTAGGTTTCGGATATCGGAACCGCTGAGAGAGAAGCTGAAGTCCAAGGGAATCGAGAACCTGTTCCCGATTCAAGCCGGGACTTTTGATGACATTCTCGACGGTTCAGATTTAGTTGGACGGGCACGGACTGGTCAGGTAAATTTAGTTTTTATTAGCTATTATTTGTGGGTTAAAGATGTGATTTGTGAGGATCTTGGTTGGGTTAATTTTTCAGGGTAAAACACTGGCTTTTGTGTTGCCTATTTTGGAGTCTTTAACAAATGGTCCTGCAAAAGCATCGAGAAAGACGGGCCATGGCAGGCCTCCGAGTGTTTTGGTGCTTTTGCCCACCAGAGAATTGGCTATTCAGGTATGTTATGAGCGAGTTTAATGTTCTTAGCTATTATATGGAGTTTGCATAACTTTTGATGTTGTTATTTGTCGTGTTTGTAGGTTTTTGATGATTTCAAACTTTATGGTGGAGTGATGGGCTTGACATCTCTCTGTTTATATGGAGGAGCCTCCTATAATACACAGGAGTATAATTTGAGGAGAGGTGTGGATATAGTTGTTGGAACCCCTGGTCGCATTAAGGTGCCCATTTGTTGTGATTATCTTCAAGATTTTGTTCTAGAATTTGATAACGGTGTGGAGTTTCTCCGATATGTGTCTTTAGTTATCATATATTGACTTAGATGGATCCTTTGTTTAGGACCATATTGAAAGAGGCAACATTGACTTCAGTGTGCTGAAGTTTCGTGTGCTTGATGAAGCTGATGAAATGCTGAGGATGGGTTTTGTCGAAGATGTTGAATTCATTCTAGGTATGTAGCTGTGAGAGTGATTGGTGATCCACTATGTAAGACTTACTGTGATGCATTTGAGGCCTGATTCTGTTTCTTTGAAATTCTTTGTTCTGAAGTTTTTTTTGAGAAATTCTTTGTTCTGAAGTTGCAATCATCTTTCCCTGGATTAATCTGTATAGTGTAAAGTAGTAATTTGTTTTTGTAAACTGGCTATGAAGTACAAAATAAAAGTTGAAGGTACTAAGCTTATGTTTGAGAATGACTAAAGTATTTGTCAGAAAGTTAGATATAAGTTCTTAAATTTGGAGTGAAGGGAGGGGTGTTATCCTTGTGTTTGTAAATGGTGCGCCTGGATTAATTATTGTTTGTCATTTTTTTACTTGGTGCTTACTAAAATTTAGGTGTTTCATTGAACATATTACTGTTTCAGTACATGACATGCACTACATAAGTTCTGTTTTTCGCTTTGTTGGATTGTGTGGTCTGTTTAGCGGGTTGGTCTATGTTTTGTGTTTTGAAGGAAAAGTAGAAGATGTAAGCAAAGTTCAGACACTTCTCTTCAGTGCTACCTTGCCAGACTGGGTGAAACATGTTTGTCTCTTAACCATGATTCTGTTTTTTTCTGAATCAAGTTTCGTTTGATGTGTCATTTGCATTTTACTGATTATTCCTCTGTACTATCTTTCTTTGAATTACCAGATTGCTTCTAGATTTCTAAAGCCATCTAAGAAAACCATAGATCTTGTTGGTAATGAGAAAGTGAAGGCTAGTACGAATGTCAGGCATATTGTACTGCCTTGTCTGACTTCAGCAATACCTCAGGTTATTCCGGATATAATCCGTTGTTATAGCAGGTTGGTTTCTGTAACTCTTCCATTTGTAATGTTTAAATCATTTTTTCTTGTAAAGCTTCTTTTCATCCTTTTCCTCTTATACTTGTTTTTCTTTTTCAGTGGAGGCCGAACAATTGTTTTCACTGAGAAAAAGGAATCTGCAAATGAGCTTGCTGGGTTGCTGCCTGGAGCACGAGCCTTACACGGGGACATTCAACAGTCTCAACGTGAGGTAAATTGTTCTTGTAGTGATGCAATTGTATTGTTTGAATATTCTTCTGCAAGTAAATGTAGCAACACAATTCTGGTGGAAGCTGAAATCTGTTACAGTTGCTTTTATCCATCATGTGGTAGCCCAGGAAGTGGATTCGCTGGCAATATCATCGACCCCTGTCTACTTTGATGATGACTATATAAGTTTGATGCCTGCTAGGACAAGCATGCCTTTATTGAAATGATGTATCTAGCGAAAAGTTTCATTTATGCTTTATTAAGTTGCTAATGGGACTTCATTTGAAATTTAAACTTATCAAATGCATTTTTTTATTTCTTTTAATTTCCGTACTGATGACAGATGTGATTTCTGCAGGTTATTCTTTCTGGGTTCAGGTCAGGCAAGTTCATGACATTGGTAGCGACCAATGTAGCTGCACGTGGATTGGATATCAATGATGTTCAACTAATAATTCAGGTGAATGCCTGCACGCTGCATTTAGTAACCTGCTCTGTTTTGTTCTCTTCCAGTGAACTGACATCATACCAATTTTTAGTGTGAACCTCCACGTGATGTAGAAGCTTATATACATCGATCTGGGCGCACAGGAAGAGCAGGTAACCAAGAATTGCTGCATTATATTTCTCTTGAACGTGTTTATTCGAGAACATACTAACATGCATTATCATCCTCAGGCAATACTGGGATTGCGGTTATGCTCTATGATCCCAGAAGGTCCAATGTATCTAAGATAGAGCGGGAATCTGGTGTGAAATTTGAGCATGTAAGTGCACCTCAGCCTGTTGACATAGCGAAAGCGGTTGGCACAGAAGCGGCTGAGTCAATAACTCAAGTGGCAGACAGGTATACTTGCTATTTTTTATTCCACCATACATTTGAACTGCCCTTCATTTGTTTATAAAAGTAATCATATGGTACAAACATTGCAGTGTGATTCCAGCATTCAAATCTGCTGCAGAGGATCTGTTGAATACCTCTGGATTATCACCTGTCGATCTACTTGCAAAAGCACTCGCCAAGGCTTCTGTAAGTTCTTTTTCTGTTTCTTCCATCCAGTTATTATGCTTTAGTATCTTAACCTGGACTGGATATTTTGGGGTTATCAATGCAGGGTTATACTGAGATAAAGAGCAGGTCCCTTCTTACATCCATGGATAACCATGTTACATTGCTTTTTGAATCTGGAAGACCCATCTTTGCACCTTCGTGAGTTTTTTTTTTTTTTTTTGTGGTTTTCAAACTTTCACATTTTACTCAACTATGATTCTAAATATGCAAACGCTGCTGAATATGGGAATAGAAAGTAGTCCCTTAAGTAAGGGACATAGAAAATAAGGTCCTTGAGCTTTAGAACATAGAAACTATGGTTCTTGCTACAGGTGATTGGATTCATCTTTGAGATGATGGTACTAATATGATGTTCTTAGAGAGGGTTGCTGTTAAGCTTGGCCAATCTAAAAAAGACCAGTTTGCAGATTTTGGTTCTGGATAAGTACTGGACTAAGATATAGGAGAATCTTATACTTGTTTTTCTGGGTTAACTGATTCTTTTGTCCAATACATTTTCTTTTCTGGGTTTCTTTCAGATTTGTTTTTAACGTTCTGAGGAGCTTCTTGCCTGAGAATAAGGTTGAGTCGATAAAGGGATTGACCATTACAGCTGATGGAAAGGGCGCAGTTTTTGATGTGGAGAGAGAAGATTTGGATGCCTTTCTAATCGGTAATGTTTTGCTTCCCGAGCTTTTTCCAACCTAAGTTGGCTTCTATACGCAGTACTTATTTAATTAAAGTTCCTTTAATAGTTATTTCATTCTTCCAACCATTCAGTTCATGTATATGCTGCTCAGAGTCGTCTGATAGACTTCATATTTATAATGAAGCTCTGTTTATACCTATTATTCAGGTCAAGAAAATGCAGCCAACGTAAGCTTAGAGGTTTTAAAAACATTGCCTCCATTACAACAGAGAGACCAATCTAGGGGAAGGTTTGGTAATGGTGGTTGTGGTCAGGGTGGCTTTAATGATTGGAATGGTGGCGGTAGCAGGTTCAGGTTCTCTGGTGGAAGAGGTAGCCGCGGTGGTAGAGGTGGCGGATTTTCTGACCGAAGGAATGATAGGTTCGGAGGTGGTGGTAGAGGTCGAGGTCAAGGTCGAGGTCGAAGCAATGGGAAGAAATGGTGAAAGATCTGAAAGATCACTTCTTCTTTATCATAGTTGAAGAAAAATGCAAAACACTGCCTTGCCGGCCTGGCTCGAGAGGATTATAACACCATTGTATCGAGTCAATCTTGTTCCCAATTTTTAACTTATTTTCTATATAGGTTATGATTTTTTTGGGGGAATTTTACAGGCACCCCTCCATTCTAGAGTTCATTTTTTGTTGGAAATGTAAGATTTTGATATATATATATATATAACTATAGACAGAATTTATGTGTTCATTCTTTCCTTGATCAAAGGTATTCAAGCAAGTTTTATTGGTTACAGATTTTTTATTAGATAAATTATATATAATTAAACAATAACCAATCGTAGGTAAAGTGCCACGTGTCAAATGCCCGCTTAAAAATAATCAGCACAGCTGAGAAGTTGTAAGAACACCAGGTACCGTTCCAGATACATCTACGGTTTCGTTTTCATCAACCTCACTTGTTCAATTAAACACGTGACTCTACATCAAACTCGTATGGAACTTCAATCTCTGTAATTTTACTGTGTAGTTCTCTATACTCTGTGACAAGATACAATTTTTGATCATGGGATGCTGCAGAAGAGCAAGACTCGCGCTTGATGCGTTTCGAAGCTATTCTTCCAAGATTATACCCAGAGCTAATGCAGTCAAAGAATTAACTTCTTCAAGAATCTACCAAAATGGGTCTTCTTTTTCTTCCTCCAATCCAGCTAAGTTGCCTTCAAACTCTTGTCTTTCTCAAAGATTCGGTTTAGGTTTTGGAATGGGAGCAAGCAAGGTTCAGTACAATCCCTTTCTTGATGTTGGTGCCAAGAGGTTTTACTATGTTGATCGATACAAAGTTCATCACTTTAGGCCTAGAGGTCCTACAAGGTGGTTTCAGAATCCACGCGTTGTTTTGATCGTCGTGTTAGTGGGTTCTGGGGCTTTCATTACTGTGTATTATGGGAACTTGGAGACTGTACCTTATACTAAGCGAACACATTTTGTTCTCTTGTCGAAATCCTTGGAAAGAAAGATTGGGGAGAATCAATTTCAGCAAATGAAGCAGGCGTTTAAGGGTAAAATATTGCCTGCAATACACCCAGAAAGTATTAGAGTTCGTTTGATTGCAAAAGATATCATAGAGGCTTTGCAGCGAGGTTTAAAGAACGAGCAAGTGTGGAGCGATATGGGGTATGCGTCTTCGGAGAGTGATAGGGCATATCATGATGCTACTCACCAAACTTTGAAGGCATTGAGTGAAGGTGAAGTGAAAGGTGAAACAAATTGGTACAAAGACGATGAAGTTCTTGATGATAAGTGGGTTCAACAGACTAGGAAGAAGGGACAAGAGAAAGGATCAAGGGCAGAGACCTCGCATTTAGACGGGTTAAAGTGGGAGGTTTTGGTTGTTGATGAGCCTGTTGTGAATGCTTTTTGTTTGCCTGGTGGGAAAATTGTTGTATTTACTGGGTTGTTGGAGCATTTTAGAAGTGATGCAGAGATAGCAACTATTATTGGCCATGAGGTATAGACATGTTTTGTTCCTTGAAGTATAGTTTGTGTTTCTGCTCCTGTTTGATAGTGTTGCTAATCCTTAAATTTTGTATTTGAGAAGTTATTCGTGCACTCTACATTTACATTTAGGTTGGCCATGCAGTAGCTCGACATTCAGCAGAAGGGATAACAAAGAATCTATGGTTTGCTATTTTGCAACTTATCCTTTATCAGTTCATTATGCCTGATCTTGTCAATACGATGTCCGCGCTCCTGTTGAGGCTTCCTTTCTCCCGAAAGTAGGTTCTTTCAGCAGTCATTATTTCATTGATATTTAGTTATTATGTCAATTTTACTATCACATATATGTTGGATTTTTAATATGAAGTAGATGCATAGTTCATGTAGAACTAAGCAAGCCCTCAAGTCTAAATTACTTTATGACACTTGTACTTCTTACATTCATCAAATCATAATATGTTTAACAATTGTTAGCTATATTCTGCTTCAGATAGAATTGGAGTTTTTAGGTGTTTGTGAATAGAACATAGACTGATAAGGTGTTGAGTTGCAGTCTCCTGAAGTAGTTTATAAGTTTTAATGCTACGACATCAAATAAGTTTTGATTCGATAAAACCATTTTGGAGGGCTATTTACCATTGTTAACACATCGATTCTTTGGATTTATGTATTTAGTTGATCATGTCAATATTGGTGGTTTAATCTTGCGGGCCTGCTAGCTCACGAATATGAGAATTATCTAAGCTTCTGTTTGTCTCGTCATCTTCTAAGATGTCACTATGGTTAAAAGGGAAGTGAACACTTGCATTTTAGTCAGGGCTTATGAAAGGAAAGGAATAGAAAAAGGGTAAAGTCCAATATGTGATTCCCGGATAATGAAATGTAGTGTAGTGCTTGGTTGCTATCGAATTAGTAGTTCATGAGATCTGATAATAACAATGTCCTTGTAGATCCTTGAAAATGATTGTGTTAGTCTAGCTTATGAGGTAAATGTTGATTCATCTTGAAGTTTATCTTGTTGGGATGGTTGACTTTACTTGCTCTAACTTTTGATAATTATTTCTTGCATATCTAACTCATCAAATCCCAGCAACACATGCATCAAATCTGGCATCAACATTGCCGTTCTGAACGAAAATCGGGATAACTTTGTTGGGATAGTTCCTTTACAAACTTATCCGAAAGCAGAAACATATACCACGGTTATCATAGTCCTGCTGTCAAGTTTCCTGAATGCATACTGAATCCTTTTTTTCTGCATTATTGTTATCGTGAGGAAGTTAATACATGCTTGCTTTAAGCAGAATCATGGATGGTGAATGCTTTATGCAAGAGCTTTGCCTCATTCCTGCGATATTTGTTTCAGGATGGAGATAGAAGCAGATTACATTGGACTGTTATTGATAGCTTCAGCAGGATACGATCCTCGAATCGCGCCTAAAGTATATGAGAAACTGGGAAAGGTCACCGGTGATTCTACCATGAGAGATTATCTTTCTACCCATCCATCTGGAAAGAAGAGAAGCCAATTGCTTGCTCAAGCTAAAGTCATGGAAGAAGCTCTTTCTATTTACAGGGAAACCATGTCAGGACGAGGACTTGAAGGCTTTTTCCTCTAGCGGCCAAAACAAAACTCAATCTTTGTACTTGAAACTGAGCCTGGTTCTGAAGTTTTATCAAAGCTTCGTGCTTTTGAATTTTTTTCAACTGAAATTCTCAAATCTCAATACTTCTCTTTTGTTTTCTGTGTCAACTGTAATTTTCTTTTATGAAAGATCATCATTTATGAATTTGAGTGACAAATTTAGTTGCATTTCCAATCTGTTCTTCACTTCCCTTTCCCTAAGTTGAACTCAGATCTATACCAACATTATGTTGGAAAGCGAAACCCAAAGGTTCGCTTTCAGGAACGCAATCGCTCGATTGATTGAGACATGTAAGAACACCACAGAGCTTAAACAAATCCATGCACAGATCATAGCATCACCTACATTGGCCAAAAGAGACCACGAATTCTTGATTTCTCGTCTTCTGTACTTTAGCGCCATTTCAATTCCACGCTCTCTCAGCTACGCCATTAGTGTCTTTCAGCGAATACAAAGCCCAGACCTTGGTATTTACAACATAATGATAAGAGCCTACGCCACCAAGCGAGAGAGAGATTGCGATACCCTTTGTTGCCCTGCTTTGAAATTATTCAAGCAAATGCTTTCTAATGGCATCGCTCCTGATTGCCTGACGATTCCCTTTCTTGTAAAGGAATGCGCTAGGCGGTTCGATATAGGCTCGGGTCGGTGTCTTCATGGTCTAGGAATCAAATCAGGGCATTCTGGTGACATTTTTGTACAAAACTCGCTGACAAGTTTTTATTCGACATGTGGATGGGTGGATAGTGCAAGGAACCTGTTTGATGAAATGTGTGACAGAGATGTTGTTTCGTGGAACTCGATGATTACTGGGTACTTGAAAGGGGGAAATCTTGATGAAGCACTGAGGTTGTTTCGATCGATGAAGAACAAGAATGTTATTTCGTGGAACTCAATCATAACGGGATTCGTACATGGTTGCCGGACAAAAGACGCGTTTGATCTTTTCCGTGACATGCTGTGTTTGAGTGAAGATGATAACAACATGGTGAAACCAGATAAGATCACAATTGCTACTGTACTTTCAGCGTGTGCTCATGTTGGTGCCTTTGATCAGGGGAAGTGGGTGCATAGTTTCTTGACTAGAGCTGGCATTGAGTGTGATATGGTGATCGGAACAGCATTGGTGGACATGTATGGTAAATGTGGGTATCTACGAAATGCTCTCGACGTGTTCGAGGAAATGCCTGAGAAGGACACTTTGGCATGGACCGACATGATATCAATTTTAGCCCTTCACGGCCATTGTAAAAAGGCATTTGAAGCTTTTGAGAAGATGGAAGCAGAAGGTGTGAAGCCTAACCACATCACATTTGTTGGGTTACTGTCAGCTTGTGCTCATTCAGGATCAGTAGAGAGAGGTCGTCAATGTTTTGAGCTCATGACCAAAGCTTACTTGATTGAACCACAGGTGCATCATTACGCTTGCATGGTAGATATACTTAGCAGAGCAGGGCTTTTACAGGAAGCTGAGAAGCTTGTTAGAAGAATGCCATTGAAGCCTGATGTGTTTGTTTGGGGAGCATTGCTTGGAGGGTGTCAAATCCATGGTGATGTGAAGTTAGGGGAGAGAGCTGCAAAATGCTTGATTGATCTGGAGCCATTAAACCATGCTTTCTATGTGAACTTGTGTGATATATATGCAAAAGCGGGTAGGTTTGAGGATGTGAAGAGAGTGAGAGCTCTTATGAAGGAGAAAGAGATAAGGAAGGAAGTTGCAGGATGCAGCTTGATTGAAGTTGACGGGACTGTTCATGAATTCTCAGTAACAGGTTCAGCTGAGATTGTAACAAAGCAAATTGCTTGGATCTTAAATGCGTTAAATGGTGAGATTAAGTTTAAAGATGATATGAATTGGGTACAATACTATATATTGGAGATACAATGATCCATTTTTTCTGCACCAATTTGAAGGAAGAATATATGGATAGTCTTAAGGCTTAGACCCTTTCTAGAGGGCTTTCTCGGATAAGAATGACAATGGACTGGTCCGATATCAAATTGGTTCGGAGTCTTCCGACTCGAGCCATGTAAAGGTATTCCAAATGCAAAAGTCATAACAGGAAATATATCTCCAAAGAACATTTGATAATTTTTTAGGAGAAATTTGATAATTTTCGAGTTGAGGGATTTCTCCGAGAAATACTTCAAAGTATAAAATAACGTCTTTTTTTATTTGAATCCGAGATTCGGTTGCTTAGGCTACCATGTTCATGATTAGGCCTTTATACATTGACATTGATCCAGCCCATTTGATACGATGGGTTGAACTAAAAAATTAATGAGTTTTAATCATAAGAATTAGTATTGGGAATTTGGGATTGAGTTTAAAAGTTAAGTCCAAAACATTTAAGGACCGAATCTAGATTATTTTAAAATTTTAAAAACTTTATCTTAAACCAATATTTATAAATAATTTATGATTACTTTAATTTACAATTTTATTTTAATTTATATTTTGTATAATATTTATTTTTACAAATTACGATTATTATAATTATTAT
>JANITW010000007.1:56209419-56221365 GCA_027564335.1 Erythroxylum williamsii
TTTCAAAAACTTCTTAAATTATAAGAGAGGTTTATGCCTTTTCTTCTTCTTTAAATATATATTCGGAAAACTTTTAATATGTAGTAATTTATAAATTATTTAAATTATTTGATACTTTATTGAATTTTTCTTGGCTTTATTAAGATCTTCTATAATTCAACCAAAAGGGTTTTCTATTCATTAATTAGATTTTATAATTGTGATTAACATGAATAAATATTTAGTTCGTAACAACGAACTACAAAGGCATTTGATTCTACCAAAGGTAAAATGATTATCCCAAGAATCCCAAGTGTTCTAATTATGCACTATATATGTATATTTACATATCTTAATGCTTTGCAAGTGTAATTAAACATACTAAATGTTCAAATAATATAAATAACATAGGAATATAAACACGTTTTTATTGATTCAGAATGATCAATCGAAACTTTAAATTTAGTTAAATTAAACCCGCATTTTAAATTTAAGTTATTATATACGCCTGATATATTATTTAGTGTGTGTCCAAAAGATATAAAGGAAGGGTTTGGTAGAAGGCAACTAAAGTAACCATCCATATGAGAAAGATGATATAATATTATATACCAAGGCATGGCCTAAATGCTTATTTAACAATTCCTTGATGCTCATTAGACAAGTAGGATTCCTTATCCTTAGAGATGGAAAATATAAAAATAAGTTTTAGGAGACTTTCCCAACTCATTAATTTGGTTATAAATTCTGAGAAAGGGCTATTCCATATCTTCTGGAAATCCTATCCTTTGATGGTGTTGGTAGGCATCTTCCCACTTTTTCCAATCAAATGGATTGGTACATGCACTGTGAGGTTCCATTCATACACAAAGCTTTGTCCTGTACAGTATGTACATTTTAAGCATGTGAATAATGGGATATTGGGTTTACAACATCTCATTATATTATTATATCAAGTTAAACCATGTACTGAAGAAAAAGATAAAATCACTAAGTTATGTAGTACTTGCTACATTGAAAGATGCTATTCAGGGAAAAGGTTTAAAGGGACGTGTACTAAGAGTTAGAATTACATTTAGTGACTAATGTATTTGGATGAACTGTTTGGAGGTCAATAAATACTTTTTTTCATTATAAAAGTTTTTTTAAATAGGTGTTTATCTGTAAAATAAAAAATACTTCTTTAATAAATATGACTTTTTTGACAGTTAAAATACAGTTTTTAAAGAAATTTAAAAAACCTTTCAAATAGCTTTTTCGGTTAATTTTTTTATATCAATTAACGAGCTTATTTTTTAATCTCTTTTTCCTATATGTTTTACACATAATTCTCACAATACTCACAAATCCATCTTCATGTTTATTTTGAGATTTATATAATATTATTTGCATATTATTTAATATACATTAAATAATATTTATATATATAAATAATTTTATTACAAAAAAAATATAGTTAAAATTAAAATAATTTTTTATTTTTATGTTGTCAAACAATTTACTATTTGAAGTCCTTTCAAAAATGCCCTTTTTAAATGACAGCTAAATAGCCAAATTTAAAAAAAAAATTTCTAAAAAAAATTAAAAAAAAGTTTTACTGAAAAAAACTTTACGAGTATAAGTCTAAAATAAGGAAAATCAAATAACAATCTTGTGTTAGGTACACTAAACAACTAAAAAGTCGCAAGGCTCATGCTCGATGATGATCTTGAAAATTGGTTTTTCCAATCCCAAAATCTTATTAAACTATTGAGGAGGCCATGCTTCATCACATATCAACAAATTGAAACTTAGTTTACTTTAATCTCGTTTTCTCACGTGTTATCAGTTAAATTATATTTTACTATACATGAGTAATTAATGATCTCTAATATTTCTTCATTAAGGGATCTAATTGTATTTGAAAGCTTCTTAAGTTAGAGAAAATTGAAAAGATGTCACATAAAAATTTTAAAAATATAAATTTGTAATTTTTAAAAATTATAAATAGATTATTTGAAAGGGTTATTATTAAAAATATTATATTGTATTGGTTCGTGAGATAAAATATTAAAATTAAACAATAAAATGAAGTGGAAACATTTAAATTTTAGTTTAATTATTAAATTTAATTTGAAATTTATAAATTTTGAAGATATTTTAAATTTAAATATATTTATTAATAATTATTAAATACATGTATTTAATTAATTTAAAAATTAAATTATTTATAATTTTCATTAGTAATTAATTTTAATTAATTAAATATATAATATTAAATTATTTTATTTTATTTTATTAAATTTAAGTATACAAAAATTTTAATTAAAATTTAAAATTAAAATAAATTAGAAAAATACTTTCTTTTGAATGCCGACAAGAAGCTTTTGGTGTGACCTGTGAGTCACTTATTGTCTCACAACTCACATCATTGAACGGCATAAAAATTTCAGGAATCTCCTTAACTCTGCCAACGCACAGCAGATCGCATACCCTAACCAACGTATCTTCTTCTTTGACCTCTTACCCTGTGACAGTCTTTGGCAGATCAATCATTATTGCACTAAATGTTTCCTTTACAACAAGGCGATGACCTGTGCTTCAAAATCATATCTTTTGATCCCCACACACAAAATGATATCCCAGAAGATCTGATTCTCGCTCATGATTCTGTCTATGGTACTAATGGTAGTAATATGAACAATGAAGTTGCGAAAGCTCGACGGCGAAGTAAGGTTAAGTTTAGTAATCCTATGGCGAATATTACTGACGCAGCTGCGAGGGATAGTGATTGTAAGAAGATGATGCATCGTGACATTGAACGGCTTAGGAGGCAAGAAATGGCAACCCTTTACTCGTCACTTCGATCTCTACTCCCTCTTGAATTTGTCAAGGTGAGAGCTTTTGCGATCTGTTTCTTAAATTTCTTGCTCATGCTCGCTTGTTGCTTGTGAAAGGATTTGTGGGTTTTGAGTTTGACCACCTTTTTGTTAAAGAATCAGGAGTCAAGAAATGGGTTTTTGAAATTTTTTTCGTTGAAACTATGACAAAATCGTCCTTCTAAAGGTTATGACTAGGGTTGTGTTGCTACTGATGTGGTTCAGGGGAAGAGATCGATGTCTGATCATATGAACGAGGCTGTGAATTATATAAGGCACTTGCAGAAAAAGATCAAAGGCCTGTGTTATAAGAGGGAAGAACTAAAGAAGTTGACCAATTTGAGTGCTCCGAACTCACAAACTGGAAGTTCAGACATTTGCTTTCCAAGTTCAGTGGTGGTCCGGTCATGTCTTGTGGGGATCGAGATTGGGTTCAGTACTGGTCTGAGAGGCCAAAGTATTCCCTTATCAATCGTGTTTCAAGTGCTACTTGAAGAAGGAATTCGTGTGGTTAATTGCTTAACCACAACAGTAAATGAAAGATTACTCCACACTATTCAAGCTGAGGTAATATCAGGGTTTAGGGTTTATCTATGTTCTAAAGTTGTTAATTTATAAGTTTGAGGAAAATCTCAACTTCCATTTGTGATTTTACTTCACAGGTCGATGATCCAACAACTTTAAACTTATCTGAACTGCAGCAGAAACTAATCAACCTTGCTTCTTCTTCTAACAACTAGAAGTTCATTGAACTAACAGTAGATTTAGGATTAGTAACTTGGATTTGACCAGTTACCTCAGATAATAACTTGATTTTGAAGTTCATGAAACTTCACTGAAGATGGTCTTATTAGCATCAGAACTAACTTCAACGCTTGAAGCATTTTGAAGATATCTGGTTACCATATGTCCACTGAGGCTCAAGCTTTCTTTGTTGTTTCTACTTCTTTACCACATGTCAAAATTATGAGTATGTATTTCTATCTTTTCCTCTATATGCTCCACTGAAGTGTAGCTCATTGAGCTTCTGTTTCAACTGCAAACTAATCAAAATCTTGTAGGAGATAATACCTTATGGTCTCAATTGTTGGGATAATCCATTCTTTTTAACAACATTTCCTTGAGAACAGCGTGTGTTTCTCGTAGATCTACACCATCTGGATTCTCTTGTTTTCATGTATGACATAAGCTTTTTACACCTTGATCATGACAAGCTGTTACAGTTCTCATGGCTGCGAGATTTTGATGATTTATTGGCCCTTGTTTATAGTCTTTCCAATACAATTAATCAATTTTATTTGCATGTGTAACAAGCTTTTGATGTGGAGTTTGTCATAAATAAGATAAGAGCATATATATGATAGAATTTTATTATTAATTTGGTGGACTAGTATAATAAGTATAATTTTGTACAAATTTTGATTAGTTAGACATCAAGATAATTGGACTTAGTAATTCTTTCTCTAACGTGTCATTGGGCCTATATTCATGGATTTGCTATAATAGATAGACATGACTCATGTTTTATAATGCATAGGAAGCTATATTATTAGCCAACCTTTAAATACAGTCACCTCATTAAAAACTGTATGTGTTTCTAATCAAGATTTAGAATAACAGTAGTTAATCATTTGCGTCTCTAATCTCTATTACTTCGCTTCACAAAAAATAACAATGAATTCAATTATTCTTCAATTTTCAGGTATTTGTCCATACAGTTATTGAATCTAACATGTTGCAATTTTAGGATAATTAATTGTATTGATTAATTATGAAATTACTATAAGATTTCATGTTTATTTTTCTTCAATATATACGTAATATTAGTTGAACTGTAATGATTTTGAGTTAGTTGTGAGGAATAGAGACAAATGACAAATCTGTTCTGCCACCAACCGGCAGCTTAACGAGGTATTGTCCAAGGTTATGCCTGCATTGAGAATATGCATCTATACTGTATCTCTTCCAGATGCCCTAATTGCGCTAGTCATCATTTCAGATCGTGAAAACTAAAAGGATGACTCATGATGTCGAACATATCTTTTTTAAGATTTAATTCGGTGTTGATCAGGTTTTGTATAACACTGTTCAAAGATCACTTAGAAATATAATCCAAGGTTAAAGTAACTAATATCTAATTCAAAGAGTAGAGAAAGGGACTTAGAAAATGTGTAAATTAAGATTAGTGATAATGAAATATCATGGTAGTGATAAGATTTTCAGAAGAAGCATGCTGCTGATCAGATGGTGATGATAATGTCAAGAGTGCATGAATTCCAAATGAGTGACCTGAACCGTTATTATCAAGTTCACTGTCGTGGAATATGAACAAGGGATCATATTTAATTCTTAGGATCTTAGGTATATATGTATTGTTTGAGTGCTTGTGTCGAAGAAACATGGACATTCTGTTTATTTCAGAGTTGTGAGAAACTTCATCTGTGGCGCTTTGTCCTTCTCAGTAGATGAAATGAAAGGCTAACAATACTCAACAACGGAAATGTCATCTTGATCATAGCAACTAATTTTAATATCAAATTGGATGATCATATCTTATTTGAACGTATGCAAATTCAGATCCAGATCACTAGAATATATCAAGATCCTACAATCATCATGATTACTTTATATCATTAGCTGATCTATTGTTTATAAAATCA
Source organism: Erythroxylum williamsii (assembly GCA_027564335.1). Lineage (NCBI taxonomy): Eukaryota > Viridiplantae > Streptophyta > Magnoliopsida > Malpighiales > Erythroxylaceae > Erythroxylum > Erythroxylum williamsii. The sequence continues at coordinate 56,214,917 of JANITW010000007.1, forward strand.
TGTTTTGAACCTTAACTTTCCGAATTCCACTTCAAATTCAAATAACTCAAAACTTTTTTCCGTTGAAATTGAAAATAATATTATTTTGAAAACATTGATAAAGTAAAATTATTTTTATTACATAAATTGTTAACTACTAAAAATAATATTATTTTATTTTTAACAAAAGAATATTGCTTTAGGGTGTGATCTGACTTTTTTAATTCGAAATTTATTTGAAATTCAATTAACTTGAATTTTGTCTATTACTTTTAGACTCAGTCGGATTGAAATTATTATCTTTATATGTAATTTATATATTAACATGTATTTAATAATTCATCTAATACATACAAAGAATATAAAAATTCCAAATCCAATCTCATTAAAATCAAGCTGGATATAAAACGTAATCAGGTTCTGATCGAATAGTTAAAGTTTAATCAATCAAATTTAAATAATCCAAAATTCATTTGAATATTGAAGGTCAAAATAGTGTTATTTAGGCAAAATTGATAAAGTAAAATTGTTTTGATTAATTAAATTTTCAACCAATAACAAAATAATATTGTTTTAATTATTTTAAACAATTTTTTTAATTCAAAATTTATTTAAAATTCAACCAATTTAAACTTTGCCTATTAATTAAAACTCAATAGGATCAAAATTATCATGTAATTTATATATTATCACGTATTTAATAATTCATCTAATACACACAAAGAATATAAAAACTCCAATTGCAATTCCAAAATCTTGCAATAAAACAATTCCTTCCAATCTAAATTGTTGCCATACAACAAGGCCAGAACTTGGAGTTGGGCTCAGTGTATTGTACTCTCAATGCTCTGGCCTCCTAGCTGGAGCTGTAACATTAAAGACATGAAAAAACAGAAGTCTGCTATCATCTGCCCATCTCCATAAACTATTAACATAATCGTCCGATTGATTGCAATAAAATTCCAAGTCAAAGACACTTTATAACATCTAACACTTGATTTATTTTAATTGTCAAAATCGTTTTCAGTATATGAAAAAATATATAAAATATAATTATCATCAACTCATTAATTTAACGGGCCAGTTACTATTAAAAATTGTGAAAAATAAGATGATTACATTAGTATAATTTGTCACTTACCTATCATAACAATGTAATTTTGTAAATAGAAAATTGCACCAATTATATGGCCGGCGAAATGTATGATGTAATTTTTCAATTCGATTTTTAATTTTTTGGTATGATTTATTTTAATAATTTTTAAAAAATTGATAAGTTTATTAATTAAAAGGGCAATTTTTATAAATTAACCATTTTTATAAACCAAAATGCACTAATTAATTTTTATATAATAATATATAATATATTTTTTAATTAAACTTTTAATTTTTCGATATTTAAGGATAGTCTTCTTTAGCTATTTTTAAAATTTATTTAATCTTTAATCGATTTTATGATGATTTAATATCGATTAAACATTTTAAATTTTAAACTTCTTGTCTTGTTTAATTTCTGGTTCAGTTTTAAAAGCATTGTTATTTTGTGCATTCTCCTGTAATAATCCAAGTGAATAATTCTTTTTGAAAAAAACACCAATTTAACAAATTCAAATGTTTGGAAAATCAATTCTATTTAAGTGATCATTAAAATTTCTTATTTTAATATTAGTAAATACTCCATGAAAAGTTACCTTCCACCACTTGATTTAGGAGTGACAATAGGACATGATTGGCTTGGTGCCTTTCTTGTTTAATCCTAATCAAATATAATTTTTTATTAGCTAGATTAAAAGGTTATTATTAATATTATTACTTTGCTTGTATTATGTTTCCTGATCTTCTCTTATTCTGAATTCTTAGAGTTGTTGGGTTGGTGTAGTGTGACAATTACATGTAGACATATATATGCTAAAAACAAGCAACTGGTCTTATAGAAGTAAGAAAAAGCATAGTACTCGATGACCCAATGCCATATTCAAAGACAATACCACATGCTCTTAGTAATTTGTTGCGTCCAATACTCTTATAGTCTTATCTTTGTTACAAGTGAATTACCACAACACAACAATTGCAAAGAGCTCTTTTGTCAGCTTGTGGATTGGAGGAGACAGCAAATCATCGAGCAAACTAATTAGCATGTCGGGTTTAATGTAATCCTAATAATCTCAAAAACAAAGAACCTTAATTGTCAAAGAGTTTGGCAAATTTTATGTATTGATGATCTGATACACGTGTATTTTAGCACTTATGGTATCTATATAGATGCTTTGGCTATGGAGTTTATGTCAATACAAAGGAATATGTATGTGGGCATTCTTGTTTTCTTCTTCTTCTCCCCTTTTTTTAATATTGATTTCAAATTCTTGTTGTCTTCTCTTATTATTTTTCTTTTTATAGGTTCAAAAGTCAAGGCCAGCCAAAAGGCAGACACAACTTGCTTACCTAAACAAGTTGTATTGTCCATTCTCATCTTATATGAATCTATAGAAAAGAATATTAAATTAATTTTTAACTAATTAACCTATATTTTTACTTTTCTTAAATTGAATTATAGCTGTTGTTGGATTAATGTAAAATTAAGAAGTATCAAATAGTATTAGAGAAAGTCTTTGGTAATAAGATGATGAACTAAGATAAGGAGAGTATAAAATGGCCTTGATGATAAGGTAATAAACAAATACTGTTTTAAATTAACATATTCAACTCATTTATGCTTTTCTTTTCTGATTTTTGCTGTGTTGTTTAACTTTGAACTAACACAGGTTTAATTCCTTTTGATTTGATTCTCATTTTAGGACTCAAGCATTCTTGTGAGGTGATACATATTTAGTTGTCTTTTTTCTGCCACTAATTTTGTATATAACAATCACTTATAACTTTTGCCAATACGTAAAATTTAAAAAAACCTGAAAATATGTATCTTTATTTTTAATTAATAGAGAGATTATTTTTTATATGCAAAGTCCAATTACAGTGAGCATAATTAAAGAACTTCGATAAAGATTGTTGCTTAAATTAAACAAAACAAAAAAATATATTAAGTTTTGAAATTTGACTTGGTCTTTATGAGATTGGCTACAGAGTGAAGAGATATCTGGTACAGATTATACTTAAATTTTAATTGTTAAATTTAATTTTTTTACAGAAAATTTATAATTATTATCTTTTAAATTAATAAAATATATTATAATTAATTAATTTTTATGTTCGAGCTGTACTAATTATTCTTGAATTGTTTCGATCCAAAATTTAATAAAATTAAGTATGTTAGTTACTAATTAATAAGCTTATATTTCCTATGGCAGCTAGATTAGACCAAGATTTGTATAAACTTGCAATTACTAAAAGACATGCACCAGCTAGTGGGGTTGAGCTGATTAGACTCCTAATGATTGATCATTGGTAATTGGTAATTGATAATTGTTAATTGCTAATTACTTCTATTAATCTCCTTGACTTCTAAGGCCGTGTTTTGTCTTAAACCACAGGTCTCCTTCTCCTTACACATTGTGTACAACTCCATCAGAGGCATCTCTCAGTTTCTCCAAGCTTGATCCAGCTGTTCCTGAATTTCACCATCTACCCACACTCTTTCTGTTGTCTATACATCTGCTTTGTTCATCTCCTTTGCTGGGTTAGAAATGAATTGGAATTGCTTTTGTTGTATCAACCAAGAAAAGGAAGCACATGTTACCAGGTAGGGTGTGCTCAAGTTTCATCATGAGTTCAAGAGTTCAATTCTTGAAAATTCAGAACTACTACTGATGTTTTTTGTTTCTTCATTCCGTTTTGGTTTTTCAGTTTGAACAAGAATGGGGATTATCCCTGGGAACTGTACACCCTGAAGGAGATTCTTCAAGCAACAAACAATTTCCAAGATGATAATAAGATTGGAGAAGGTGGATTTGGAAGTGTATACTGGGGTAGAACAAGTAAAGGCCATGAGGCAAGTTTGTTCATCCGTCTTGTTCTTTTAATAATTACCCTTTTCTCGTTTCAGGTTTCTTTGTTCAATTAGGTTATTTAACCTTACTCTTCCAGATTGCTGTGAAACGCCTGAAGGCGATGACTGCAAAAGCAGAGATGGAATTTGCTGTGGAAGTAGAGATACTTGGTAGAGTCAGACATAAGAATCTGTTAGGTCTGAGAGGGTTCTATGCAGGTGGAGATGAGAGACTAATAGTGTATGATTACATGCCTAATCATAGTTTAATCACTCATTTGCATGGTCAACTCGCTCAGGATTGTCTACTTGATTGGCCAAGACGAATGAGTGTAGCTCTTGGATCAGCAGAAGGAATAGCGTAAGTTTCAGCTCATCTCAAAGTTTCTACAGGAAAAGTTTCTGTCAAGAACAACTTAAAACTCTGGTTTTTGTTTGATATTGCCTCAGAACAACTTGGTATTGATTACGAATATGAAATTTATATCAGGTACTTGCACCATGAAGCAAGTCCTCACATAATACATCGAGACATAAAGGCCAGTAATGTTCTTTTGGATCCACAATTCCAAGCAAAAGTAGCAGATTTTGGTTTTGCAAAGCTGATTCCTGAAGGGATTTCGCATTTGACCACTAGAGTGAAAGGAACTCTCGGGTACTTGGCTCCTGAATATGCAATGTGGGGCAAAGTTTCAGAGAGTTGTGATGTTTACAGCTTTGGGATTCTACTCCTGGAGATCATTAGCGCTAGGAAACCATTAGAGAAGCTACAAGGAGGCGTGAAGCGCGACATAGTTCAATGGGTCACTCCATATGTTCAAAAGGGTGCATTTGATCACATACCTGACCCTAAATTGAAGGGTAGATATGATAGAACTCAGTTGAAATCGGTGATAATGCTTGCTATGAAGTGCACAGACAGCAATCCTGAGAACAGACCAAGCATGTTGGAGGTTGTGGATTGGCTTAAAGGAGGGAATGGAAGAACAAGAAAAGAGTTGCAGAACATAGCTATGGAAGACAAGGTTAATGAAGAAGATGAAGAAAAAGACAAGAAAGGTATCCAACGTGAAGGGTTGGGAATGGACAAACACAATGTAAGAAGGAAAAGGGCATCATCAAGAATGAGATAATCAAGAATATTTTATAATATATGATAAAATTCCTTTTTTTTTTCATCTTGTAAAATTGACTCTATATATATTTCCTCTTGTTGAAGGTATTTTACTTACAAGTGGAGCTTCCATCTGTCCAAGAAACATATGTCACTCTCGTATAGAAGAAGAAGAAGCTTTTTGTTGGAAGCAGTCTTTAGGAACATCGATTAATCGTTACTATAATAATAAAAAATAACCCTAGAAAAGCTAGAAGAAATTGATTTTAGCTAATGAATCTATATGGGCATTCATTATATAATAAATCTGTAATTAACTCAAGTTACGGTAAGAAAAACTTTGCATTAAGAATTTTCTATGGATCATTTGGATTATGTCAAAAAGATAAAAAATTAGGAATAATAAATTAACGTCACTCGACCTAAAGTTAACATACAATCTACCTTTAAATTGACCCTTTTTAAATTAAATCTAAATTTTAAAATATTTAAATTAATTTGACTCGTAATATTGTCAACTTAAAAGAAGAAAATAATCCTAGAGAAGGAGATTAAGCCTCTGTTTGATTGGAATTATATCAACAGAGTTTTCTTTTTGTAGATCATTTTTTAGAAGAATTTTTCTAAAAAATCAATTGACTTTTTGATTGTCATTTAGAAAAGAGCTTTTTCGAAAGAGTTTCATACAATAGATTATTCGATAACATAAAAATAAAAAAAATATTTTTAATTTTAACTATATTTTATTTTGTAATAAAAATTATTTATACATATAAAAATTATTTAAAATATAATAATATATTAATTATTGTATAATTTTAAATCATATGAACACATAAATGAAAATATATCTAACCAAATCTTTGACGTGGATTATAATATAAGTATAACTAATATAAAAATAAATCCCAAAATAAATATCATATAAATTTCAAAATAAATATTATATAAATCTCAAAATAAATATTCAAATTGAGTAAATAGTTAAATACATAATAACTATGCAAGATATTAGAGAAGATGGGTTTGTTGGTATTGTAGGAATTATGTGTAAAACATAAGGACAAAAAGGACTAAAAAGTAGGCTCATTAATTAATTCAAGAAATCTACCCGAAAAAGTCAATTGAGAAACTTTTATAAAAAACTATAAATTTGAGCCTTTTAAAAAGTTATATTTTGGCTGTCAAAAAAGTTATATCTATTAAAGAAGTGTTTTTTCATTTTACAATCAAACATCCATTAAAAAAAAGCTTTTGTGATGAAAAAAAGTATTTATTGACCTCCTAAATTTTCATCCAAATAGGAACTAACGTCATCTTGTTAAGCTTCCTGTAGTCTATGCACATCCTTCATGTTCCATCCTTCTTCCTAACAAACAGGACCGGAGCTCCCCAAGGTGAAGAACTCGGCCT
>JANITW010000007.1:56275667-56285769 GCA_027564335.1 Erythroxylum williamsii
GTTACAAATAGTCCATTATTAACTAAAAATTTTAGTTAAGAATGGACTATTAGTTGCGTGAGGATGAGCTTTACCGTAAAACTCATCGCATATCTAAAAAAGCTAAACCTCAAACTCATCCTCACGTAAATCTAAAAAAGCTAAACCTCATACTCCTTTCATGTTCAGGATTACGGTACCCTCCTTCAATCTAGACTCTTTCTGTTATTAGGGTCCTGAAGATTGTTGCCCTTGATGTGCGCCCAAATGAGCTTCAAAGCTTGGGTTCGAGAAATCTCGTTGGTTCCTACAAGCTCAACTATTTCTGGTGAAACATGGCGAGGCCTCGTAATCCCATGTGGCTCTCTCTTCCTCGTGGCCGACGACGATACCGTAGCGCGTGTCACCGTAGAGCGGATCATTCTAACCCCAGCAGGATGCAGTTGCTCAATAGACGGGGTCGAAGGAACAAGGCTCAGCCGGGGAGATGCCAAAGATACTGATTCTGTCGAAAGCGCAGTGGTGAAGATCCTCGCCATTTTGGTTTGAGAAGAGCTCTAAGATGTAGATGTTTCTTTGTTAGTTGATTCGTCAGATGTAGATTATGGTGCCCGCTCCTTCAATCTTGACTCTTCTAAGATGTAGATGTAAATGATAACGCCGATCGTAACTTCTCTTCTCTTCTGTTTAGTATGCTTCCGATCCATCATCGGTTTCGTTCTTGCAAACAAACCAGATCGGACCGTAAGATCCGACCAAAACCTGCCGATTTTTATATATAGAGGTTTTTAGGAAAAACCGAACCGGACCACTGATCAGTTTAAAATTTTTTCGATCGGACCGTACGGTTCGGTTCGGTTTTTAAAACATTGATTTTCACACTAAAAAAGAATATTCTCAGCATATTTCTTTTATCTCTCATTAATGATTATTAAAATTACTCTATAAAATTAACCCAACTTTATTTTTTTGCCTATATTTTTATTCACAATATTATTATTGTTATATTTTATGTTAATAAATAATAAATTTTCAATTAAACTATAATTTGTTATTTGATAATATTAAATGAAATAATATATGAGATATGTTTCACTATTTTATATTATTTAATTATATTAAATGACAATATAATTACATAATATCAAACATCAAATTTTATTAAATTTTATAAATCAAAAATATTTTAACATAAAATTATAAACATGTAATGAAAATATTTATAAACACGAGACTAAATTTTAAAATTATTATAAAGTTATAATTAATTAAATAAACATATAATGAAAATATTAAAACATTGTTTAAATAACAAAATAAAGAATGAAAGAATTAAATAAAATAAATGAATGAAAAAAAGAAAAAAAAAGTTGAGAGAGTAAAATAACCGATGTAGCATCTCTCCAAATTGGAGGAGAAAATGCCGGTGGCTTGGAGTTCATTTCTCCTCCATTTTGGCGTTTCTCCTCCACTGGAGATGGCTTAAAGGTTAGTGTTTACATAATATGACGTCAAGGAATGTTGCAGAATCTAACGACAGAGATGAGACAAATATTGCAGGTATTGGTATACTGGAAATCCTTTCAAATCTCCAGACATGAAGAACACAACACTCAAACCAGGAGTATACGTAATTACTTGTCAGAAGAAGAAGGATACACTCAAACCCTAGACGTCCCTATCGTTTAACCTATTCTCCAACTCCACTGTTCTAAATTACACAGAGTAGGATGTGAAAAATGTTTGAAAAATCGAACTGAAAATTAAAAAAATAAAAAATTTAAAGATTAAAAATTTAATTATATTAAACCAATATAAAACTAGTTTATAATAAATAAGAAATAAAAATTATAAAAAATTAAAACATAGTATAAAATAAAATACTTTATTAAAATAAAAAGCATTAGTAATGTCTATTAATATGTATAAACAAGTAATAAATCTAATAATTTAAACTAAAAATTGAATATAATATAAAAAAATAAAAATATTTTTATATTATCATTTATTTAAAGATTAATAAAAGTTGAAATATGTTTAAAGAAAGTTAAAATAAGTCGAAATTTAGCAAAAAAAACACGGACTTATCCGAGGCTCGGAAAGTTAGAAAAAAATATCTGAATTTATAGGCTCTAATTTTATTTAACTTTTTTTAATATCATTTAAACATACTTTTTTATAGTTTAAATATTATATTTTTAACACATTCTTAAATTATCTCAAGCAAAATTACTTTTATATATTAATTAATAATTCAATTTAAATAATTAGTTTTTTTAACAATAATGATTTTAAAATTTTTAATTAAAGTTTAAAAGGATAAATAAAGAACCTAAATTTTGGTAAATAAGAAAAAGAACAAGGTAAAAGATAAGGATTTTTAATTTAAAATTTTTTTAAAGATGTTTTAATATTTAAAATTCTCAATTTTTAATAAAAAATGTTTTACTCTGAAGCTTCTATTAAAATTAATGATAATATATATAATAAATATTATAAATAAATTAATCAAACATCATTGGCGTGCTAATCCAATTTAATTTTTATATTGGACTCAAAACAGTTAAACTTGAATTATATTGTTCACTCTACTAGAAATTATACACACCAATGCCACACAAGTACCAAAAAGGCTAAACCGTAAATTATTTACTGTAACTACCGCAACTCTAATGAACACCGGCAATAAAAAAAACAACAATGAAAATAGTGCATAAGAGTTGTCCAGAAACAAGGTGACTCATGCAACTCCAACTTACGTTACGCCCACTACAGCATTGATATATAACTCATACACAAAATTCACTTAAGCTATTTTATGGAGGCATGCACAATCGCTGGTTTTTTTTTTAGTGAACAACTAATGCACACCACACTTGTTATTCACTCACGCAAGATTCATTTCTACAGCCGATTAATGCAACACTCACTACACTTTTAAACGCTAGACAACTATGCAAGATACATACCAGCAATTGACCCACGCGCAACACTAATATACATATTCAGCTATTCACCGTACCATCTTAGATTGCTGCATATACACACAAGCACTTGACCCACTGAACAATTAATTCACGTTAACTCTAAGTCACACATGCACATATCATCTCAAGTGCAGCATACTCACGTTGGTGATAGTCTTCTGTCGTGGATATCAAATGTGCACAAATTTTTCATACAATCGGAGTCCCACTTAAATTCAAACATGCGACAACGTCTTCCCTTTAATTTCATCAATCCACAATTTTTAAATCCCACTACAATTAAGATTTTATATGTCTAATTAAAATGTCAAAACTAAATAAATGATATATATAATATATCTTAATACTTCCTATTATCTAGCTTGTTTACATTGAGTTAGTTAAGATTTTTTAGGCTAAATAGTTTCTTTCACGTGTGTAACCGTTGTGCTGTAATGCCTATTTAAGGTTACAAAATAAGTTAATGAAACATTGATATGTAGAATAATTCCTTCTTGCAAAAGCAATTGTTGCACTGTCAAATTTTCCAACAAATGTGTATTAGAGCCAGGTTCTTTCTGAACTAAGCACTTGATTTTTTTTGATTTTTTTTCATCTCTTTCACGCGGCAATAGATTCAAGCTCTGTCAACGAGGACAAGATCTTCTGTCCAATATTACTCTGTCTTATTCTGTCCATGAAATCTTAGTCATTTATTTTGCGAGACCCATGTGGGACCCACATATGACCTATATGAGACCCACATAAATAAATGACTGAGATTCATTGGACACAATAAGACACTATAATATTGGACAGGAGATCTGAACTCCTATCAATGTGTCACAATCGCAAATCCCAGTTTAAGACGTCGCTTCCTCTTTGACGTTTTTCTAGTTTAAATTTTAACTGATTCTCTTGAAATAGTAATGCAAGCATTTGGCTTAAGATAATAAATCAACACTTCTAACGATGTGATCTTGGAGAATTTGATTGTATCCTATCTATCGGAGTATCTTGTCCCCTGAGTCATCTGCTGTGGATTTCAGGAATGATTGTCACTTCTGCACTAATAATATGGAAAGCATTGATGTGTATAACCGGCAGTGAGTCTCCTGTGGTGGTTGTTCTTTCTGGTAGTATGGAACCTGGCTTTAAGAGGGTACGAGAAACTCTTCCATGTAAAGTATAGTTCTTACATGTTCTTACATTTACTTGTGTATATTTAGTTCAAGTAACTAGTTGTGCAATGTAAGTAGGGAGTCAATATGTTGTTTCTGTTACAAAAAACTTTTCCATGTATGTTAAGTATAGATCTTATATTTACTTCTACGTATTTAGTTTAAGGAACTAGTAATGCAACATAAGTAGGGAATCAATATGTTGTTGTTGATAAGATTATGAATCCTATGAAATTATAAGTACATTCTGACATCTTTATTTACAGGGAGATAATCTGTTTTTACACGAGTAAAGAAAAAGATCCTATTCGCACGGGGGAAATTGTTGTTTTCAATGTTGATGTAAGCACTTAAATCATTAAATCATTTTGTTGTCTTGTCATGTTGATTTACGTTTGGTGGTTTTGGTCGGTCTTAAAATTTCTTATACTAGCGACATGTTTCCGTCTTTAGTGCCATTTTTCTTTTTCTATTTTAAGTAATATACGTAAACAAAATTAACCAAAGCATTAACGCGGAGTTAAAATTAAAAATTTGAACATTTTATCGCTATTTTTATTAATACTAAAATTAAAATTTTGAATATTTTATTGCTATTTTTCAAAATTTAGGTTAGAATTAAATAAATTGAAAGTATGAGAATTTTATTATTACTTTTAAAAGTTCATGTTATAATTATAAATTTGACGAAAGTTTAAGTTTTTTTAATAATTAACCCTGAAAAATAATTCTAATTATCAAACAATAGTTATTTATTTATAGAAAAGTAATAAATAATGGTAATGCAAAATAATAACAATAATTTTATTAACTTATTTATTTTTTTGGTAAGTTTTATTAACTTAATTATTAGTAGATACACTACAAGAAAAGTTTAAATTAACGATGGCATTAGTGACGGAAAATGTTCATATTTCGTCGGTAATATAATTTAGCGACGGAATTCACCGACAAACACAAGCATCGTAAAATAGGCCGTTGGTAAATTTACCGATGGAGATTAATGTTCATTGGTAAATATACTGACGATTCTTTGTCGGTAAATATATCGACAGTTTATTTTATCAGTAGGGGAGTTTTCCGACAGTTATAGTAAACTGTCGGTGACTCTACCAATGATGCAGATGTTTCGTCGGTAAATATCTTCGAAGAGTTTTTTGACAGTTAGAGTAATCTGTCGGTAAGTTTACCGATGGTAATTATTTTCTGTCGGTAAATATTTAACATTGTTCCCACGACGTATGATATACCGTCGGTAAGTATGATGCATTTTATTGGTGGAACATAATTTTCCTTCAGTAAAGATATTTATTAAATTTTCTTTTATAATCTTATGATTAATTCATAATTACAACAGTCATGAATTATGTGTGCATAATTTTTGGATTAGTTTATATATTTAATTTGTCTAAACAGAAAGTTGATTGATCATATAAAGTTAAAAATTTCTTCATTAATAATAAAAACATTAAATTGTACATAACAAGTCTTTGGTAATTCAAACCAAATGACTACAACAATCTTATTGTCTTGGTGACCACGGATGATCTGAATCTCTAACCCTTCCCTTCAACTACTCCATGTCATTTGGAGCTTAGCCATGTACTCCATCATTCATTGCAACTCACTTGTCAATGTCTGCACTGTCCTCTCAAGTTGACGGTATTGTTCCATTGTCGGTCGTCTACTTGATGCTGTTGTACTGGACATAGAAGAGTGCGAATAATATATGTTCACAAATGAGCCTAGCCCGAAGATCCTTCCACAATTGTCCTTACCACCAATTGCATCAAGATATGCCAGAGTCTCGTCAACAGCTTGTTGTCTCTGAGACTGTCACTAAATGCTTTCTTCTATTTGGTCTTATTAGGAGGTAATATTTATATTATTAAGTGATAATTATTAAAAATGAATATTCAAGCATAAATTTCACATACATTCAGTTCTCTACGTCGACTGTTGACGAATATCACATCGTCATGCTTCTTAGTGTGAGTATGCAAAAACAGTTGACAGTGTGCAAGCCTTATGCCTATAGACTTTTCCCGCATAATAATAAAATGTTATAAGTTAACTAGAATTTATAAAAAATTCAGTAAAGTCTCCTCTATTTTATGATATTTACCCCCTTTTGAACAAAGAAAATAACTCAACATAGCCATATATGATACTAGACACTTATACCATGATCATTATCCATAATACACATATTTTCATTCCAGTATTCACACATCAATTTAAATTGAAATATAGCAAAGTAAAAAATTAGAATATAAGTGTAAAATTTAGATATTTACAAGTCTCTCTACATGCTCATGTTGAGTAATTGATCCTTCTGTATGTACAGGAAGACTGTCTCCCCTTGAGCCTCCACGTCTGTTTGTCGGGTTATGCCCTGAGATGGACATCGCTTCGGGCAATGTCCAATACTCCTACCAACGACTCCTTATGCCCTTAGAAATATAAGGCAGTCATACACCAGTCTTATGTATCGTACCAATAAAGTCGTAATAACGTATATGAGCTCACCTCTCCTATACTTAATATATGACCCTATCGATACCAAAATCCCAGAAAATTTGTTTCTGAAATAAAAAAAAATTGACAACTTATAATCTACTAATATTTATCTAATTAATGTATAGAAATCAATTAAAAAAGAAAATTATTTGCATATTGTACCTCAAACTCCTGAAAGTAAAATGTCTTTGTAGCTTGAGAGATCTTCTTCCATACATAACTCTTAGGATCAATCCTCTCGTTCAATATAGATGTCATATTTTTGAAACAAGGTCCAGATGGAATCAACCTAATATAAAAATAAATAATTTTATACCATTTGCAAAAATTTAAACCTATAACTTAATTATGAACATATATAGTGTTTCATTCGATTTCACTTACAAATTATTGACAATTGTTATAAACTTTCTTCCATCTAGTCCATCAACTCTAGGCTAGTGGTCCTTTATCCACTATAGGGGTAATGGATGAAGTATGAGTGCTGGATGGTGAAGCATCAGGAGTAGTAGGTAGTGCTTCATCTGCAACTATAAGCCTTAGAGGTGGAGGTAGTGATTCAGTTGCAGCTGGAGACTGTGATGGTCCACCCTTACAGGAAGTACCTCCGATCATGTGTCTGAACTTGGGCCACATTACATAACATTGTCTCTTTAGTATAAAATTATTACATAACATGGTCTACCTGAATATCATTCTTTATTGAATTTTCTAGAATTATAATAATTTGAATTTGAATCCAATATTTTACATAATATATGCAAAAGGAAATAAGGTGATTTGTTGAATATCATTTTAAAGTACAAACTTTGAATTCAATTATGAGAAGGATTGTTATAGTCATAGAACAATAATATAATTAGTTTAAAGCTGAGTCTAGTGTATTGTAGATATAAATCACAATGATATAATTATTTTCTTGGATTCCAATTGACATGAAAGTCGGTAAAGATAAATGAGTCCCTGATGGCCGGATTCTTGAGAAGGGTCCTAGCATATTTGAATGCACCAATGGAAATAGTGAAAGTTCTTCCCACACATATAAAGTTTTGAATACCTTCTTGCAACAGCGTTTCTGCTATTGCTAATCTTGCAGACAAAAAGGTACGAAACAGTTTACCTACAACACAATTAGTATAGAACTTACATATTGTCATATTAAGAATCGTTAAACGAACCAATCCTGGAAACTCATACGTACGTGAATGTCCAGATGATCTCTGTGAAATTTACAACTTTTCATAAACAACTGATTTCCCTTTATGGACCATTGTGACATTACTCTCATCTCCATCGACATACATGTCATCTTCAAGATTCAAGCAAGCTCAAAACAACATGTACTATATATTATCAAACGTGAATATATATAATAGCTTTATAAAAGGAAATGAGATTTACATAATAAGGAAAATGATGTTGTACAAATCGACCATGGAAGGCAAACGATCATTACTGAAAGAAGTGGATATTTTTGCTGCATTGTTTATTCCTTTGATAGGGATAATTTTGTCACATTCCTCCCAACGGAATCAATTACTACCTTCTGGGACCAGTCTTTATGTCGACATTCCTTGATTAAGAATTTGAATTCAATCATCATCATCATCATCATCATACCCCGAAGTTCTGCAGTGAAGCGGGGTCTAGGGGGCCCTGATAGTACACAGCCTTACCCTTACATTGTAGAGAGGTTGTTTCCAGTAGACCCACATGCATATGTGACAGGATCCAATATTTGACACAATATATTGAAAAGGAAATAATCTTCATTGTTGAATAAAATATTCAATTACAAACACAAATTAATCACTATCATAACTTAATTCTAAATTACAATCATCTTCATTTTTTGAAGAATAAGAATCAAAATCGACTCCTCTTCATATCTCTGACCCTCGTCATCCTCTCCAGATGCAATTTTAACATATTGGCTAGATGGATCATTCAAAGGTTCATTATCATCATATGTGACAGATGTATTTATAAAATAAGCATGTTCCTGTTTTACTTTTAATTCTCTTTTCTCCTTGTCCATGTAATTCAAAAACACCTCTAGGTTTAACTTTGCAAACCACCAACAAATTTGACTTATCTCGTCGTAAGTTGAGAAAAGGGACTTAACACACCTGTTTAGCTTGGATAGCCAACACGAAAGGTTCAACTTGTCTCAATCTTCTTCGGTTATTGATTTTAACTAGATTGTATCGGTTATGCACTTTTGTTCCAATATTTGGAGTCGAGTCAAACTAATCACACTTAAACATCACAATTCGCGTTATTGGCAATGCAGGGTAATCAACTTCAAGTATCTCAATAATTTTACTATAGTAATCTATCAATTCTCCCTGTATGAAAACTCCACTATTTATTGTTGCCATACTATGACCATGATATTTATATCCATTAACGAAATACACCGGATATGATTTAACAGTTCGCAAAGGTCCCTTAGCAAGATCACAAATGAACTTATTCTCTATTAGATTTTCTAAGACCTACATAAAAAGAAATTCTCATATCAATGAGTATAATGTTATTTCAACACTTAAATCTTATAATTCAATTATGAGAATATTTTTAAGTGGAAACTTACATATCTCTTGAACCATCGTGCAAAGTGTCTTATAACCTCATTATTTACTTCATCTTGTGTGTTGTGTGGCATGATCTCACGTAACAATGCCTCATATAATCTAAAAACATTATTATGTATTTTAGTTATGAACAAGACAAATTTGAAAACTGATATAATCATGTTTAACTTACTGCACAAAAGGTTGAACCTCTTGATAGTTCAATAAAATATAACCATGGGCAGCCTCAATTTCTTCCTCTATTAACATTCTTCTTGTTGTATATCTGTATGCTCACCCAGGATATGTGAAAATGGATAAGTTACCATTAGCATCACTCATTCCTCCCCAAACTTTTCTTTCTCTTGTGTAAACATGTGGCTCAAAATAATATCCACAAAATATACTAATTTTCTCCACTAAATAAGCATTACATATCGAACCTTCAACTCTAGCCTTGTTTTTGACATTTTTCTTCAAGTGATTCAAATACCTATATTAGATAATATGGTTATTACAATTTAATAGTTAAAACATGTGCTTACTTCAATTACAATAATTTGAATTTGAATTACCTCTCAAACGGATACATCCTTCGATATTGAACTGGACCAGCTAGTTTTACCTCGTGCGCTAAATACACAGATAAATGCTCCATACAATCAAAGAAGCTTGGAAGAAGAATTCCTTCTAACTTGCACAAAATTACTAGAATCTCCCTTTCTAATATTTCTATTTCAGTGAACTTGTTTTCGGATGATATTAAACTTTTGAAAAACAAAGTTATTTATGTTATCACTTCCCAAACTTTATTCGATAGCAACTCTCGAAATGCAACTGGAATGGGCCTTTGCATAAACACATGACAATCATAACTTTT
>JANITW010000007.1:56376522-56388045 GCA_027564335.1 Erythroxylum williamsii
AATTAATAAAAGTTGAAATATGTTTAAAGAAAGTTAATAAAAAAGACTAACTTTATTTTAATTTTTTAAATATCCTTTAAACATACTTCTTTATAGTTAAATATTGTATTTTAACACCTTAAATTATCTTAAGTAAAATTACTTATATATGTTAATTAATAATTCAATTTAAATAATTAGTTTTTAACAATAATAGTTTAAATTTTTTTTAATTAAAGTATAAAGAGATAAATAAAGAACCTAAATTTTGATAAATATAATTTATTACTAAAATTAAATAAATAAAATAAAATTTTATTTTTATAAATAGTTTAAAATAAAATTTTTATTAAAATATAAAAAGATAAATAAAAATATAATTTATTAATTAAATTGTATAAGAGAATTGAAAGAAAAACAAATGATTGAAATGTGATAAATTTGGCATAGAATAGAATACAAATTCAATAACAACTTCAATTAACGCATTTTGTTCATTTTGAAGCAATTAATACAAATTCAAAGCATTCTAAACAGGTTGGTGTGCAAAACTTGCCGATGGACCTACATTTGGACAAATTCTAAATAAATTACCGATTTTTTCCAAGAACCGGCCAATTTTATTATGATTTCAAGAGAAAATAAGAAAAAAGAATAAGGTAAAATATACAGATTTTTTAATTTAAAAAAATTTAAAAGAATGTTTTAATATTTAAAATTCTCAAATTTTTACTAAGAAAGTTTTCCTCTTAGGCTTCCGTTAAAATTAATGATAATATATAAAATAAATATTAAAAATAAATTAATCCAATTTAATTTTTATATTGGATTCATATTGATAATATCTTATTCATTTTTAATTAGTTTGGTTTGATTTTAAAAATTGAGTGAAATTGTTATATAAATAACATTTAGTAGTTAATGTGTGATTTTATATAGCATATTGTTTAATCGTTGCTTTTAATTGAAATTTAGAAAATACTTTTCTGAAAAAATAAATTATTTTAAAAAATTAAAAAATTATTTTAAAATTTATTAAAATACATAAGAACTTTAATTAAACGAACATTATTTGTTGAATTGATCTATATCTTGTACTTAAAAGAATATTATTTGTTGAAATGAGTTGATATCTTTAGATTCAATCGTTCAAATGACCACGAAGTCACGAGACTTTTTTTTTTTTTACAAAAGAAAGAAATATCAACCATAAGAAAAGGCCAAATTTATCCCAAGCCAACAAGTTTACCCATTACACTCAGGTCCTACAAGTCTTTCCCCATCAGAAGTTTCACAACAAAATTGTTCGGACCGTAAAATATCACTTAAACAAGAAGGGATAGTATCCCATTGATGAAGGTTTGCATGTGATAAGGCTACTATCTCTAAAGAATGAGCTGCCTTATTAGCATTTCTACGCGTCCATTAGAAGGACAGATGGAGGAAGTGTCGCTTAAGAGTATGACAATCAAAAGCCAACATACCGATCGCCAAAAAATTAAACGAGAGAGATGTGATTGCTTGAATCGCCTGTAAGCAATCCGATTCCACTATAACATGCTCAATGTGTTTATTTTTCAATCACAAGAGTGCCTCTCGTATCGACATTAGTTCGGCAATAACTGGATCCAAGAAAGACGTAGAATGACCCGAAAACGCAACAACAAAATTACCCCTTAAGTCACGAAGTACCACACCAAAGCTTGTCCTTTTTTGTTCTTTGAAGATGGCAAATATGACTTTATTGTGTGCATAAATACAAAACATTACCTCTTTCCATTGCATGATATGAATTTACATACCTTATATAAGTCGAAAGTATCAGATTGGCATTTCAAGACGAGCGTCAGTTTATATTAGCTGTTATGCTTTCTAATCTTTAGCTTGTTTATGTTGAATCAGTTCAGATTTTTTAGGCTAAGTTGTTTCTTTCACGTGTGTTACTGTTGTATTGCAATGCCTATAAAGCTGCAAGATAAGTTGATAAAACATTTATCAGCATAATCAAAGGATATGGCTCGATGATTGAGAGCGGGACTTGACTTTGGTTTGATTTCAGGTTTGATTTCATGCTAGCCCCTCTTGTAAGAGTCTAGGGTAGCTGGAATTTTACCTGTAGATGGAGAACTAGTTGGGCCCTCAATAATGAGGTACGTCCGCTTGGTCTGCCTGTGAGCTGGTGCGCCAGTTGGGCCCTCAGAGAAGTGCGCCCGCTTGACCTGCCTACGGGATTTTCTCGAATAAAAAAAAACGATTGTTGAACTGTCAAAATTCCAACATCTCATACTTATAAAAAAAAAAGTAGCAATTAAAGGAATTTACAAAAATAATTTTAAGTCAGGATCACCATTGAAAACTAATTATAATGTTATCATAGTACTTGCTAAGACTTAGCCTTTGGATAATTATGAATAATGCAGCTATAAAAATATCAAATGTGGGTTATTGGATTGATGCTGATTAAATTGAGTATGTCATTTAATTCTGAACCACAGTTTGATTAAATAATTCACTCTGAATTTATTGCGTAGAATTTCATGAATAAACATCATTATTACAAACAAACAATAAATTAAATAATGTTTAATCATTCAATTTTTTTAATTTAATACCAAATTGTTTAAACTCAGTTTCTTAATAGTGGTAAAAATTATTCGAATTACTGGTATTGTTAAAAGGTGATGGGTTAATATTTTCATAAAAGTTCCTAGATTGATCAATATTATAAATAATAAAGATATTATATTTATAAAATATTTAATAATAACTTGGTTTATAGTTTTTTTTATAAAAATTATGCCGACTCTGTTGAAGAACAGAGCATGCTCTGTTTGAATTTTCCATGCATGAAGATTGAAGAAGAAACCAAAAACCTTTTCTAAATCATATAAGAAGAAAATAGGGAGGAAAAAAAAAGGTACAAAAATTTTAGCTGATTCAGCATTTTATTTGTTCCATATATCTCTCTTAATATGCTCTTTTTTTCAATTTCTCTTCTTCCTTCTTTTTTTTTTTTTTGGACCCGTATGGCTTTTCCTTTCTTCACTTTCTTCTTTTGGGTTCATCAGGAAAAGACCAACGAGCCTGCCTGTCTGTTCTTTTACGAGAAAAAGTCTACATAACTTGGTTTCAGCTACTTCTCTGATGAACGAACCCAATTCGTGAACATCTCAAGAGTCTTCATGTCAGCTCTATAATGCTTCTGTGTGAATTCCAGGAGTGTTGGCCATGTGAAATCTGGATATATTCTGGGATTGCAGGAATCGACCAATTCAGATGGTGGAGTTATTAGCTTGTCATTCCTGGGACAGAGAAAGAAAGCAAGAGATTTCCTTGGTGTTTCACTGTTAACCACTGCTCGATGCAAACAACTCTTGTATCTTCCGTTGGAAAGAGCCTAAAGAACCCAAAAAAAAAACAAGAAAGCCACTAGATTTTTCAATCTGATTTGACTAATTAATGATTAATCATCAAATCTGATTAGTTCACAGTAATGCTCTTACCATGAAGGTGTCCCCAACGTTGACGACAAAAGCTTCAAAATTTGGGCTAATCGAATGCCAATCATCGTCTACAAACACTTGAAGACCGCCAACTTGGTCCTGATGAAGGATGGTTAGTGATGTTGGATCACAATGAGGTCCTGTTCCTAATGTAAGATCAGGTTTTCTGCACGGTGGATAGTAATTAAGCCTCATTATCGAATCGTTTTCTTCAAAAAATTCCCTGAAATGGGCTCTGCTTAGACCAAGACTCATTCCCAGTAGCTCCATGATTCCTAGTGACAGTGTGCTCATGGCTTCACAGTAATCCTGATACACCCTCCTGAAGAAAACCAGAAAGAAAAAGAACTCAGCTTTGGTAATTTAATCAGTTGCAAACAAAGAAAATTGTAAAGGGTAGATTGTACTGTACCCTAATTCTTCAAATTCCTGACCCAGTTTCTCGAGCAAATAGTTCCGCACAATCTCTGCAGAGTTCTTCTCAGCAGAGAATCGAAAAGAGAGAGTTTCTTTCCACGGAAGTTTGGACAAAAACCTGCCGGTGAAACTACTGGCATATCCACAGTGCTCGCCGGCTTTCCTCTGAGCCTTTTGCTTCTCGCAGAGTGATAACTCAAAGAAGCTGTCCATATATCGATGAGCATCAGAGATGAGTTTCTTATCGACCCCATGATTAACGACGAGGAAAAAACCATGTTTTCGGCAGGCTTCACCAACTAGCCTTGAAGCTTCCTTTGCAGCAACAGGATCATCGGAGAGAAAGCCTCCCAAGTCGATGAGAGGGACTTGGAGCTCTGGTGCATTGACGCATGGTTTTTCATCGTCCGGCCAAATGAACTGCTGAGGTATATTAGACTGGTGCATAAGCTTTCTGGCATCAAAAACAAACGAACTCTGTTCATCTTTGGCTTCATGGTTTTGATGATGTACTGAAGATGGCATGTTTCTGAAGCAGTCTACTGCCATTGCATTTACAAGTTGCAGAAATCAGGAAAGTCTGTGTAAGTTTCCAAGATTTGTGATAGAAGAAAAACCTAATACTTGGAATCTCTTATAGCTTTTGTTTTTCACAAACACAATTACTTGATGTGGGGTAGAATTGCACAAGAAGGTGCTAGTGATTGGGAAAATTGGGTTGTGGTTCAATTTTTGGGAGTGGTGTTCCTTTTATTTATAGTTCTTCAGGGAAAGCGAGGCTAATCAGCTAATGTAAACCTTTGTTTGTTGAACTCTTCGATGTCTTCTATTCCATAGGACCCATGACTTCATGTTCTGTTCCTGATAAGGCCAAAGCCCACCTGAAAGGGTACTGGAGGGTCCTATGCACCTTTTTCTTGGAAGAAACACACCGCATTTCGATAAAACAAACTTGAATATGCCTCCTCCTCGTCTTTGCAATTTGTGTTGGTTCTTGATTGAGTCGGTCATGTTACGCTCAAATTTATTAAAAATGACTCATAGGCCTATTGGTCTACTCTGCAGGAATTGACCTAATTCCTATTGACTATGATAGGCCCAGACCTTATTTCACACATCCACGACCCACTTGCAGGTGGAAGTCTTCCATGCATACGTAAATACTCAAACCTAACAACCATCTCATATATAAGGTATAGCTTTGACATGAGACGGGTACGTGATCATAACCCTAGTTTTCTCTGCTCACAGCTATCCTACCCTCACAAAAGACTAACTTGAGCGTCGGAAGGGCTTACCAAATTTCAACCCCGGCGTGCCTTGTGTTGTTTTGCAGAAACTCTTGTTAGAGACAGTCAACTCTATGGATCTAAACAATAACACGTAATATCGCCGTAATCAGGCATAACTAATCTTCAATTACAATGTTTAAGGGTTTTGAGAACAGTTTCTGATAAGGAGTGCTTTGTGTGGCTAACTTAGAAATGATTTGTTTAGTACAACATGCGAGAGTTTCTTGAAATTACACAGAAATGATAGAAACTAAAGAGCTATAAGACTTTCTTTCAAAAGGACACGATGGCTTCAAAGAAATTGCGTGCCACTAAGAAACGCCCTCAAGTTGGTGGTGCTTGATATATACAATTCAAGCAATGTCTTGGAGTTTAGGTTACAAGAAATGTGTCATCACCAGTTTGATGTTCTCTTTTCTTCTAATAATAAGATGGTCGAATTCATATATATCTCGAGTATTTAACAAAATAATTAATTTATTAAGGTTCAATGAAATTTGTAGATATAAGAAGAACTTCCAATAAATAGAATCTTTTTTAGGTAGGATTATTTTTGTAATACTTGATTTTTGTTTGATAATGAAGATGTAAGAATGTGAACATAGATTTGATTCTTTAACTTTTACTTATTTGATTATTATAAATGTATAAAATAAGGAACCATAAAATTAAAATAAAATTAAAATAATCATAAAATTTATTTTGTAGGGGGTGTAAGTATAGTTGAAAATCACATATCAAGAATAATAAACAATATTAAAGATACTAATATAATATTATCAAGATATTATATAATTAATTAATTAAATTTCGTTTTATTTTATTTCATTGATGATATTTCAAGTAAAGCAATTTTTTTAGTTTTTTAATTTTATTCTTATTGTAAAATTATTCAAAATTATTTAAAATTTAATAATTTATTGAATCAGTGAAAAATATTTTTGATTAATTATCTATAAAATGCAATATAAAATATATTTTAATTAATTCATTCATTACTATTCCTAATATTCTATGACATGTTTTTAGTGATTTTACATTAAACACGTATAATCATATAAATTCTATCTTCATTTTCATTTTCACTTTCCACTCTTATTCTTATATATATTCCTTTGTTATTGATTATCAATAACCGAGAACTTGAGATTTGGAGTTTGAATCTTCTTAACTCTTTGAGATTTCGTTTTCCAAAGAATTTATTATTGATTATTACATGTTACCAACGACTCTTAAGCTTGTTTGCATCAACTTCTCTCACTTATTATTACTTCCATCATAATCTCTGGAAAAGCAAAACTTGGAATGCGTACGGAACATTGAAAAAGTGGCCATATGGTTCTTTTAACAACACTCAATTGTTATGTTTCATTGACTTTCTACGCCATTATTGCAAGAAAATACAGTATAATACGGCAATGTTTGGCACGAGGTTAGTTACTCAGACCCGTCTCCTGTTCCCTGTCAATGTTGCCGAGTTCTATCAACTTCTCCTGTTGTTACGTTGAAGAGGAATAAGGTAAGAGAGTACTTCTAATGTTCATAGGCTTATCAACCAAATTTGTTGTTACTATCGTAAGTACTTCATATTGTAAAACCATTATAGGATCGACAATTATTTTGCGTACCTGTATCCATAATTGCTTCTTCGTTAAATGTTGATTGCTTTGAAAGAATTTATTTCCTCTCTTCTTTTTCCTTTCTGATTTTCTCAATGATTAAGAATGATTGTCATTTCATAAGTTTTGCAACTTATATACCATTACCAAAGGACATGTCCTTTGAAATTAGAAGAGAGAAGAAAAGGGTCTGTGACCCATTTGAGACCCAGTCGGTAATACCCAATAATCAATATTTTGGGTGCATTTCATAAAACTCAATACGATAAACTACATGAGACATAAAATAGTCTTACACATATATCGCTTCGCTTCAACTTTTCTCATTGTAATTGGTAGCCTAGCTCTGGTGCTTGCATACACTTTACCCTATTCGATGCTAAGGTTCGTGATAATTTATAAGATGGTAACTGTTCAAAAAAATCTCAAACATTAATTAATCTTATAACATTGAGTGAAAATTTAAAAAATAAAATTATAATATTTTAATTCTTCTGCTCTTTTTTCAAATCTCAAGTGTGTTGATGCATCGTAAGACAACAAAGAAAAATCCAGAAAGACTGGTCATTATAAACGATGGAATTTCTGAAACTCCTGAGTTCAAAAGCGAAAGGACAAGGAAATGTATACATCATACCACCTGCCAGATGAAGCTTGACCATGTCATATACAAGAGAAGGGACAAAGCATCATATATGGCACAGTTGTATTCTTCATTTTGATTCCTAAAAGACAGAGAAAATATAGCAAAAAACCAAAAAAGATTTTAATTCCTATATGGAAGTTGGGAATAGTTTCAACCTCTAATATAATGGGATCCCATGCTAAGAAAAATGTAGTTTAAGGTTTGGGTTAAATACACTGAAGTCCTTTGTAGATTGATCATTTTTTACAATTTTAGTTGTTATCGTTTGAAAACTAACACTTAATTTTTTTAATGGTATAGTTTAATTATCATGTAATTTTTCTCTTTTTTGTTAATAAAGTATTTATTTATTTTTACTTAAAACTACCTAGTATTAAAATTTTAAATTCTAATATATAATGTTATTTTAAAATTATGATTGAATGGAAAATTAATAAATGGTGATGAAAGGACTTATATGCTAGTTAAATAATACTATAGTTTTCAAGATATAAGGATTGAAATAGAAAAAAGTCTAATAACATAAAGATTTAGCATAATTAACTCTTATAGTCTCTTTACTAATTAAGAGAAAAGCTACGTAATATTACATTTTTTCAGAACTTGTTGTTATTATTGTTGTTGTTGTAATTTTTAAAATTTTTTATAATTGTTTATTTTAAGATAAATCCAAGGACAAAACTAAGTTTGCATAAGCAATTATGTGGTGCATATAGGATATGTCAAGAGAATATGTTCATACCAACTTGTGTGCTTTACATAGTTTATATAGTTGTTGCATATGTTTAGAAGTCTTCATTTATTACTATAAAGGATTTTTAACTTGTAAAAATTCTACTATATTGTTCCCATTAAGAATTAAACAATTAAAGAATACAAAGTCTATATGCTTCTTGTTGGGATTTTATATAAGATGAAATACATTAGTTATTAATTTTAATTAATAAATGTATTTAATAGGAAAAAGAGTATATTCTTACCTAAAATAAATAAGGTCCTCACTCTTCTAAATGAAAATTTGTTTTTCGAAAAATGATTGTAAATATTATTCGAGTCGTGGAAGCAACTTATTTGTAAAATTACAAAAAAAAGGTTGTGTATAATTAATGTTCCTCCTCCAACCCTTGCAAAAAGGAGAGCCTTGTGCATTAAAATTCGTTGGTTTGTTGACTTTATATTTTGAGAAAGAAACAAGGATTGATACATCAGTAGAATATAATATACTAAACATTTACACCAGAAAAATCATCATTGTTTGTTTTTTTATTTATCACACCTATTTCAAACATATTAATTATTTATATTCACAAAGTCTAAATAAAATTATATAAACAAAAGATAACAAAGGAAATAAGATAATAAAGAAATGTGATTAATTTATATTTAAATTAGACATTGAATAAAAATGACTAAATATATCCTAATTAAAAATAATATTTAAGAAGTTTAATTTTTTTTATTCCCTCTTTTTTTCCAACTATTTTTTTCTATTTTGATTTTTTATTGCCTTTTCTCTTTTGTTATTGGAAAGAGGGGGTAAATTGTCATACAACAGCTAACATTTTAACACAAAAGCTAAGAGAAAATAATTTAAGTTTTAAAAAACCTACCTCTTTGCTTTTGTTTAAAAGTTAAAGAATAAAATAAATTTTAAATTAATGATTAATTTTATTCAAATTCAATCTTTTATATCTTAAAAACGTTATCCTAATGAATATTAATATAAGCTTGATATTATGAGTCAATCAAGCTTTTTTAAATATTAGATGGGCTATTAAAAAGGAAATAGCCCATCTAAAAATTATGATGTAAAAACCTAATTCTACATGGTTAATAAATAAAAAGGATGTCTATTCATTTCAGTATATATGAAATACTAGTTAATTATAGAAAAATATAAACGGAAATAAAGAGAAATGTTTTTTGTTTGTGTGTGACATGTAGTAGTAGGTCTTTAGTCTTTACATAAGCTTTTAGGTGTATAGATTTATCTATTGAAAAGTTAAGCTTAGAGAAAAATATAAAGTATTAGTTTGGAGTATTTGATTAAATATTACTAATTTTGTAGCGTAAAAACCTTTTGAAAAAATTATATAACACAAATAAGTATCTACTACTTTGATTTTATTTAATGTTTTAAAAACTAAATCGAAAATTAAACCGATAAGACAATATATTTAAGATTTAAAAGGTCCAATCGATATCATATCATCATAAAATCGATTAAAGATTGATTAAAATTAAAAATTTTAAAATATGATTAAAAAATTAATTCTTATTCATCGATGAATTTAAAATTTAATTAAAAAATATTGTTAAATAAAAATTTATTTATTTATTTTAGTTTATAAAACTTATTAATTTACAAAAACTGACTAATTAATTAATTAACTAATCAATTTTTGATAAAAAATTGTTAAAATAATTCAAATTGAATCAAAAAATTGAAAAGTTCAAAATTTTTATCATTAAACCGTTCAAACTGGTTGAATTTTTTATTTATTGATTTTATTCATAGCTACACTTTTAAAACAAATAGGACCTAAAATCTTAATAAAATTATATCTCTTTCAATTTTTAGTAATTAAGTCATCAATTTTAAATGGTTGAGGGAATCCAGATTAACCAAATATGGTTATGGTTTTGAAAATAATTCCTTCAAATGGTTAAAAATGAAATTACACCTTAATATTTTATAAAATAGGTATTACTAATTGATATCAGTAAAAATTTACTTAGAACTTTTATAGAATTTTGATATAACAATCTCATATTTAACCTGTATATTGCATAATTTCCATCGAAGAGTGAGTACGTTATGCAGTACTCCGTAATGTTTTGTTTCTAAAAAGAACTGTTGCTTCTTAAGCATGATAATTTGAACAGTTGGTACTTGTGTAGGAACATGTTCTCCACATTTTTCAACAAAAACCCTACCCGGTAAGTTCATCATAAACTAATCACTTAAAACTTCTTCATTATTGCCAAATAAACAAGCCCTTTTGGATGACTAATTAATTTGCAATGTTTTCAAAACCGAATCATAAGTTAAACAGGTAAAACAAGAAGTTTAAATTTAAAAAAGTTTAATCAATATCATAAAATCGATAAAAAATTTGAATAAATTTAAAAAATGATTGAAAAATTGTCTTTATTTATTAAAATTTTAAAGTTTAAGTTAAAAAGAAACTACTAAATAATAATTTAATTATTTATTTTAGTTTATAAAAATTACTTAGTTACGCAAATTGGTTGATTAATTAACAATTTGATCATTTTTAACAACAAAAATTATTAAACTAAATCAAACCAAAAAATTAAAAATTGAATCAAAAAGTTAACTGATTTAAAATTTTTACTATTAAACCAATCAAATTGATTCAAATTTTGAAATACTATTAGTAATGAAAATGATTTATTCAACGTTTAATCATTTTAATTTTTATATTACTATCAAAATTTTTAGTTATTTCAATCAAGTTCTACCCTTTTTTTCCAAAATTTACAATCAAGTTCTACCCTTTTTTTTCCAAAATTTAGGAGCAGATAACATTTCTTCTTTTTTAAATACTTTATTTTTCATTTATCCCCTCATTTCCTATCAAAATAATGTTTATTTCCTCTAAAAAAGTTTAGAATTCGATTAAAACCACATATGAAGGATTTGAATAGGTGTCTGTTCTTATTTATTCCATGAGTAATTTAACATTTGACCTCAAATTATAAATGACATCTCTTATAGGTTCTTGAAAATGTTTTGGTATGTAAAATTTTAAATTGTAAAATATTTTATTTAAGAATTATTGCAACAATTACATATAACACAATCATAATTACAATAACGATCCGATCCCGATTGCTTACGAAAACAATCATGTTCCCGATCCCGATTGTTGTTATATCCTATAGGTCTCCTTAGGATTATGACAATATTTCCAAGTATATGATAGAAGCTGGTTCAGCCGGATTCTGGCCGAACGGTGCGTTGCCGTTTGGATCCATTGATTGGCAACCTTCGTTGATGATCTTCACGTAGAAAACACCTGCAAAACAAAGGAAGGCACGTC
>JANITW010000007.1:56395957-56421375 GCA_027564335.1 Erythroxylum williamsii
CACAAGGATTGTTAGGATTGTCTCAGAAAGGATATATCGAGAAAATATTAGAAAGATTTCAAATGGACAAATGCTCCGCAGGGATAGTTCCAATTCAGAAAGGGGACAAATTTAGTCTAATGCAATGTCCACGAAATGATTTGGAACGTAAGAACATGGAGTCTATTCCTTATGCGTCAGTAGTTGGGAGCTTAATGTATGCTCAAACATGCACTAGGTCAGATATCAGTTTTGCTGTTGGAATGCTAGGACGATATCAAAGTAATCCTGGACTAGATCACTGGAAAGCTACAAAGAAAGTCCTTAGGTACTTACAAGACACCAAGGACTATATGCTTACATATAGAAAATCAACTCGTCTTGAAGTGATAGGTTACTCGGATTCAGACTATGCCTCTTATGAAATGCACCCAAGATAATGGTTATTGGGTATTACCGACTGGGTCTCAAATGGGTCACAGATCCTTTTTCTCTCTCTTCTAATTCCAAAGGACATGTCCTTTGATCATGGTATATAAGTTGTAAAAACTTATGAAACGATAATCAATTCTTAACCATTGAGAAAACTCTAACGGAAGAAGACGAGAGGAAATAAACTCTTTCAAAGCAATCAACATTCAATAAAAAAGCGATATGAATACGGGTACACAATAATGAATCGATCCTTTAAATGATTTACATTACATACCTTGATCTATGAGATTTGTTTAATGTTAATTTAGAAAAACCCCCCAAAGTGATTGAATATAGAGAAACTTGAGTCCTCTCTTATATCCCTCAATAATCCTTCTTCCTTATGGTGAAAACGTAAAAGAGGCGAGAGGGATTACCAGTTTTTATTAAATAGGTATATATAAATCGTTTTTATTAAAAGGTTGCACCCAAAATCATAATTATTAATGAGTCACATATAATATATAGGTTTTACAAATCATACATAGTTTCATTAAACTATATATAAATTAATACATGATCGATGTACATTCTTGTTGAAAATTACAACAAAACACTACCTCTAATCTCGAGCTCAAATCAAATTCGATCTGAATTTTTTATTTAAGATTTTTTTGTATTTTTCTTAAGGTTTTAGATTACACTCAAGCTGAAGGATTCTTTACTTAACCTAACAAACGATATCAAATTATTTTAGGTAAGTTACCCGCTTATTCACATTTAACTCTTGTTTTTAGTGACTGATTGTGAACTGAATAACAGGAGTAACTTGGTAAGGTAAAGCAAATGTATTAGGGAGAGACTAGGCATGGATGAGAAGCCCTTTTCATGCGTAAAGCAGAGATAGAATATAGTGATATATTCAACTTAAAAGGCTTACGAGAACCATTTTCCTTACTCGAAATTATAGAACTGTGATGCATATAGTAATCCCAATTCGAGATTTTTAAGTAACATATACAATATCTTTTGGAGAACACTAAATTTATTTCTTTTCTGGTAAAACTTACGAAAACTGTGGTTATTACATTAAAATAACACCTATTCATTTTATGGTATATAGTAACCAGAAAATCTTCAACTTCTCAATTACAAGCTAAGTATAGGTTCTTTTATAGAAGATTAAGTCAATCGAGTACTCAAACATCTTCTCCAATTGTATGTAACTATATATAAGGATAATAGATTTAAAAATGATTAATTTTTTGATTTTTTAATTTAGTATTAAATTTTCAAAATTTTTAATTTAATAATTAATTTTTTAAATTTTGTATAAATTAGATCAAAAGATTATTTTTACTGTATTAATGCGTATTCCCTAAATGTCACACGAATGTCTATCTATTAACTACATCGACAAAAAGTTAAAAATAATATTTTGACTTGATCTATACCATATGTAAAAGATTAGTCATTAACTTGAAAATTCTTTAAAATTTGACAATAAATTAAAAAAAATTAAAAACTTAGACACTTTTATCATTCTCTCTCTATATATATAATTTTTGAACTGTGACTTTCGTTGAAGTAATTATAACAAACAAGATGGGCTTTTTAAATAGCTAGGATCACATATTAAAGGAGTTGAGCAATGTATATGCAGGACCTAATGCGAACTTCACACATGTACATTAAAATGCTTCCCCAGCTACGTGAAAAGTAATTATGGTGCTTACCACTATCATGGTATATCGTTCTTGAATTTTTCTTTACTCTCCAGAAATAACTTCTTATCTAGTGCAACTTTTCATGATCTAGCACTCTATCTATACGTATCCTCCCTTGCCAATGTGTCTGCATTACTCGTAATCTTGTTTGTATCTTCTGAAATTGTCTTAATAACTTGTGATATTATAGTTTAATACAAACGATAACAATGGTACACAAGTAAAATGAATTGGAGTTGCAGGTTCTTGATGATAAAACTATCAATTTTTAGTCATTTAAGTGTCGATTTCTCAAAAACTAGCTGTCTATATCAGTTTAGATGATATATAAATTCACCTTAAATTGGGAACTTTCCATAATCTGATATGTCTCACAAGAGGATATGAGGATATAAAGTGGTAGGTGGAGGAGGGCAGGAGACGCAAAGGGTACCATCACTAGAGGCAACTAACTTGATGGTCGAGTTATCACACAACTTTCAATGTCATGCATGAAAAGGTGGAGTTCTTTCATTTTGCTTTTTTTCTTTAAATATAAACATATCCTCTAAGGCTCTAAGCTAAGAACTTAATCTTCAATATTTTCTAAAAAATTTCTTTAAATCTCTTCTGTTAAATTTCAATTAAAAAATAATGATAAAACACAGGTGTATGAATATCAAACGTGTACTAATCAAATGTTACTAATATAGTAACTCAACTCTGACTCATAAACTCGATCTAAACCAATTAAAGTAGACTTAAATTAATAATTTAGACAGTTATAATAAATTATCTTATTGAGTTAGATTTAATTAATTTAGTTCAACTTTAAGAGTTAGATTGATTTCTCGTATAAGCAATATTTAATTAGTACAATTGTGATGCTTATATCATATATATTTCGTGTTATTTTTTAACCGAAATCTAAAAAATGATACTTTTAAAAATTAAAGTTTTTTTCAAAAGCTATAAAGGGGATCTATGATCTTGTTTGACAATAAGATAATTGCATTAGTTATTAGCTGATTCTATCAACAATTAGCTGACAACGAATTATAGCAACTGATTTGACCAATAGATGACATCAATTGTTTATTTAAAGATGTTTGGTAAAATTAGTTATTTAGTATTAGTTGTTTATGTAATAACTTAAAAAAAAGAATTTATAAGAACACGAGTATTATATCTTAATATTTTTTGGAATATTGTCGAAAGAATTTAAATTTTAGATATTTAATTTCACAAAAATTAAGTTTATAACTCTAATAAAAAAACATAAAACATATACTACTACTATTAATAATATAACAATAATAATAATAATTATTATATATTATTATTACTACTAATACTACTTTCTCCATATTAATCAAGTTAAAGTTCATTTTTCTAATGTATTAACTTATTAATCAAGTTCAAGTTTAGGTTATTAATGTTTGGTGAAGGAAAAAGATGGTAGCTTGAATAATTTATAATAATTTTTAGTCACAATCATCGTTTCGTTCTTAATTTCTCAACTGTTAGAACAAAATGCTCCTCATACGAGTATTTTCAAAAACAGCAGATTGGGTTCAATCTGCAAACTCAATTAACAGATTATTAAACATGGTTATCATCTGTTTGACATGATAAAATAAACAAATATCTCTCATTTTGTAAAAAGTAGTTGACCCTTTTTCGATTATTTTCAATGTTAGTATCTTTTTTGGTTTTTGTTCTAAGATCAAATCTTATGAAATTGATAACAAAACAAGGTTGGATCTATTCATAACTACAGACAAAGTGTGTGTATCAGTTAGGGCAAGACACAGTTCCACCCTCTTTATTTTGCACTAGAAGTTTTGCTTACTTTTGGCTTGTAAGATCAATTATTTGTTGGTGGTTCTGGTGGAGGATTTTAAGCCACATTAATGAATAGGGAGCAGAGATCAGGACTGATCTTTTAAGAAAAAGGGAGATTCCATTGCTAAGGTCTCTGAGATCAGGATTGATCTTTGAAGAAAAAAGGAAGATTCCATTGGTAAGGTCTCAAAAGTGGCACAAGACGTTCTGTACTTAAGATCCTGTTTCAATTCTATTTTGCGTCAAAAATGACATCATTTTAGGTGTAAATAGATATAAAACAGTGTTATTTTTTGCACGAAATGACATTATTTTAGGTGTAAGTAGACATAAAACAACATTATTTTTTGTGCAAAACAGGATTTGAAGAGAGTATTAGGTACAGAGGATTTGAGCCCCTAAAAAAGTATCTTCTCCTTATCAAATGAAATTCTATTGAATATGGTCTAGTTTTGCAGAAACTTTATGCTTCTCATTTAAGGAAGCGAAAAGTGCATTCATGTAAACTGATAATAGTAATTAGTGCAACTGCCACTTGTTAATAGTTCAGGCTCA
This sequence comes from Erythroxylum williamsii, assembly GCA_027564335.1. Lineage (NCBI taxonomy): Eukaryota > Viridiplantae > Streptophyta > Magnoliopsida > Malpighiales > Erythroxylaceae > Erythroxylum > Erythroxylum williamsii. The sequence continues at coordinate 56,400,457 of JANITW010000007.1, forward strand.
ATTATTGTACTTACAAAGGTCAATTATGATATTATTTAGAATAAAAGATTAGAAAGTTTCTCTATAGTTTAATTTATTTAGAAAATCTTTTAATCTTTAAAATTATTTAAAAAGCTTGGTAACTTTCAATTTTATAGAAAAATTTATTATGCGAGATTTCTGTTAAAATTTTAATAACGAAACACGTATATCATGTCACAATACAAGTGAATTAATTAAAAATTGTTGATATGAACAGTCAACCTATTTTTTAAATCCGACCTCAATAATTTAAGCTTGATTCCATCATTAAAAAAGTTGTAAAGTCCATGTATATTGTTCAAGTCGGGGTTGGAGTACCCTCTTCTTTAGAGTTTTCCAATCTTGTACCATTTAATTTTGTTCACACATTTGTATAGACCTTACAAAAATATATGGATAAAATTTAATAAAACATAATAGAAACTGATTAAACCGAGCAGAAGATTTGATCCCTTTAAGAAGAGAGTTGTCATCATGTTATCACTTTTTAATTGATCCATGTTGTTATTACATGTCATGTGTTTAGTAGTTTTTATCATTAATTTTTTTTATAAAAAAAATCTTACAAAAGAAATTCTTTAAAATTTAAAATTTAAAATAAATTGATAAATTTTAAAAATTATTTTTTTAAATACCTTAACCTATACTTTTTTTTATCTTTTATCCAATTATTTATAACAATTTAAGTTTTAATTGACTCGCTAAAAATCTCATTCTTAAATTCTATTGAAGAATAAGTTAATAATAATAATAATAATAATAATAATAATAATAATAATAATAATAAAGAGTTGATTTATAATCATATCTACAAACTTGTAATTGATTTATAATCATATCTACAAACTTGTAAAACTTTTTTATATTGATAAATTCCCCATTGCTATCCTTTGGTCTAACTATTTTAGCTTTTTTTTTCCAAGATTAACATTAATTTATATATATTCCTTCAAAATTGCAAATTAGAGCATTAACTTTGTAAACCCTTTTATGTCTGGGATAATAAATTTAAAAGTATTTAACCATTTTAAAAATTTTAATTTAGGCTCAATTTTTAAAAAAATTTCAATTTAGTGATTAAAATTTTAAAATTCTTATAAATCAAGTCAAAAGGTTGTTTTATTAGTATGGCATGTCCATAAAATGTTAAATATTATGTAAATAGCTTTTTATTATTTATATCAACAAAAACAATGTTTTGATTTGATTTTATACAAATTTTGAAAGATTTATCACTAAATTAAAATTTTAAAAAACGAGACTAAATTAATAAACTTCCAATAAATTAGGCAATTATAAGCATTCGACCGATTATTTTCACTTGAAATTTTTTCTAAAAAGAAAACAACAATTTCAGGAGATGAATTTATATTTTTTTGGCGATCATTTTCTCCTGTTCTAAAATTTATCTAATTTATCCACTGTAATAAGTAAATTAAAAGTTGGAGGTAGAATTTTGCCTTCCATAAGAGACTTATCTGATTTAAGCAAGAATTAGTACGAGAATAAATAGTTTAAAGATATCTTCCTATAATAAAAATTTTTTTAAAAATATTTCATAAGTAATAAAAAATAAGAAAATTAAAAATAAATAGATAAGACTTTACGGACAGAAGGAACAGGCATATGAGAAAAGTGGAATTGGTTCCTTATTTTTCCCAGTGGAGGCAATGTAGTTTAGACAACGTCGTACCGTAAAAGATTTGAGGCAATGAGTGCCAAAGATTGAAAAAAAAGCCTGCAAAGATAGAGAGAGTGACCAAAAAGTAGCGTCCCAACATGTCCTCTCACGTTTAATGCTTCTCCGTGCCATTATATACACGATGGGTGCAAGAACTTGTTGGGGTTTGAGACAAGAGATGTAATTTAAGAGCAATACTTCTAACCCATTATAGCTTTTTGGATGGTCATGACTGTCTTTTAGTTGCACACTCCGCTCCCACAAGTGGCTGTCGGGAGCTGCAACTTGGATGTTTTTGGATCTCATCAAGCTCTATAGTTTTCGTAGTCTGTAATAGTTGTTAGACTATTTATATTGAATATAGATGAAAATCAAGACTAGTTATGGTTATTTTAATAATAGATAATTCAAGTTTAATTGATGTTAATAAACTTTAAATTTTACTCATATTAAAAATTCTAATATAATATTAAAGCTAATGAAAATCAGGACCTACTATTTTCCCCATAAAGAAATCCATCATTTAAGCAATTAGAAAAAGATTTGGAGCCTGCATGGAGCAAATGGCCCTAAAAAGGAACTTATTTGATCTTAATCAGAAGTCTAGGATGAGAATTTTTTACGTACCCTTCCAAATTATCTAAGTAAAAAATGACTCGTTTATGAGAGGGAGTATTAAAAATACTCACTTGTGAGTATCTCACATCAAAGAAAGAGAAAAAAAAAGTAAACTAACATATAAATTTAATGGGCTACTCCACTTATTACCAATTGATTTTATGATAGAATCTCACTTGAGTTTATGCATGGTCTACCTTTTCTCCTATTACAGGCCTATAGATTTATTGCAAATTCAATATAATATCAGAACAAGCTTGATCCGGATTATTAATTTTTTGATTATCCGTTTAGATGTCCAATCTCAGCGACTCAGTTCAGTTATCGCTACGTTTACTTCAAGTGACAATTAGATGTTCATTCTCAGTTATATTTGAGGGAAAATCTTAGAGTATCTCTTATCGATTAAACATGAAAATATTAAAGAATTTATGTGGTGGAAAAATTAACTAAAAGAATACAAGGTTGGATGTCATAAGAGGCAGGTATTTCATTATGTGGTGGAAAAATTAACCAAAAAAATACAGGGCTAGAAAGCAAAATTGTTATCTAAAGAGGGTAAAGATATTTTGTTGCACACAGTGGCTTAAGCTATGCCTAACTACATCATGTCTTTGTTTTTGTTGCCTGATGACATTTGCAAGGACTTGGAAATTCTCATGAATGGTTTCTTTTGGCACAATGGTGGTCTCGATAATAAGGGCATAAAATGGCTTCACTAGAAACGTATAGCAATTTCAAAGGTATTTGGTGGGTTGGGTTATCGTGACCTGCGACTATTCAACCTTGCTTTACTAGCAAAACAAGGTTGGAGATTGCTCAAATACCCAACAAATACCCAAACTCTCTTGTTGCAAAAATCCTCCAGGCATGATATTTTCCTCATTTTGATTTCTTGACAGCACATATAGGTAACAATCCAAGTCAGACATGGCGGAGTATTTGTCAAGCACAACCCATTTTGCTTCAAGGCTGCCGTAAACGAGTTGGTGATGGTACTACTATCAATATCTAAAGGGACTCATGGTTGATGGATGAAGCGGATCCTACTATTCAAACGGAATTCATAGAGGATTTGAACTTAAATGTGGTGGCCGATCTTATGGTCGAATGCCAATAGAATGAAACGTTGATTCGAAATTCTTTCAACTCACGGGATGCAGCCCTCATTCTACAAATTCCGTTAGGATACTCACTTATTTCCGATGATTAGTTTTGGATTAAAAATCGACATGATGACCACCAAGTCAAAGACGGGTATAGACTTAGCAAAGAAATGGCCACTGAGAATTTTCATGTTACTGGCTTTCCATGGGAAAAATTCTGGCAGATTCAAGTTCCAGGTAAAGTACAGATTCTTATATGGCGTATTATCTGTAATATTCTTTCATGTAGAACCACTTTAAGAGGACAACATGTAGCTGTAGATGACACTTGCTCTATCTGTGGTAAGACTATGGAAACGACACAACACGTATTTTATTATTGTGACTTTGCCCAGTCTGTTTGGCTTCTCTCTACTGTAGGTTGGAACACTATCTCCTCTCTACAGGAATGGTTTTCGAGAGTGGTCTCATCCTTTTCGCATTCCCAACAAGAGGAGGTTTTTATGATAATCTGAAGTTTATGGACGTATGGCAACGAAGTCGTGTGGATATCGCGTACTCACTCCCATCAATTTGTTCTAGGTCGGGCAAGGACAACTCTCTCTGAATGGAAGACAACAAAAACATCCATTGTTCCACACATATCACTACATCAACGATCCCCAGTCTCTTGGGTGGCTCCAGAACCAGATAAATTTAAATGTAACATTGATGTGGCTTTATTGGATAATGGTTTCTATGGCATGGGTATGATAATCAGAAACTCCCAGGAGGACAATTGTGTTGGGAAAGTCATGACGCTATCAGGTTGGCGAGATCCACAAGTTAGAGAAACTCTTTGTTTTCGGGAAGCGTTAAGTTGGATAAAAACTTTATCCTTCTTTTTGATTTGCGTGGAAACGGATTGTCAGATTGTCACTCATTTTTTACAATCCACTTTTGATTTCTCTTCATATTTTTCTATGATCATTCAGGATTGTAAAACTCTGCTTAAGAAGCTCCCACTTACCTCCTTTGCGTTTGTTAGAAAATCAGCGAATCAAGTTGTTCATACGATTGTTAGGGCAGCTAATTTTATTTCTGGTTTCGAATGGAGGATATGTCCTCCTTTTTTCTGTACGATGTTTTAATTATAGATATTAATAATATGCTCTTAGCGCAATCATTTTATCAAAAAAAATTATCTAAATAACTAATTTTAATCATTTTAACATTGATTAATTCAAATTTAATTTTTATTAGTAAACTCTATACTCTACTCGTATTAAAAATTCTAATAATAATAATGCCCCCACAAAAAACTATTTTTCCCGTAGTTGTAGAGTCGAAACATTGCATGGACATGGGGACACTTTTGTTTGTGGGATTGCTTATCAGTCCATGGCCACGTTGTGACCATGCTTTAATCTTCCTGAGCAACAGAGTCCAGAGAATATCTAGTACGCACTATGCTAGTGTTGTCTTTTGGACTGTCCTTCTACTCTGTTGTGTTCTAGATCGTGTCGTCATATGAATGGATGAAACTGAACTGAAGTGATAAAGGGAGCTACAACTCTTTTAAGGTTTGGCATTTTCAGTTTCCACTTTCATTCTATTGGTAACTTTTACCACCACCACCTGTCGAATGGACATTTCAGGGAAGGTGGAGCTTGTGAAGTAGACTTCGAAAGTGGGAACGCAAAATCGCCACAAACACAGTGTTATTCAACAGTCTAGTTTTGTTTTGAAAAAAATTAAAAATTAAAAACTGAATCAAAATTTAAATCAATAAAATAAAATGTTTAAAAAATAAAGTTAATATTAGACTGTCTAAAACTTAAATAAAATTAAATAATTTAAAATATGAATGAAAGAAATTAGCCTTATCAGTCAACAATAAATTTGAATTGTGATTAAACAAAAAATTACTAAATAAAAATTAATTGACTTATTTTAGTTTATAAAACTTACTAATTAAAAAATAATCAGTTAATTAATAAACTAATCAGCTTTTAACAACATGAGTTATTAAAGTAATTCAAACTAAGAAAGTTCAAAATTGAGACAAAAAATTGAACAATTCAAGATTTTTACAATTGAACCAGTCAAACTGATTGATTTTTTAATTTGAAATAACACAATTTTAAATTTAGATTTTCTAAATTTAGTTTTCAATGTCTAAATTTTTTTAATTTAATAATTAACTTTCTAAAAATTTGTATAATTTAAATTAAATAATATTTTTATTAAAATAATCAACAAATAAATATTCACGTAATATTTAGTAAGTATATCCCAAGAAATTGTGAGAGAAGATAATTGAGAAGCGCGTAAGAAAGACGATGTCTATATCAGAAAACCAATTTAGCTTTATGCCAAAAAAATTCACGACAAAAACTTTACACCTTTTTAGAAGATTAATGAAATATTATAAGGAAAGATACAAAAATTTGCACATGGTTTTTATTGATTTAAAAAAGGTATATGACAGGACTCCTGGGAAAATAAAAGACGTTTAGAGGTTAAAGGAGTTCTTATAATATATATAAAGGCAATTAAAGATATGTATAAAGGAACAATGATTAGAGTAAGAACGATAGGAGGAGATAAACAATGATTAGAGTAAGGACGATAAGAGGAGATAATGAAATTTTTTTATTGGCATTGGATTACACCAAGGCTCCACATTAAGCCCCTTTTTATTCGCAATAGTAATGGATGAGCTTACTAAGAATATTAGAGGCGATGTACCTTGATGTATATTTTTTACTGATGATATTGTCTTATTATATGAGACAAGAGAGGAGGTTAATATCAAACTAAAATGTTGGAGAGAAACAAAATTGAAGGGTTTTAAAGTGAGTAAAATTAAGACTGAATACTTAAAATATAACTTTTCAGGTCATCACGTGGATACCGATGTGGAAGTAAATATTATATCAGAAGTTATACTAAAGAAGGAGTGTTTTAAGTACCTAGGGTGGCTCATATGGAGGAAAGCGTCAGGAGTTTTATGTTAAAAGAGGACACCAATCAAGCTTAAAGGTAAATTCTATCACTTAACAATTAGATTAATCATGTTATATTGGATAAAGTATTGACCCATTAAGCAAATACACAACTGTAAGCTTTTGGTGACAGAGATGAGAATGCTCCAGTGGATGTGTAACCTTAAAAAAAGAGATAAGATCAAAAATTTAATGATGAGGGACAAATTAAAGGTGGTTGATATCAATGACAAATTGCGAGAGACCTAATTTCGGTAGTTCAGACATGATAAGAGAAGACATTCAAACACTCCAATGAAAAAATGTGAAACAATAATATTTGAGGACTCAAAGATTGTAAGAGGAAAAATAGAAGACCTAAAAAAAACTAGGAGAAAGTGATAAAAAATAATATAGCTCAGTTGAATCTTACCGGGGCTTGACCCACAGTAAGAAACTTTTGACTTAATAAGATACGAGTAAAGGATCTCTTTTAAAGAGGACATTTGCGTTTGGGTTCAGCCTAAGTTACTACTATACAGGTCCTTTCTATTGATATTTCTTTTTTACCCCTCGGGCCTTTTCTGGTATGTACTCTCATCGGGCCTTTTGTGTTGCCATGCGTACTTTTTCAATGTCACGATTCTTCAATATCCTTATTATTTATTTGTATTTCTGTATTAATGTAGTAATGTATTCAGTTATCTTTAATATTAATGTATTTATATATTCAGTTATGTACACATAAAAATTGATTTAATATTAAAGTGAAATATTGGAATTGATCTCTTTCCGTTAAATGTGTCAAAAAAATCATTATTTGTGAATTTCCTCATAATATAATTTATCATTTTCTCATCATAAAATTGTTTATTTTCTCTTTATATTAATTAAAACAATGTTTTTTTTTCAAAGAAGAGAGCATAAACTTTAATGCATTAAAGAGCATTTTATTCAAATATTTTAATGCTTAATGTGCTTCACAATATGCAACTTATTCAACAGATAATACCTCAACTACAGTGCAAAATTTGGAAGGCATATGGCGTATCAGACAGGGGGTGGTGTCCAGTAACCATTACTCTTATGTAATCACTGTAGGTCTCTCCCTCCCAGTGAAGTCCTTCAACTTTGATATTGATAATGCCAGATCTACCAAAACCGAGCATATCATAAATAACTTGTTAAAAGATAGGGAAGTAGTCGATTTACGCTACCCAAATTATGATTAACGTTACCTATCAAGGGTTTAAGGGCTGTTTGAGCATCTGTGTCGTGTTTGGAGACATCCGTTTCCAACTGTTCAATGTACATTCTCACAGTTGCACCACTTGATCCAGTTCCCTGCATTATGTGTGCTTTTCAAGTTATATCAGATCCAATAGCATTATGTAGCTATAAATTTCTGAAAGGAATCAGTCGATGGTACATACAGATAGACGAAATATGATCCGTGATCCATCAGTAAATACAAACCGAATTCCTTGTTTTGATGCTACACTTCCATCCACCTGAGGAGTTGTATAGAGATAAACATGATGGTGGTTGCTTCAAATTGCATTGGTAAAGAAAGTTGTAGCTAATCACAGCTCATACACTAATAAGTTTCGACTTACAGGATCAGTATATGAAAAGTCATCAGCAAGTTGAAGGGCATAACTTCCTGTAACAGAAAATTACACAATGGTCACATGTTGGAAAAGATCGTGACACAGATTAAATCGGAAGAAGAAAGATCCAAACTTACCATATTTTTCGCCTGGTTTGCTCTTGGATATCACTTCTCTAAGGTAGTCAATCATTTTATTAGCTCCTTCAGATTCGCATTCCTGAATAACGACTGTATGTTTAAGTAGTTGCATTTACCTCGGAAAATCGATCAATCCGACAGGTAGGTTTACTAGTAACCGCAAAAGTTTGGCACTTACTTCATAGTCGTATCTAGAAAAGAAGTTTCTTCCATATGTTGCCCAATGCTCTTTCACAACATCAGCAACAGATACTAATTTCTCCCCTGGTTTCTTGTTTTTGTTTCTGTAAGCAATTATTGAGAGCCAAGCTAACACAGCCCTGAAATACAGCGAACATTATGACTCATATTGGACCGTAATAACAAAATGCTGACTTTGCCAAGTTTCAGATGCCATGAGAAGTCTTCTTTTAGAATTTCTAATACCACAAGGTGTTTTTGGAAAAATTTAAAATGAAAAGGATATTTTTTAAAACAATAAAACCATAAAAAGGGACATATATTTTCGAAAGGACAAGCATATATCTGATCAACCCCGCAACTTGATGACCATAAGGATTTGCAGCACTTCGTTGATGCAATATTGATCTAATAATCCATTAGAGATGTTCAAAATTCCATACTTCATGCATATAACCAGACCTTGTTTGCTGGAATTTAAAGCTATTGCACAGGTTTTGGCTTTCCACTTCTTTCTTTGCAACAAGGACAAACATGAAACATAACATTCTGTTAAAGAGAAAGCTAAGAATATAAGATGTAAATGCATGATAATAGAATGGTATATAGTTTGGAATGGTCTTTACCATTAAAAAAATATATATATATATAGATAGTTACCATATGCCATCCTTCTCTCGAACGTGATCAGAACCAGTTCCAAAACTTTCTTCGCCGCAGATTGATAGCTTTCCATCGTCCATGAGATTCCCAAAAAACTTCCATCCAGTGGGGACCTGAAACAGATGAATTAAATTGTTTTGAGGAAAACTAACCGTGTTGGCTATTTTATCAATAGAAGTAACGATTCTGCTCAAGAAGTGCTTGACCTCAAAAAAGGGAAGAACCAACTTTTCAGCCACACGATCAAGAGCACCGCTTGTCGGCATCGATCGAGCCAACCCCTAAGAGATTCTAAATGTAAGTCTTTCAGAAAGTAAAATCAAGACGAAAAATGGTGGGTCGTTATCTTACCTTAGGCCCACTCTTGAAGTATGGTATTGCTAATTGAGCACTGGCAGCTATAATAGCAACAGAATCTGAAGGAGTAACAAAAAAACGCCTTCCTAGAATCATGTTCCTGTCACCATCTCCTGCAGAATGACAAAAGAAACTTTTCTTACACGATGAATAAATTTTCATACATCGAACATAAGTCATCCGCATAATTCCTGCTAACTTTGCTCCTATTTTAGCTTATGGAAACAAATAACCTAACAAACTTGATAATGCAGACACTGACTTTTGTATTACGTATACCAAAGATACAGAATTAAATTTCATGTACATCTAAAATTGACTCCTACATACATGGATTTATAATCATTCACGTACTCCGGTACTATTACATCAAATTTTCAAAGTTTCTTGTCTTCAAAAAGTATCTGCTCATTTCATGTGCTCAAAATAGCACCAATATACATATGAATATGCAACTTAAATCAGACAGTGTCATTCCATACCATCACTTGCAGCTCCAAAATCAGGCCCATTTTCAGCATACATAATATCAACCAATTCCTTGGCGTATCTGGTTCAGGACCAGAGAACATTAGTATGTTTTAGAATAACTACAGATAAACTCAGATTAGAAAGGGTATTAGTGGCCCTACGTAAGATTGGGATCTGGATGACCGTGGCCAAAATCCTCAAGAGGCACTCCATTTTTTATTGAATCCTACAGAAAAAAAAATCATTAAAATAGATAAGATGATAGAGGAAAAATATTTCATATGATATGTGAATATACCGGTGTGGCTCCCAGCTTGTCCACAAAGATGGGTTTTGCATAAGCACCAGTAACAGCATGCATGGCGTCAAATGTAAACCTAAAGGATAAAATCCATAAGAAAAACTATATTAAAAAAAAAAGCTTTCAAATTGGCCGAACAGGAATTCAAGAAAGTATCTAATCATGTCACTTAAGGATTACCCAGATAGTGACCAACACAAAATTCTGAAGGCACTAAGATATTATATGATAGTTTACTGATGAGAAAATAGTTAGGTAAAGGACATTGGTAAATGTTAGAACAATGAAGCTGACAATAAAATGGTTACAAAGCAGGACTGACATAGATGATTAGGAAAAGCTAAGGGGTAATTCGATTGGCCTTAGTCCACTGAAGAGATATCAAGTTTAGTTAGGAAACTCTCACTGTCCCTCTTTCTCTCTTAATAGAGGGGGACTTTGCGGAAGTTGGCTATTTCATTCAGTTGCGGGTATTTGTACCTGAAATCTGACCGTGATAAAAGACTTTTAATCAGCTCAAAGTCAAATACATCCTGCAAGAGAATCCAATGTCATTACTGATATGCAATCTCTGTGAATGAAAACAATGATGCACATGAATGTAAACCATGATGCACAATCTATTTTCTAACCTCCATCAGCTCCATATAGTCAGAAACTGGGTCAATTACTTCAACGATGAAGTTTCCATACTTTGTTTCTCCAAGACTAGAAAGGTCAACATCAGGAATATCTGCCATTTTAATCTCAGAAATCTGCAAAACATTCACATTAACTTGAGATTCATGCATGTAAATATTATTACAAAGCTAATAATCAGATGATGTTATAATATCTGCTGCAGTTCAGCCTAACATTTGAAAGTTGAATGGTCAACCAAAGACGAAAAGCTGGAATCAGTCTCTCAAATATACCAAGTTGACATATTACAAAGATAATACGGTTGAATGATTTATAAGCATATAGATCCACAAAGAATTGGTGTCTGCTTTGAGATTGTAAACAGATTTTCATTGGCATACGAAATGAAAATTCAAATATAAGGAATTAATACTTGATAAAGGTAATAATAATAACGAAGAAAATTACTTACAGAAAGAGTGTTTCCATAGATCTTGTCGGTGATGGATTCAGGTGCAGGTTGTCCACTGCTATAATTAAACTGGAAAATTAACACAAATAGCACCACAATTATGTAAACAGTATATCTCTTAGTATGTCAAACTTTAACAGCATATGCGACTTGACATAGACACAACTCAGAGATTTCCATTCTGACATAGGTCTGCAATAAATTTAGGACCTGCTGAAAACTTGAAAATCAACCAAATATACATTGAGAGCTCAAAAGCCTAACTAAAAGCTTCAGGAGAAGAGTAAAAGAAGATGGTGAATTGCATAGCTTTGAAGCATGCTTGCTACTGCCAAACCCAATTGCTGGAGTCTCATAAAGTAGTAAGAATAGTAAAGACAAGAGAATAGGTTGTGATTGCCTGATGTTTTGCATGAAATTATAGCATATTATGCGCATGAACCCCGTAAACCTCAGATCTCAGCGCCAACATGCATTATCTAGATGTGTTAATTAATAAGAATCAATTCACCTTGATACCCCAATCATATTCGGGCCCTCCAGGATTATGGCTTGCACTCATTATGAATCCACCATTGGCCTATCGATATACAGAAATATTTTTCTCAGAAATCATAAAAAGAAAAGTACTCGGGAAACTATTAACTTAAATTTCAAAACTTTTGTTTGCAGATTAAGAAGCCTGCTCTTGCCTTCCTCTTTCGAATTACAGCAGAAACCGCTGGGGTAGACAAAATACCTTCCCTGCAATCATAGGTTGTTAACGGTCAAGTTGATACCCAGATAACCAGAAATTGCTCTTCGTGATTCAAACTGAAGACAGATACAAAATCAGAATTTCAGCTCCCAGAACTTAGGGAAATTGGTGCATCAAAATTTGAAGTTAGTCAGCTACATCACTCTATAACCTACTCCGTCGGGGAGAAGGAACCCAACTTTATGAATAATCGCAATAAGCAACCAAGCTAAGATGAATGTTGGATAAAAAGTATCAAAGCCAATAAATGCCACATCATGAAATTTTCCACAAGAAAAGGTCTTGCAAAGGAAAGCAAATTCGCCATCCACTCAACACTAAACAATTTCAATGAAAACTAGCAAATGAATTTTTTGACATGCCTCAAAACCCGTTGCAAAATTCAGCCTTTCAGCCCTCATCATCTCATCTTTTTCTACCCTTTTCATCCAAAATTGGAATAAAAAGTTATGGCAATACTTACTTGCCAACAAGGATTTTGTCAACACCGTTTCCGGCAGCAATTTTGATGATAACCTACATTTTCAACCCGCAAAACTGTTGTGAGAGGCAGATGAACCCCAATAACCAAGCATGAGCAACACAATATATATTTTACTAGAAAATGACCTGTGCAGCCTCTCGATTGAAGTAACGACCATCCCCTCCTAAAACCAACAATCCATTCTTGTAATCCTCAGGAGGCAATGAATTAAACAGAGCCTACACATATAAAGATTCAAACTTTGACAAAGTTCTGTGTGTCCCATACAATAAATCATAAATTTTCCACCACGAAACATGTATAAGGATCAAACCTGGATCCAATTAGCAAGGTAATTGTCTTGCATGAAAACTTTAACCTGGAAAACACATAATCTTCCGAGAATAAGCACATTCCCAGGAAACTGAAGCAATAATCAATCGAAGAAAGAGAAAATTCGAAAAGACACAGAAATAAAGCTACAAACAAATAAAAGCTACCTTCTTTCTGAGCCCACTTGTCCCAGTCTTTTGACCCTCGATTGGTTTCGTTGGAACCGAATTAATCTGCAACACATAACAATCAAATCCCCGTTACTTTAAATAAACGTAGATACAAGAAAGTGTAATAGGGGGGCTGGAAAGATTATACCTTGATGCCTTCTGGTTCAGCAATGGCAGTGGAAGAGGAAGCTCTGATAGACCCAAATGGTGACCGTAAACGGGACAAGGAAGTTTTCGAAATAGAGAGTTTAGCAAAGACGGAAGGAGAAAAAGAAAGCGCAGAGAAAGAAGAGAGATGAGAAGAAAGAACGCTGTCATTGGCATTAGATTGCTTTTGCGTGAAAAGGGTAGAGCTGTAGACGTTCTCTAGTCTATAATAACAAGAAGAGAACGCCATTTTCACTTGTGTGATTCAGCACTGCTCAATGGTTTTTGATCGCCAACAGCTACTTCTAGCTCTCAACCTTAGCGTGTCTAGGAGTAAGCGAGTATTCGATAGCATAACATGTGATGATTAGAGTTAAAAACTATTGTTTCGAGGAAATCTAATGAGTGCCGCAAGTACGTCCAAAGTCTTATCTTCACTTGGTTCGTGTGACTTGCCACCACTTTATGCTTTCCAATCTCTTCTTCACACGATATATCTAGGCTTCCATTAAACAATTTCAATATAAGAACTAGTCAATTTCCATTTAGATCACTACAACCTAGATTATAGTACACTTTGATCCAAATGATTGTTTTAGTTAGTTTAATTATATATATATATATATTTTTTATTTATTTTATTTCAATAATTTTATTTTTTAAAATTATAAATTTATTAATTAATCAGTAAATTTTTATAAACTAATTAATTTTTATAAATAAAAATATTTACTTAAGTCTTTTTCTTCAATTAAATTTCAACTCCTTTTTCTTTTTAATCTTATTTTAAATTCTTTATTTTTATTTCATATATTATTGTCTACTGATTTTATAAGGATATATATTATTAATTTAACCTTTAAATCTTAAATTGATATAATTTCCAATCTAATTTTTAAAATATGGCCTTCAACTATGCAATAGATTCTAATTAAATGCAATAATGGGTTACGATTAAAGTTCATGAAAAAAGCATTGTATTGTATTGTGTCATTTAATTAACAAAAGATTGGTCTTATGATTTACATTTTAATATTTTATAAAATATTTCTCATTTTACTAAAATAATACTTATTGTATTTTAAATAACGTGTAAAATAATTAAAAAAATTAGACATTTTATAAAACTGTGAGCTGTAAATTGTATGTTTAATCAATGTTGGAAGAAAATATTTAATGTTTAGTAAGTCTAAATTGATTAACTATGTTAATATTCAAATTAAATTGATAATTTTAATTATTAAAAATTAAAACTTATAATTTTATTAAAATTTAAAATTCAAAATATTATTGATTTTATTTTAAAAATATTAAAAACAATATAATTGTTAGCTCGAGGTTTTTTAAATTAATGATTTTGATGATAACAATCAATAATATTTAGTTACAAAATTCAAATTTATTTGGATAATCTTATTTATTCAAAAGGATAACGATGTTAAAAGAGATTATATTTTTTAGTTATTTGTTTAAAATAAAAGGATAAATATTTCCTATTTTGCAGGAAAATGTTTTAACAAAGTTATTTGATTATTTAGATACGATCCTACAAAATCTGGAACTTTTATCATTTCTGTATAAGCGAAGGATCATGCTATTTATTGTACTCAACAATCAACTATGAGATACAGTCAAATATTTATTTAAATGTTGGATTTTTGAAGATATTGCCAAAGTTAATAGCAAAGATACTTTTTTAAAAGGGACTTAAGGTAGATTCAATTAGATAATGATATAATTAAGCAACTTGAAGAAAACACCTATTTAAAGAACTATTGCATTCACAAAATACACAAGATTTCCTAAAATTTATCAGTAGCATCAATACTCTTAAAAATCATATCCATATTAAATCATCTGTGTCTTGGAAAGGGAAAATACTCTATTGAAAGAGACTGTTATTTTTTGAAGCTCACATTGAGCTAATTTTATTTTCATTTATTAAGAGTTTACAAAGGCTAACTAAATTCTACTAGTGTAAAGAGTTGAAGAATCTTGAAAAATATGTACTTGTGAACTTGAAGAGGCTCCTCAAATCACTATTTGGAGATTTATTAGGGAAATACTTAAGTTGGTCACTTGGGGACTGGACGTCGACTTCATTATAAACCGAATCACTGTAAAATGTTTATATCATTCTTTCTTTCCTTACCTTTTAATTTTTTCATTTTAATTACTATTTTTTTTCGTTTGCACGAGGCTCTTTTCATTTTAATAGGTTCCTTTTCTTTTTAAACTTTAACAGGTTCCTACCATTTTAACAGGCTCTTATCGTTTTATATGATTTGATAGTAACTTGCAAAAAAATTCAAATCACACACAATTCACCCTTCTCTTGCATGTGTTTGCTTTATCATTTGGTATCAAAGCCTTGGTTTCACATTTATTGTTTCTTACAGCGTGTGATAGATCATGGCAAACAATATGAGAAGTCTTGAAAGACAATTTGTTACAAAGCCTCCTTATTTTAATAGAAACAACTATTCATATGGGAAGGAAAGAATGACAATTTATCTTCAATATGTGGATATTAAAGTCTCGCAAGCTATAAAAGTGGGAGATACAATTCTTGCTACTGATAATGTAGAATTATGGACTAATGTTGATAGAAGAAAAGCACAACTGAATGCTAAAACAAAACATCATTTGATTTGTGCACTCTATCTAGAGAGTATGAAAAGATTTTCTACTATTCTACAACAAAGAAAATGTGGAACAAACTTCACGTTACCTTTGAAGGAACAAATAAGGTAAAGAAATATAGGATAAGTCTTTTAGTACATTAATACGAAACTATTTGAATGAAATAGAGAGAGACTATAGACGAATTCTTTGGACGATTCAATAATATCATCATAGCTTTGAAGAACTTGGAAAAGATATATCTCAATGATGATCTCGTAACAAAAATCTTGAGGTCATTGCCAAAGGAATGGAGACCCAAAGTGACAGCTATAAAAAGTGCAAAGGATTTATACACTATTTCACTGGATTGGCTAAGAGAAAATTTGATGATTTATGAGACAGAACTTAAACAAGATGAAGGATCCTCTTACAGAAGATGAATGACTCTAAAAGCAGCCGATGAATCAATTACGTCAAATGGTGATGAAAGTGACACTAAGTTGCAAATAGATAGAGATGATGAATTCAATTTTATGGTCAGAAAGTATGCACACTTCTACAAAAAGAAGCTGACAAAGAAAAGAGAAAGAAGTAAGAAAACTGAAACAACAGGTTCCTATCAAAAGGCAGTAACATCAGTAACATTAAACAAAATAATCAAATCATATGTTATCACTACAAGAAGCCTGGACACATCAGACCAAAATGTCCCCTTCTTCAAAAGGACAAAATAGAAAACAGAAAACCTAAAAAACAAGCTATGTTTGCAGCTTAGTCTGATGAAGATTTTGAAAACTTTAATGAATAAGAATCTAAAGAAGTAAGCAATGTTTGCCTTATGGTTGATTTAGGTGAAGACGAGGTATATTATTCTGACTCTGATATTGATTTTGACAAATTACAAGATGCATATCATAAATTGTATGCTTAGTATAAAAAGTTAATTGTGCAATATTTCAAAGAGGTTGAAAAGTCTTAAAAACAATGATGTATCTTTGAAAAATAAAATAAAATCATTAGAATTAGTGAATAAGAACTTATTGTCTAAGAATATGTCTCATGAAAGTGATTATAAGCAAAAAGTTTCTGAAAAAGATCCTTTGGAAGAAAAAGTGATTAATTTAGAAAATGCATTGTTTGAAAATGATTCTGAAAAATAAAACAATTAGAAGAAAAGATTGTTGTACTATAATTTGAAAGGAGAATTTTGATGCAAAAAGTCATATCTTTAGAAAAGGATTTAGCAAATTTCGTTAAATGGAAAGAATAATCTTAATGCATTGCTTGATAATGGTAAAGGTGTCTTTGATAAGGTAGGAATAGGATAAAATGAAGATAACAATATTAAGCTTTACAAAATTTTCTTTGTTAAAGCCAACAGTAGATATAGTTAAAACAGCAGGAGCCTAAAATATGCCAAAAGTGATACTAACTTTCATTCATTTGTTTTATGTTTTTACTGTGGTAAACATGGATATATTAATTATTCTTGTAACATTCATAGAATAAAGAAATTATCTGAAATGTATGTTTGGAGACTGAAAGGTTAGACTACTAATATGAAAGGACCTAGAAAAGTTTAGGTACCTAAATTAAGATAGTATATTCTACAGATATGCTTCATAACAATTACAAGAGAAAACTAATGGATAGTTGACAATAGTTGTTTAAGACACATGACAGTTGAAATATCACATTTCAGCTATATTGAAAGCAAAGATGGAGGTAATGTTGTCTTTGCTGTCCATCTTTGTTGACAAAAACAAGGCAAAGATCACAGGAATTGATAAAATTGGTGCTTCTAATTCTACTTTTATAAATGATGTTCTCTATGTTGATGGTTTGAAACATAAACTACTGAGTGTAAGTCAATTATGTAATAAGGGATATAAAGTTACTTTCTATTCATCTCATTGTGAAATAATTGATAATAACGATAACACTGTGTTTGTTGGTTCTAGAAATCAAATTATATACTATGCTCAATTGGAAAATATATTTTCTTAAAAAGTTAAATATTTTGTGTGTTTAGAAAATGACCATTAATCTGACATAGGCGATTTGGATATATCAACATGAGCATTTTATCAAAATTGTCCAAAAATGATTTAGTGAGAGGATTACCAAATTTAAATTATGAAAATAAGTTTGTGAAGCTTGTTTTAAAAGGAAAACAAGTTAGAAGTAGCTTTCCACCCAAGAATGTTGTCTCTACCAACCAACCTTTTAAGCTTAAGGATTTATTTGGTCCTACTAGAACTCAAAACTTTGGTGGTAAACACTATAGTTTTGTTATTATAGATGATTATTCTATATTTATGTGGGTTTATTTATAGCAAATAAGGATGTTGCTTTTGAAGTCTTTGAGAAGTTTTGCAAAAAAAATCAGATTGATAAAGGGTAATGCATTATTTCAATCCGAAGTGATCATCAAGAAGAATTTGATAATAAAAAATTTGAAGATTTATGTGATGATAATGGCATAACTCATAATTTCTCATGTCCAAGAACTTCGTAGCAAATTTAAGTTATTGAAAGAAAAAACAGGATCCTGGTTGATATGGCCAGGACCATGTTGTGTGAGAAAGATTTACGTCATGAATATTGAACAAAAGTTGTATCCACTGCCTGTTAAATTTTAAACAGGTGTCTTATAAAGCCAATTTTTAAAAAGACTCCCTACGAGCTGTGGAAAGGAAGAAAACTGAGTGTTTCCTACTTTCGGCCTCTTGGATGCAAGTGCTTTGTTTTAAACAATGGTAAGTACAATCTTGGAAATTTTGATGCATGATTTGATGAAGCTATTTTTTAGGATACAACACTACGTGCAAAGGATTTAGAGTTTATAACAAAAGAACCAAAAGGATAGAAGAATCAATACATGTAGTATTTGATGAAGTGTTACCTTTAACAACAACTACTGATTCGGATGATGAAGAGCATACTTTGGTTCCTAAAAATAGCCACAAACTGCATTGTAGTGCCTTTGGAATCATCAGATCAAGAGGGTCCCTTTGAAGTTAAGACAGAAAAGGCTCCTTCTCCAAGTACACCTCAATAAGAACCTATTCAACAAAGGACACTAGATATTAATAGCAAAAGGACACAAGAAAATGAAGAGGTCTTGATAAACTTTAGTACATAGGAGACCCTTCTAAAAGTCTAGGAGCCAGATCATCTTTCAAAAACAATTATGTTACTTTCGTTTCACAATTAGAACTAAAGACTGTAGAAGAGGCACATGTTGATAAAAGCTGGACTATAGTCATGAAAGATGAACTGAATCAATTTGATAAGAACCAAGTTTAGAATTTAGTTCCTTATTTACAAAACAAGTCAGCCATTAGAACTCGTTGGGTTTTTTAAAACAAACTCGATGAAAATGATAAGGTGGTAAAAAATAAAGCTAGACATGTAACTCAAAGCTATAATTAACATGAATATATTGATTTTGATGAGACTCATGCTCCTGTTGCTAGACTAGCATCAATCAAAATTTTGCTTGCCTTTACATGTTATAAAAATTTCAAATTATACCAAATGGACATCAAAAGTACTTTTCTAAATGGATATATTGAGGAAGAAGTCTTTGTTAAGCAACCTTTAGGTTTCGAGATCATAGACCATCCAAATTATATGATGAAGTTAACAAAAACTTTGTATGGTCTAAAACAGATTGCTCAAGCATGGTATGACAGGTTAAGTAATTTCTTGCTTGAGAATAAAATTAAAAGAGGAAAGATAGATAAAACTCTATTTATTAATAGGAAGAAAAATTATTTGTTTATTGTTCAAATATATATTGATGACCTAATATTTGATGATACTAATCCATCTTTCTGTGAAGATTTCTCAGCTTTAATGCAGGGGAAGTTTGAAATGAGAATGATGGGCAAGTTATGTTTCTTTTTTGCATTGCAAATTAAGCAAACAAAAAAAGGAATCATCATTAGTCAAGACAAGTACACAAAGGAACTTATCAAGAAATATCATTTTGATAATGCCAAACTAATGGAAACTCCAATGTATACTGGAACTAAGCTTGATGATGAAGCTAGCAAAGCTAATGATAAGACAAACTATAGAGGAATGATTAGTTCACTTCTATATCTCATAAGTTTAAGACCTGATATTATATTTGGCGTGTGTCTTTGTGCACGTTTTCAGTCAAATCCTAAAGAAAGCCACTTTCAAGCAGTTAAGAGGATCTTTCGTTATCTCCTTGGAACTATGGGTTTTGGTTTATGGTATCCAACAACTAACTCATTTGACATAGTTGGCTATTGTGATGTAGATTATGCAGGTGATAAGGTTGATAGGAAAAGCTCAACTAGCTACTATCGATTTATGAGAGAAAGTTTAGTTTCTTGGTCCTACAAGCAACAAAATTGCACAACGCTCTCCACAACTAAAGCTGAATATATAACAGTTGTTAGTTGTTGTTGGGCCCCGTTTTCGAAGCCCAACTATAGAACCGGAGTCAAAAACATAAGCGGGTTTCCAAATTCTTTAACCCTCAATGAACAGTCCTCATTCTCTTAAGATTTCAAGACATAAAGGCGAGTCCACACAAAAAAATCACAACAATTACAATTGAATTCTTCAAACTTGGTAGCTCTTAGTCTCTAGTTTATTTAGAAACAAGAACCACCTCATTCGGAGCTCTATAGCTCAAGTTATGCTTAAAAATCCAAAATATGTTCATATCCCAATCAAGCTCTCCAAACCGACCCCTCACTTCCTTCCCATAAAACTTTTTGAATTTAAATCCAAAGAGTATCAATTTTTATTCAGAGGTATAAAAACGTGTTAGGAATCTAACACCTCAAGAATCACCTCATTCGGAGGTCCGACGAAGGAGTTATGGCCAACCGAATCCGATATGTTCATATCCTAATTCCTACTGAACATACTTTGGCGCAAACACCACAACTCTCACTATAGATGTCGGATTGACTTTGTTTTTAGACGGTTAGAAATTAGACATCTAGGTCTACAACTTTTATGAAGATCAAAATTTGAAATTTGGTCATTATAAGGGTCAAAATATACGAACCGTGTAAAATTACACGATCAGCCCGTGTAACCTTCGGGTGAAATGATGTCCCTTCGGGCAGGCCGTGTAACCTACGGATGTCATCAATTTTTCACCCTCCAAGACCCCTCCAAAGGTTCCTAAACCCATCCTAACATCCCCTTACCTCATATTCTTCTCCA
>JANITW010000007.1:56445097-56457153 GCA_027564335.1 Erythroxylum williamsii
TCGGACCGATCATTAAATTGGTAGTTTTACTAGTCATTGGATTGACCGATTCGATCGGTTCAACCACCTGTCGAACCGGTGTGACGTAATAATTATGCAATAATTATATTTAATTATATATAATATTAAAAATATTTAAAAAAATCAAAAATAAAAAAAATAAAAAAAATTATCGGACCGATCGGATCGATCAATTGATCGATTTTGACCAATTCAGACTGGATCAACTTATAACCATTTTTGAAGGATAAATCGGATCGAACGACCGGTCCGGTTCCTGTGAGCTTGGAGCTAAGAAAGGGTTTGTTAGGTTAGGTGCATGAGGACAAAACCCCATGTCAGTGGAGTAAGATTTTATTAAACAGTAGCTGAGGGCCCTGCGCTCTTTTTTACTGTCACATGTTGCGCATAAGACACGGTAGAGATTGGGTCCCTCCTTAATTCACGGTTAATGGATTGGGATAATAATAAATTAGGTCAAGTTGAATTTATGTTTAATTTGTTTTTTTGATTTTAAGTTGTTTCAAAATAGTGCCATTTTAATATAATTAATTAAATTAAACTTGACTTATTCGAATTGTGGCTTGTTAAGTTTAATCTAGAACGAATCAAACCAAAATTATCATTTATAATAGTAATTTTGAATTACAGTAAAAAATTATGATTTACATCAACTTTAAAGAAATTAATTAAATAGGAGAGAAAATTATGTTAAATTTTACAATAAATTTGTCAAATATTTTTTAATTTTAATTTTATTAAATAATTTATGCATGATGTCAAAATAAATGTGCAATTTTCATCTTTTTACTTAAATGAAATTTAGGGTTTGTTACTTAATAAATTCATAATTTATAGGATACTTACCCAATAAATTTTCATAATTATTCATAAATTATTTGTCAAATTAAAAAATATTTGTCAGTATTTTAAAATTTATCTCACTTTTTTCTTTTAAATAAAAATCAATTCTCTCTTTAAACAAAACCTTATTCTTAATTTAAAAATTATATTTGATGGATTTAATTAAACACGAGTAAAGTAAAAAAACTTGTGTTAGTAGTCATGGAAACAATGGAATCAATCAAGTAAATAAGGAAAATTAGTAGAACCACACAAAAAATTCTTACGTGAAAAATCCGAGCGTCGAAAAACCCACGGGACGAAGAGAACCTAAAAATATGCACTATATCAAGAAGAAAAATTACAAGTGTTTTGTCTCTCACACGAACCCTATGATTAATGAAGAGGACGCCAATATGATGTTCCAAATGACCCCCAAGGGGTATTTATATAGTGGTATAACCCCATGATAAAAATCTTACACAGAGTAGGAATTTGAAATAGTGTCAAATAAAGAAAGAAAAAATCTACACAAAATAGAAATCTACATAGAGTAGAAGTCTTGATGGCTTGGGTCATTATCCCAACAAATCTCCACCTTGACAAAAGACCAAAAGTAGGAACTCTTTTCCTCGTAAATCCCAAAGGGTGTTCAAGTATCAAGAATATCGGCTAAGTCTAGGCAATGCTTAAACTTAGCAACAGATGGTGGCTTGGTTAACATGTCAGCAGGGTGCTAGTATTGTGAACATTCTCAACAATAACTTTACCTGCTTCAATAATATCCTGAACGAAGTAGCGTCGAACATCAATATTCTTAGTCTTAAAGTGATACTTACTATTTCTCGTGTGGTGCACGACACTTTAACTATCACAAAAGACAACAAGGATATCTTGTTGTAGACCAAACTCTTTCACTAAACCTCGAAACCAAATATCTTCTTTCACTCCTTCGTTAGTAGTGATATACTCCGCTTCAGTTGTTGATAATGCTACAATGGACTGTAAAGAAGAATACTAACTGATAGTTGAATCATAAAGAGTAAAAACATAGGGTAAAAGTGACCTTCTCCGATCATAATCATCACTATAGTCGACATCAACATAGCCAACTACAACACTAAAATTAGAACGACTTTTGTTGAAGACCAAACTGAGATCACTAAAACCCTTCAAGTCGCGAAGGATCCACTTCACACCTTCCTAGTGCTCCTTACTAGGATTACGCATATACCTAGGTACAACACTAACAACATAGGCCAAATCTGGCTGGTTACATACCATAGCATACATTAAGCTACTAACAACATTGGAGTATAGAACGTGAGATATACATTCCTTAACTTCATTAGTAGATGGGCATTGTTCAGTAGATAATTTAAAATGTGCACCTAATGGAGTAATAATGGGCTTACAGTGAGTTAAATTGAACTTGTCAAGCATCTTCTAAATATATTTCTTTTGAAAGAGCATAAGTTTACCTGCTTGATGATCTCAAATAATCTCCATCCCAAGAATCTTTTTAGCAACATCCAAGTCTTACATATCAAATTCACTGATAAGTTAGGCCTTCAACTTATCAGTAAGAGCCTTACTAGGGTAATCAACATGTGTTCAACATAAACCAAAAGATAAATGAAAAAACCATCAGCAAACTTTTACAAATACACAAAATTATCGTAGCTACTTTAAAGTAGCCTTGCCAATCATAAAGAATCATATAGTCTTAGAGATTGCTTGAGACCATACAAACATCTTTTAAAATGACAAATATGATCCTCCTTTCCTTGAACCACAAAACCCTCAAATTGATGGATGTAAATTTCTTGTTCAAGATTACAGTGCAGGAATGCAATTTTCATATCCATTTGCTCAAGATCTAAGTCATGAAAAGCAACAAGAGATGATAGTACGTGAATAGAGGCATGACAAACAACGAGAGAGAATACATCATTGAAATCAACTCCTTCATGTTGATCAAAACCACGTATAACAAATTGAGCCTTATATCTCCTACGTTCAACACCAGGGCTGCCCCCTTTGAGCTTATAAGCCCATTTGCAACTATTAGCATGCTTACCCTTAAGAAGCTTCACTAATTCCCAAGTTTCATTCTTATGAAGACTTTCAATTTCTTACTACATAACACCAATCCAATTCCCAACATCTTCATTATCAATAGCCTCAGAATAATTCTTTAGCTCAGAATAAGTGTCAACTTCCTATATAGTAACTAAAGCATAAGCAAAGAGATCACAATCATAGTCCCTCAATCTCGCTGGCAACTAGGTCTGTCTCTTAGAACGATCTCAGACCAACACATAATCAGGTTGCACTAGAAATGTATCAACTTATACAATGGCATTGGTCTGAGTTTCCTGAGACTTAGAAGTAAGTGAGACTGACTCTTTCGGGGGAGTAGTAGGGATGACGAACTCTACCTTCTCCCTTAGATTAGCCTGATCATCTGCACAAGGAGAATACAACACAAGATCTTGCCCAGTAGAAAATTTAACATCTTTATGAAATGTTACATCACGACTATGATAAATCTTACGATATTTAGGGTCAGGACAATAAACACAATAACCTTCAACCCCTTCCCCAAAACCTAATAAGACACATTTAATAGCACGGGGCTCTAACTTACCCTCATTAACATGAATATAAACAGAACACCCAAAAGCACTAAGATTAGAATAATCAACATGGTTACCTGACCAAATTTCTTTGGAGATTTTTCTGTCCAAAGAACAATATGGAGAATGATTGATAAGATAGCATGCAGTAGTAGTCGCCTTAGTCCAAAACTCACATCCCAACTTAGTATGAGAAAGCATGCATCAAACTTTCTCCTATAGAGTCATGTTCATATGCTCCCGTTTTGTTGAGGCTTACCAACCAAAGTGTGGTATCTAGCGATGTCTTCCTTTTTGCATGGGTCATCAAAAGCATCTTTATATAACTTAAAACCATTGTCAGTTCTCAACCGCTTAATTTTATCACATGTTTTGTTCTTGATCAGGGTTATCCACTTCTTAAACGTAGGAAAAACTTAATTTTTCTTCTTTAAGAAAAACACCCAAACCTTACTGGAGAAATCATCAATAATAGTTAACATATACCTTCTACTGCCTCAAGAAGCAATAAGAGAGGGACCCCATAGATTATATTGAATATAATCTAGAGTACCTTTAGTCCTGTGAATCCCCGGAGAAGAGAAACTCAGTCTAGTTTGTTTATTGAAGACATAATGTTCACAGAACCCCATATTACCTAATCTCTGGCTCATTAAACCCCCTTACGCAAGATTTGCATACCTTTCTCACCCATATGGCTTAGGTGGTAATGCCACAACTTGGTGGTATCTTTGTGAGACTTAGATGAGGCAACATTGGTAGTACCAATAATAGTAGAGTCCTACAACACATAAAGAGCATCGTGTCTTTTCCTTTTAAAGATTACAAGATTGCCTTGAGATACCTTTATGACACTACCTTCAAAGGAATACCTACATCCAAGAGACTCAAGTGTACCAAATGAAATAAGGATGCTTTTCAAATCAAGAATGACACGAACATTAGAGAGGGTTTTAACAATATCATCATAAGTTTTAATATTAATTATACCTTTCTCCATCACATCACACTGTGCATTATTACCTATAAAGACAACACCCTTAGCAGTAGGTGGCAAACTAATCCTTGTGAGGACACATATGAAAAGTATAATCGTAGTCTAGGATCTATGCATCTTTGAATTGTTGTTCGCCTTGAACAACCAAAAGAACATCACTTCTTGAATTAGAATCAACTATAACAGCCTCAAGGATATAATCATATTGATTACCCTTATTTTTACCTTCTTTTTTATTTGTCAATTTATAACAGTCTGAGACCTTGTGTTCGTGTTTCTTGTAATATTTACATGTAATATTGGCATATTTTCCTCTAACATTAGATTTAGATTTCTTATGGCTCTTGCTGTGCTATCCCTTCTCAAAAGTTCTACCTTTAACTGTTAAACCCTTAGCCTCCTTCTCAATGGAAGCATCAAATTTTTCTTTAGACAACAAAGCAGATTTAGCTTCTTCTAAAGAGAGAGCTTTGCGGTAACCATAAAACATGATTTTTTTTAAAGTGCTTATACGAATAAGGTAGTGAAATAACAAGAAGCACTGCTTCTCCTCATCATCAATTTTATCATCGAAATTTTCTAAATCAATATCAATGGAATTAAACTTGTCAAGATGAGATGGAATGGTTGTACCTTCGAACATTTTAAGGGTAAAAAGACATTTTTTGAGACGAAGTTTGTTAGCTAGACTCTTTATCATATAAAGGGATTCCAATTTTAACTAAAGTGCTGCAGTAGTTGTCTCATGGACTACTTCTGGAGCACTTCACACGTCAAACACAACTAAATAGTAGATAAGGCTTTTTAATCCAACTCTTCTCAATCCTCCTTTGACATATTTACGGGTTTCTTTGTCTTACCAAACAAAGCTTTCTTCAATCCATGTTGTGTGAGAACAACTTGCATCTGGACCTTCCAAATAGTAAAATTGATTTTTCTGTCGAACTTGTCAGTGTCACATTTGGTAGGAAAAAGACATGGCTACAAGACTTGATTGACCGAAATGAACTTTGCTTTAATACCAGTTTGTTGTGTTAGTAGTCACTTAAGCAATGAAATCAATCAAGTAAATAAGGAAAAACAATAGAAGCACACAAAGAATTTTTACTTAAAAAACCAGAATATCGGGAGAAAAATCCATGGGCGAAGAGAACTCGAAAATATGCACTATGTTAAGAAGAAAAATTTCAAGTGTTTTCTCTCTCTAACATACCCTAGGACTAATGAAAATTATACCAACATGTTGTTTTAAAGGACTCCCAAAAGGTGTTTATATAATAATATAACCTTAAGATAGGAATCTTAATAAGAGTAGAAATTTGTAGCAGTATCAAATAAAGAAAGAAAATATCGTAGGAATCTACATAGGGAGTAGAAGAAGTTTTGACGACTTGGGTTATTATCCCAACAAAACTAACCAAAAACGTTAGAAGAACCAAACCAAACATAGCATTGATTGAAAGTTTGAAGCACGCTTTTGTCATGCTTTTGTCATACTGTTCCTTCTAATCTTATTTCATCAATGGAAGAACTGTTCTAGATTCAATGGAACAGGAAAATTTTCAAAAAAGAAAAAAGAAAAGAAAAGGCTGGACAAGACACTATTAGCATTAACAAATGAGGTCCACGAAGTACTGTTTGATTCATCTGCGAACTTGTCTTGCTTTATTGGCCTGTAGTTATTCCAAATATTGAATAGACAACTCTAAAATCATTTCGTTCTGTCATAACTCATAAAGCTTACATGCAAGATTTATTCCTTTAATTTTAATTGATTGATAATTATTAATTTTTATTTTGGCTGATATCAAATCATGTAATATTATGATATTAGTTTAAAATTATAAATAAAAATTATGTAATAATTAAATGGTTTTTTAAACAATATAATGTAATTAATAATAATAATTTAAAATACATAATTTAAAATTTGTTATACATATTTAAAAATTTCTTGGAAGCATTATTTTAAAATTAAATTAGTGGGTTGGTCGTAATATTGTAATAAAACTAAACCTTGTGAATTTTATTTAGTAACACTATCAATGTTATTAATATCAAACCAATATAGTTGGTTTAATAGTAAAAACTTTGAATATGTTAATTTTTCGATTAAATTTAGTTTAATAATCTTTGCTGTTAAAAATCGATCAATTTGTTAATCAATCGATCATTTTTGTAAAAATTATTATACGTACCCTATAAGCTGCAAAGATCGACTCATCTCGTTTTTAGTTATTCTAGGAATGCTTGTTCGTATACCCATACAGGTATGTCAATCCTACTGTTCCTATAATTTGCATACCACGATATTCATTTCCAGAAAACTACTCAATTGTATTGGTGAATTGCAAAGGTTAATCCTTTACCCTTATCCGCTCACGCCATACTCTTCTATTTTCAGCCAGTACCTAATTAAAATAAACAGACTAGTTTTTATTTAACAGTCTTTTTTAATTAAATCTTAAATTTTTTAATAAATAAGTATCATTTTTTAAATTTATTTAATTGTTATTAAACTTTTAAATCTTGTATTACCTGTTTAATTTACGGTTGACCTTTTACAGCATTTAACAAACTTCAGGAGATTCTTGCAAAAATAGAAAACTCAAAGCAGTCTCTTTTTTTTTTAAGGAGCACTAACCATGGTTGGTGTTTACTATTCGATGGTACTAGAAGAGGAGTTGACAAAGAAATTATATGTTCAGAGGATAAGCGTCGTTACACAGAAGCTAATGTCACATTGAAGATCCCAAATAGACAACCGAGTATTTAAAATTCTCTGGCCAGAGGTTTTGTGAATATATATCACCTTGTAAATCGAGCTCCCGAGATGGAGACAGAGACGGAGGAGAGAGTGTAGAGAAGGTGGTGGTCCGTGCGTGGTCATATCGTCATCTTTCTCTTTTCTTTTCTTTATTTTACTATTTCAATTCCCAATGAAAGAGACCGGAGATTGGTTTGGTTAAAAGAAAATAAACACCGGGAATTGAGTGTATCAGATAAAAACCAGAGAGAAAGATGAGTAAGGAACAAGACCCTTTTCATTGTACTTTTAATTTCTGAAATCAAATGAGGTTGATTTGTGCTTCATGAATCCGCTTTTTTCGCTTCTACTTCAGCGTCCTGTAAGCTTTTCAGCGTCCTCACTAACACAGAGACTCACTTACTCATTCACTTCCAAGACTCTGAAAGCATCCAACTACTTCTGCTACTTCTCGTCTTTGTCATTGTCACTCTGATACTTTCTCTTCGTAATCTTTTTTTTTATCTGCACCAAACTCAGTTGAAAGCAAAAGCTAGAACAGTGAAGCTTTACTAGAAATGGGAAGAGACTGGTATTGGGGTTCGAGCAAATCTTCCAAGAGAGACGGAGGAAGAGGCGGTGGCGTGGGTGATGACGGTGGTACCACGGTAGCAACTGGTTGCATGTGTGCTGTTTTTCAATTGTTTGACTTTCATCAGTTTCAATTTGCTAATTTACAACAACAGTCTTCTTTCAAGCCTAACTCTTTCATTCCTGAAGAGGTCGATCTCTCCAAAGGTAACTTCTTTGCCAGTCCTTTAATTATGATTTTCCTGGAATGGAAGATTTGGGGAAAAAACTTGACGGGTAGCTCTTAGTTTCAGGTATTAAAGCACCAAGGAATAGCTTCGAACTAGAGAAGACTAAATCGTTGGCATTAGTTGTCGAAGAAGATGACAAGTTAGCTATTCCTGTAAGAATGACAAGTTTCCTGTATTTTGTGTGTAGTTTTTGAGGTTTATGTTCCTGTAAAGTGAGTAATCTTGAATTGTTCTTCTGAAACTTCCAGATGGGTATTCAAGTTAGAACCAATGTGGATTCGAGATCAAAAGATTGTTCTTCCTCAGATATCAGCTCATCTCCAAGTGCCAAGACTCCAAATTTGGTTGCTAGACTCATGGGTCTAGATGTTCTTCCTGATATCTACTCTCCTAGGTCTTCTTCTTCATCGAACCTCGGAGCAGCAAATTCAGAAGGCAACAAGTCCGATTTGCACCTCCATTTCCGACCTCGACAACCTCTTCAGAACAAATCAGTTAGCCCCAGGACGAGTTGTGATCATTTCACAGGTTGTCGTTCTTTGCCAGAGACACCTAGAATATCGTCATCAGCTAGAAAATCAGACGTGGATCATCATCACCGTTTGTCGCTTCAAATCGACAAGGAAAACTTGAGTGCAAGTGAAGAAGAACTTGTGATGTCTCGTATCCGAAAAGAACTGAAAGCTGCTGACGAGAACAGAAGTCCAGCCCACTACGCGAGGCAGATAGTGAAGCAGGTAAAAGAAAGTGTTGGAAGGAAAGTTGGATCAGACATTACAAATACAGTGAAGAATAGAGAGAAACGAAGCAGAGATGAGCTTGTTAGTCAATTGAAGTCAAAGAAACTTTCTAAAGCACTGATCAAAGTTGCCGCTGATGAATCAAGCTCAGGCAAGCAATCCATATCTTGCTCTCCGAAACTCAAAGTCCTTGAACACAAAACCAGGGTAGAGATCAGTTCCCTTTACAAGAACACGAATGCCTCAACAAAGCAACAAAGAGCAAGCAAGAAAGGGACAGAAGAAAGGTTTGGTACGTCGCCATTAAAGCTCAGGAAACATCCTCAGACATCACACAATATGAGGAACAAGCAAGAAGAACCATTTGTTCGTCCGACAACAGCCAACATTTCTGATAAAAAATGCAAGCGAACTCCATTATCTAACGACCTCCTTAACGTTGTAGCTGTCTCCAACTTGCTTCCAGTCAAGAAAGACCGAATTCCTCAAAAACAGGTTAATTATGCTCTTTTAATCTTCTCATTTTCGTTCTAAGAGTGGTTTTTGGTTTCTTAGCTTTTGAACATAGAAGGATGAAGAATAAGAGTTTTGAAGTTTCTGTAACATAACGTTATCTTTGGCAGGTATCATATGCTCAGGAATCGAAAAGTAGCTCACAGTTATCTAGTTGTTCGAGCCGTTCGCACAAGCCGCAACGAGTGACGCAAATGCTCGACTCCCGAGACGGCATTACCAACTATGATAATCATAATGGTGCCGGCAACTCAACTACCACCACCAGCGGCGGAGATATCGTTGCATCAGAATATCGTGAATACATCACAAGAATAGTGAGGTGTACAGGCATAGACAAAGATACTCCATTGTCCTTTCTTACATGGTTCTCTCCCTCTCATCCATTAGACCCTTCCGCTTTTCACCATCTCGAAAGTTTTACCACCACCACCAATCATCTGGCAAGTTGCGATCAACTCGATCAACGGTGCAACAGAAAGTTACTGTTTCATCTAGTGGATGAAATCCTGGTGGATATTTTGAGACCTTACATTAACCTAAAACCTTGGACAAGGTCAGTTAGGCGTCATCACGGTCGAATGACAAAAGGGTCACATTTAGTTGATGAACTGTGCTCGAAAGTCGGAGGCTTTCCTCAAGCGAATTGTCAGGTTCTTGAAGACATTGACGCCATAATAGACAAAGACTTGCCACAACTTAAGCTCCAAAACGACATGGCGTTTGGCCATGAAGGAGAAGGGATTGTATGGGAGATAGAGAAGGACTTGTTAGACACTTTAGTTCACGAAACGGCGTCGGTGTTGTTGTATGGCTAGGATAGGGTCGAAACTCGAAACTGCATGCCCTTACAGTGATCTGGTGTATGCGGCTCCAATGCTCTACAGTGTACTCTACAGACAGAGAGCAGAAGAGTCACATGGCACATTCACGTGATGAGATGCTATTTGATGGGGTCCTGAGTGGGTCCCCCCGGGAGTCAGTGCTTAAGGTCTACACGTGGAGATCCCCTTCCTTTTTTTTCCCCTTAAAACTTAAAAGACAACAATTGGCAGAGGATTCAATGTCTTAAGAGTATATATATATATAATTAAGTTTGTAGTAATCTTTATATAATTGATAATAAGATTGTGCTTTGACTATATTATTGTCTTTTGACTATATTTTCAGGTATTATTGTAATTTTTTTTTGCAAATAATTTAGAATTTTGAATTAAAAACTCATATTTCATTCTTCACACTATCAAAGTTGTTTGATTCACTAAATATATCAATTATTTATTATTGATTATTGTACTTCACAAATAAGATTAATTAATTTGTTTTCCCCTCCTATCTCAACCTTTATTTATCAATACTACGTGGACATCTTACTTACAAGGCCCTCAAGGTTAGTGGCTCGATGGTTGAGAGGGGGGGTTGATTTTGCTTAGGTTTCAGGTTCGATTCCATGTTAGCCTCTCTTGTAAGAGTTTGGGGCAGTCGAGATTTTACCTGTAGATGGAGAACTAGTTGGGTCCTCAATAATGAAGTGTCCCCGCTTGACCTGCTTGTGGGATAGTGCTCCAGTTGGACCCTCAGAGAGGTGTGCCCGCTTGGTCCGCCTACGAGATTTCCTCGAATCCCAAAAATAATAAAAATCTTACTTACAAGAAAAGATGCATCTAACACGGGACAAATGATTTGTACAATACGTACTAATAATTTATCATCTAACAAAGTTTTGCAAAAGGGACTCTTGAGTTGTGCTTTATTTTAACACAATTTAAAATTCTCAATAAATATTTAAGTTTGAGAATGCAAATTAAGCGAAGAAACTATGATGAATTTTAATTATGTCATCATCATACTCTGAAGTTTCACAGTGAAGCAGGATTTAAAAAGGTCTGATAGTACGCAACCTTACTCCTATATAATAGAAAAATTGTTTCTGATAGACTTACATGCAAATATTTTTAATTATGTGTAAAACAAATATTTTTAATTTGTTAGTGGCCATATACTATTTGCGACTTTTCTTTCTTTATGAATTAGAAATGAACTTTCCATCAAAATTTGAACTCAAACATAAAGAACTTTCAACTTTATCTACCAAATATCGTCACCCTAACTTGAAAACTCATGAAGAATCTGTTCCAAACATGGAAATAGAAAAGGACGTTTGATAAAGTTGAGATTGAAAGGAGAAAATGTAGAACAAATTAATGGAGGGGTCGGACCAGAAAGTAGAAAAGAATTGAAAACTTTAACTAAAGTTATCGAGTGGATAGCTAATTATGCCGAGCTTTTTCAAGATAGACTTGGACGATGCATAACATTTCATGGAAGTTTGAGCTTGTAAGAACTTAAGACAAAGCGATAAAGGGCACATGAAAAAAAGATGTTTTGCATGGACCCAACACATGTACGTGAACTGAAGGCTTCAGGACAGCACTTGAGACTGTAATAAGGACAACTTGTCCGAAGCCAGATGGGAATCCATGACCTTAAAGAGAAAGTCCCATTCGGGAATCTTTTCACTGCCAATGTTTCACTTAAATTAAGAAGAACGCAACTTTAGTTAACTTTTTTTTTTCTCTATATTTCTTTGAGGTTAAATCAATTTTCGAATTGGCACAGAATCCATTGTCGTCTTATCCTCTTGTTATTTTTAACTTATGCATTGAAGTAGAGTGAAAAGGGAGATGAATGCTGATTTTCCAATGCTCAGCAAGACCCAATGAAGTTGAATTTTAAATTTTGCTCTAAAATATGAAT
>JANITW010000007.1:56719588-56730107 GCA_027564335.1 Erythroxylum williamsii
TAATTTTTTTTATTTGCAACTAAGTCCCTAGAAATTTTAGAATTACCGGAAGCACTCAAAATTTTTTGGTATTTATGGTACCGGTCAGTATCGACTGATTTTCGACTGGTACGGTACGAAATTCGTACCACTGAGGTAATCACGTTTTATATATCTAACATAAACATGTGACTAAAATAAACTGCAGCAGGGTTGGAACATGGTTAGTAACACAAGTGATCTCGTGCGATAAAATTCACTATAAATTGGGTTAGATTGAGTAAGATTTGTTACCTACTTTTGAAAAGTTAACTTTTATTATGTACTCGTGAAATTTTATTTTTAAGGTATTATTTTTGTAATTTAAGAAATTTTTGAAAAGTCTCGTAATCTTTAAAATTTTTTAAAATTTCGGTTTAAAATTAACAAAGAAATAAATATATGCTTGTACTAATCAAACATTATTTATATGACGATTCAATTCATTTTTTAAACTTGAATTGAATAAATTAAATTCGAGTTAAATAAATAATCTATTATGATTATCTTAAATTATTAGTTATCATCAATTTTAACTTATTTATGTTAAATTTATGAATTGAATTGAATTATCGTGATATTTATATAAGTTTTACGTAAATATGTAAATGAGATTTAATATAATAGAACTGAAACATCCTAACGAAAATAGAAGACTTGGTTCTAGTTCGCAAGTCCCGTCAAACCTGTGACTTACTGGAGGTAGGAGACATTTGGTAGTAGCGTTGACATGGGGTTGGGCAGGCTTGACTTGATTTTGTTTTAGGCTTGAGCCTAATTCAAACTCAGTTGGATTTAAACAAGTTTGGACAACCTAAATCTTGATTGAAGAGATTCAAATCAATATTGTTTTGACCATATTTAGTAAAATAATATCATTTTAATATTAAAAAGTGTAAGCTCATTCACGCGGGCTTCTCTGGCCCAAGCATGACCCCAACACATTTAAATCAATTTATTAAAAATGCAAACACAAGATAATTAAGGATTTGGTTGTAAATGTGAAAATCAAAATTTGAATTGAATTCTATTTTTTTAAAAAATTGATCTGAGCTTGATTTAAATTTGAGTTTTATTAGCTTAAATTTAATTAAAAGAGTGTCTTGAAACAACTATTATATCTTACGTGTTCGAATCACAGAAATAACTTCTCTGTAAAAATTACAAAACGAAGATTGAGTACATTGATGATCCTCTTCTGATTCTTTCAAGAAATGCAACCAATCAACCATGTAATATTGGTTTAAATAATTTTTATTAGGAATAATATATCTTTTTGAGATTTTTTTAAAATCAGTACTAATTTTTAAAATTAATTAATACCCTTTTTATTAATGGACAATGGTCAATGAAAATCTTCTCATAAGATCCAATTTGTCAGAGTCTTACCGTTCTTCAGCTAAGTTAATCTGAGAAATGCCATTTACTACAAGAAGTATCACCTGTCGAACAAAGTACGATGATAACTTGAAAGTTGAAACTAGCGTATCTATAGTGTGATAATTCCAAACCCTTTCGACACTGATATATGCAAATGGGTATTCGAAGATCAATACTTGTTCTTTTCTTTAGAATTAGTTGTCCATTAGGCGAAAGTTCCATCCTTTAGGCTAATATAGCTCCTGAACTTACCTAAATATAAAATTGGACTGCTTTCGGGAAAATGAGAAACTAAGATGAATAAGGTTGTGCTTCCTCTGAAATGGGTTCATTTACAAAGCATTAGCAGATGCAACAATTTGAAATATTTCAAGAAAATCCATGCCCAGTTAATAACGTCAGGCAGTCTCTGCGATGAATCTGTTGTGAACAGGGTTGTTGAGTTTTTTGGAGGTTCTGTTGATTTTGTAGAGTACGCATGTGATTTTCTTAAGCATTGTGATTGGCCCTTGAGCTCATTCCCATTTAATCGTTTGATTTCGTGTTATGCTGCGAGTAATGGGTCAAAAGCAGCAGTTTTAGTTTACAGAGTGTTTGTAAGAGACGGGTTTTCACCTGATGAATATTCATTTCCTCCGATTTTGAAATCGTGTGCTAAGTTTATGGGGATTGCAGAGGGTAGGCAGGTTCATGGCTTGGTTGTTAAGATGGGTTTGCTTAGTGATCTTTATGTGAAAAACTCGCTTGTCCATTTCTATAGTGTATGTGGAGAGTGTAGTGATGCTGGTCAAGTGTTTGATGAGATGATTGTGAGAGACACGGTTTCATGGACTGCTATTGTATCAGGGTATGTCAGGGCAGGCTTGTTTCATGAAGCTCTATCTCTGTTTTCGAGAATGGATGCTGTGCCAAATGTTGCAACTTTCATTAATGTTCTAGTTGCTTGTGGGAGAAAGGGATGCTTGAGGGTAGGAAAGAGGATTCACGGGTTGATTTTTAGGCGTGCACTAGAAGAGAACATAGAGGCTAACAATGCTCTTATGGATATGTATGTTAAATGTGAGTGTCTGAACGAAGCAAAACAAATTTTCGATGAGTTGCCTGTGAAAGATGTTGTTTCTTGGACGACTATAATAAGTGGATTGGTGCACTGTAAACGTCCCAAGGAGTCCTTGGAATTGTTTTTGGATATGCAAAAGCTAGGCATTGAGCCTGATGGCATTATACTTACGAGTGTTCTTTCGGCATGTGCCAGCCTTGGAGCTCTTGATTATGGGAGGTGGGTACACCATTACATTGTTCGTCATGGAATCCAATGGGATATTCATATGGGAACAGCTATCATTGACATGTATGCAAAATGTGGCTGCATAGAGCTGGCGTTGCAGACTTTTGATGGAATGCGTAGTAAAAATGTCCAAACATGGAATGCTTTGTTGAATGGCTTGGCAATGCATGGGCATGTCTGTGAGGCACTCAGACTTTTCAATGAAATGGTTAGGTTAGGCATGAGGCCTAATGAAGTGACGTTTCTCTCCATTTTAACAGCTTGCTGCCATTCTGGCTTGGTAGATGAAGGGCGTCACTACTTTCATCAGATGATGAGTGATGAGTTCAAACTTCATCCGAGATTAGAGCATTATGGTTGCATGGTAGATATGCTTTGCAGGGCTGGACTTTTGGACGAAGTTTTAAAGCTGATAAAAGGTATGGATATGGAGCCTGATGTGTTAATAATAGGAACTCTTCTCAGTGCTTGCAAGGTCAATGAAGTTGGAGAACTCTCCCAAGAAATACTGGATCAGCTTGTGGAGCTTGACCCTCACGACAGTGGGGTTTATGTGCTTCTCTCAAATATTTATGCTAGTCATCAAAGGTGGGCTGAGGTGACAAGGATAAGGATGTTGCAGAAGGAAAAGGGGATCAAGAAGGACCCTGGTTTAAGTGCAATAGAGGTGGATGGCAGGGCTTACGAATTTCATGTTGGAGAAAGTAGCCATTCTCCAAACAATGAAGTTCATCTACTTTTGAATTTTCTATCTAAGCAGATCTTTCTTGCAGGGCGTCATGAACATTGCTTCTTGACATAGCATATTCAGTGTTTGTTATGCTTTCACAGGGCTTTTATTCACAATGTCACTAATTGTTTAATGTTTGTAACACTAAATTGTTGTTAAAGAGCCAGAATAGGTTCGCTAATATCCAGCAGGGGTTGTTGGCTGATTTGAGGTTTGTCTGGAAGTACAAACTGCGTAATCGTGGTTGCAGGTGTTGAGGTATTAGTACCCGTCAAAAATCAAGCATTGGGGTCACTTTGGCCTCAGTGACTCTTCGTATGGAAGGAAGAAGCTGAAAGCTCTTTACTGAATGAACCACTCTGCAAATATCGGCCGCCCAAGTGACTTACGGTAAGTCAAATGTGAACTATTGCAATGGTAGGTCGCATGAGTGATCTTTTTGAATATTTATATCATCATGAGACTAGTAAAAGGGTAGCTTCATGAGGCTATAATATGGCTATTCTACATGAAATGATTTCCTGTTCAGTTCATGAGTGCTACACAAGCACTGTTATGTTGCTCCCTTTATCATTCGAAATTCTTATTTCCTGATCAATCGTGAGAATTTAGTGATTTTTCTGAACGATATGAATGGTTACATATATTACTGATTGTCTATTAGTTTCTGAACCTACCAGATTACTAGGTTGATGTGAATGAATTATGGGCCTGTATAAGATGCAATTTATCCTGAACTTACCAGATTACTAGGTTGTCATGTGAACTGATTATGGGCCTGTATAAGATGCAATTTATCCTGAACTTACCAGATTACTAGGTTGTCATTTGAACTTATCAGATTACTAGGTTCTGTTGTGTAGAGGTTTCTGCTCAAAGTTGCATATTTTCTATCGTCTACTGAGAACAATGTGAACAAATGAATGTGGTAGATTGTGAGTTTTTTTTTGTTGAAAACATTAAATGAAAGAATTGAGAAAATCTCTTTGACAACATTCAATGAAAAAATAGTTTACTAATGTTCTTCCTTTGCTGATTTCCTGTGATGTAGATTTTTCATGCTTGCATTTAACAAATGACCATATATCTGCAGATGGTGATTAAATAAATTTTGCTTAAACTTCAACGTTATTCTGGTTTAGAGCTGTGTATCTCCACCTTTCCTTCTCTACAAAGTCTGCATCCAGGAATTGAGCAATGAAAGACCAAAGCCTGTATGCATCCTCAAAATTGGACAGAAATCCAAATGCAACTGTAACAACAGTCATTCCTTGATTAGGTTTCTCTTTCCCCTTTTTTGTTGCCGATCCCTTTGTTTCACTTGATCTCCTCTCCAGAACTCTTCTTTTCTCTTCTTCATGCTTATCCAAGAATGATATATGATGCAAGATTCCATAGCTAACAGATATATTTCTTCGTTCAGCTAGTTTCTGTACAAGAGGAGCCTCAACATTTTCTCCTTTCCAATCAAACACATTGAAAGCTAGAGCAGGTCCACGATCAAACTTTACTTTTGGCCCGTATATTCTAACGAGGGGGGTTTTCTCTGTATTTGGGTGTTTGAGTTTCATCAATGCATTCACCAGCCAATTGATCAGGCACCTACCCCTTTTGTTAATCTGAGTCAGTCCCAATGAATCAACCTGATCCAATCCCTTGCATTCAATCTCCAAAATCCCAACTTTGCCATTTTTTGCATTTTGTATATGCATCATGTTAGCTGTTTTTCCTGATTGGGTAGTTTCCTTAGTCTCTGATGCTGTCTGCATCTCTGTTGCTCCTGCAGTTTCAAACGCAGAGGTTTCTCCGTTGTCAAGTTCTCCGTAGTGCATCACTTGGCTTGATATAGGGCCTGAGAAAGAGTTCGATGTAGCTAATTCATCTTCTTCTGCTGCCATCTTAGATATCTGTTTCAGTTCTGTGTCAGTTCCTGAAGGTTCATCAATGGAATGAAACATGATCCTTGCTGGTAGCAGACTTACCACTCCAATGCTTGAGTAATCCTCCAATTGAGGAACAGTGGTTTTCTTAACAAAGAGACATCCAAACCCAGATGGATTTTCCCCAAAAATCTTGTAAAAGGTACAAACAAGGAAGTCTGGACGAATGAGGGAGAGCCCAAAGCTGTCCATGTCCTTTGGTCCCAAGGCACAAGCATCAATCATGATGTGCCAACCATTCTCTTGTGCTATGTTCATCCACCAATAAGGATATACGGCACCAGTAACTCTAGAATGAAGTGGGAAGACGAATAATCCCCTTTTCTTCTTGTTTTTACTATTCCCAACAAGCATCTTTTTCATTTTCCCGGAGCTAACCCTCAGCCTTGGCCATGAGAATTCCGCTGACAGAACTTCAGCTCCTTTTTTCTCAGAGCTATTGATCATCGCTTCCACTGCTACACCTTCATAGTCATAAACAGTTAGAAGCTTCTTGTTAGACTTGAAAGGGTAAGATTCTGCCACAAGTTTGAAAGCCGATTTTCTGTTTGCTGTGAAAACCATGGTGTAATCCTTCTCAGATATATTGAGAAAACTCATTATCCTTCTCTTCATTGCTAATTCTAACGCTGATTCTTGGCCACCATAAAGCAGCTGGGATTTCAAATTCCCTGTCTTGTAAGACACCGTGAAGAGGGGCATATGTCGGGTTTCAGGAGACGGAATGGACTGAGGTAAAGAGGGAGACGAGTAAGAGTGAGGAAGTTGGTTTTTCGGGTCAGATCTTTGTAGCTGGGAATAAGAGAAGAGGCCTACGCCAATATAATCAAGGCAAGTATGGTTGGAGAGTGAGAGATGATGGTACTCTTGGGCACGTATATCGTCAACTTGATAGGTTTCGGAGTATTGTGGGTAAGCCTCGTTGAATTCAAGAAAAGATTCTTCCAAAGATGGGAGACACTCTGGATTGGTGAATTGCTTGTTGGGAAAAATAGAAGCAGCAGTCACGGCAGCAAAGTTCCGACGACAAGTTGCTGATGTGTTTGAAGTTCTGGTCTTATCAGTGTTGTTCAAGGGCTTCCGAAAGCCGAAGACATCACCTGGACAACAGCAATCATGGAAACATACCGGAGGCCCTTGTTTCAGGCAAGGTGACTGCATCTCTTTATTTACTTTCTTGTTGGTCGCTCACTTGCCCTTTTATGTAGACGATGCTTGCAAGGTTTAAATATGAAAAGATCACATAACAGATTATTTCACTTCAGACATGAAAGCTATAGTCATCTCCTACTTTAACGTATGAATACAGATCGAAAAGGTCGTCAGGACAGTAAAGTCTTGAGGTCAGTTGAACATAAAAAATCAGTTCCCACTAACAAGCATGTCATCTTTAACTCAAAACATGTAAATTATGTGTCTGTCTCATGCTCGAGGATGGAGCAGATTTGGAAAGCAACGACAAGACTTGCCTTAAATCTCGCCGGCTTCATCGATAATGGCTCCCAAAGGAGACACCATGTAAAGCTTCCAGATTGCTTAAAGTTCTTCAAAGCTTTTGAGTTGGTCGACGAGACTAGTAGTTGCTAGTCCATCAGTCAGCATCACAGACTTTAGCTTTATCTTTTATATCGAACTGGCATTTTGGCTGGCTATAAGTTCGATTTTGCCCCCATTTGAATGAAAGTTAACAGAATAAATCTAAATTAATTAAATTTTAAATTAGGTTCGGTCATAATTTTTTTTCCGAGAAAACGGGTTTAATTTGTTTTGAGCTCAAAAAAATCTTTAAAAAATAAACTCGAGTTTAAATAATTTTTTGTTAATTAAAAGTAAGATTGCGTATTATAAAATTTTTCTAAATTTTGCCTACTAACAGAGTTTATAAATTCTGAATGTTATTATTATTATTGTTGTTGTATAATTGATTTAGCTTTGAAAGAATTTATCTAAGATCAGACTTAAATATTTAAATTTAATTTAATTAAATCAAAATTGATTTGTTCATTCTCAGTAGCAGCCACATATTTCCATTTCATGACTGGTGATGTTAGAGCCTATTTAACTTCTATTGTTTAGTTCTACTGTTCTGATATTTTCCTGAGAAACAAACAATCCCTCGAAGGAGATGGCTGACGGGAAGTTAGATATAGCTTCATGAAAAACTTATTTGGATTCCAGCTTCCAAGCAGCTACAATCATAAAATGAAAAAGGGAAAGAGTTCTATAACTCCCCAAGAGTAAGAGCTCATCTTTATTTCCTCATGGTGGAGAGTCTGGAGTCAAGAATCTTCCTCCCCATGTATCTGCATCACATAAAACCAAACTGAGTGAAAGAATCATAATGACTAACCAATATTTCATCGTAACAAGGAAACTTGTTAATGTCACCTTCCAAGCATCATGACAGTAGCTTGAGGGTTAGTCCCTGGAGAGAACAGAAAGGTTGATCCATCGATGACCCTCAGACCATCTATTCCAAGAACCTTGTAATCAGGATCAACAACTTTGCCCACCTGACACCCTCCATGATAATGCCATATGGTCACGACAGTGTCCTTGCAGAACTGTTCCAGGGAACTTGGAGCTGTGACATGTCTTGGTCTGAGGTTCAGTGGTAGGTCCAGTGTCAACTTAACGAGAGATTCCACAGACATGCCAGGATAACGAAACTTCGACAAAGCTTTCGAGTTTATCACATCTATGACTGTTTTCATCCCTTGAACACATCTTTCCAAGTCCTCTGGTTCTTTGAAGTAGTTGAAACTGACTGAAGGGTTATCATCTGGATTTAAGGTCTTGAGCTTAAGTTCACCACTGGAACGAGGACCCAGAATTTTTTCTGCAACAAACCCGCCCTGTAGAGTTATATTGACCAAGGTTTGGACAGCTTCAATAGCTCTAGCCATGGCTACTTCAGTCACCTCAGAACTTTGGCCTGTCTGCACCAACATCACCATCAAAATTAGAACTTAAAAACTATAACTTTTCTTTTCACGTTTATGAATTTACCTTGTTTAAGAACAACTCGTATTCTTGGATCAGTGTATGACCCATAATGGGAGAGATGCTTAGACCACTAGCTGTTTCAATGTAGGAACCAAAGCTGGTGATTCCCACTACTTGGACAAGTGAGACCTCCACAGGGAGAGGAGAGGGAACGAAGAGAAGATTCAACGGATTATCTGCCATTCCCTGACCCACCATAGGTTGATCCACTAACACAGGAATTCCATGGGCCAATAGATGGTTTGCAGGTCCAACTCCGTTCAGCATCAGAAGTTGTGGACTTCCAAGTGCTCCTGCTGATAAGATTATCTCATTCTTGGTGTCGAATTTGAGGCATGCTTTGCGCAGCAATCCAAGTTTATCTTTGAAAATCACACCATAAGCTCTTGGCTTTCTGGTTAACCATGGGGTCCCTATAATGGGAATTCAATTATTGATCCTAACTCTTAACGATTCCAAGGACTATCGAAGATTGGAGGGGGGAAAAAAAACTTTACCTATGCCTGTAAATAAGATCTTGTGCACTGTTGCATGCAAAAGAACTTTGATGTTAGTGGGATTGGCGTACTGTAGCAAATCAGCGGCTGTGTGTCGGTGACCGTCCTTATCAAAGATCGTCCCACCAACTTTAGTTCCATTTATATGATCATACGTAAATCCATTGAAGGGCACTACTCCAACTTCAATCAATCCGTC
This sequence comes from Erythroxylum williamsii, assembly GCA_027564335.1. NCBI lineage: Eukaryota > Viridiplantae > Streptophyta > Magnoliopsida > Malpighiales > Erythroxylaceae > Erythroxylum > Erythroxylum williamsii. The sequence goes on from JANITW010000007.1 coordinate 56,728,647, forward strand.
TCTAACAGCTGATTCCCACTGCTTAATCTCTGGCTCGAATGCCACCTTCTTCTCAACCCATTCGTAAGACTTGTTAACAAGTTCTTGGTCCCAACCAGCTCTTCTTACATCTTCGACACTTGCATGAGTGTAGAATCCTGCGTTCACAGCACTTCCCCCGCCGAGAACACGTGGCCTGGTGTTGAAAACTCCGTCCTCGGAGATAAGAAGTTGAGCAGCTGAATCGGGTCTGACATCTGCTAAAGACTGAACGAAGTTGCCTATGTTGGCGATGTTAGGGTTGCCGTACGGCGAGCCCCCTCTTTCCAGGAGTAATACGGTGGCGTTCTCCGAAAGAGTCGCGGCTAATGGACAGCCGGAAGTCCCACCACCGATCACAATGTAGTCGACGTTGAGAAATACCGGAGCGGTGGTTGCATCTTGAACAAATTCGTAAGGTGGAGCTGCATAACGACAAATACTTCATTAATTATCAGTTCCGTTTCTAAAAAAAGATGCATTAAGTTGACAGGATTTCCTTAACCAGCTTTTCCCTTTCACACCTTCACTTTCTTTCCAATAGCATAATCAAGCTGAACAGATGAAGAATCGTTCCTAAACAATCTGAATCACAAATCCTGAGAACTAATGAAAATCTTACCGCTACTGATAAACGTAGATTATCAACAAAAACAGTAACAGTCTAACTAAAGAATCACTAACTCTACATCCATGCATGTTTCTGTGTAACCATCATCATTACCTTTCTGAGAACTACAGAACCCTGGAAGCCTGAGATTCCCTACAAGAAGATGAAGAAGGATGAATTTCCATAACCCAACGAGGTCCATTCTGAGTGCAATTTCAGGAAACTAAGTCTTGTGGAACTTATTGCTATAGGAACTCTTTTATAAATGCTCCAAAAAGTACTGTTGTAACCACCAATTTAATTAGTCTGAACAACTTCTAATAATACTTTATTAAATTTCATATAAGTTCTACGCTTCTACACCTAAAACTTGACAAATAGTTTTTTTTTTACTATTTGTCAAGTTTCAGGTGTAGAAGCGTATAGAACTTATATGAAAAAATGTGTTCACGCATAAAAATATTGAATATGAAGTCTATTTCAACTTATTAAGTGAACATAGTATTCAATGTAATAAACTAATAATAATTAAAAATCTATATTAAAAACTTAATGCAAAAAGTGTTAAGGGTTCTTCGTTGGATAAGCCCTGTATGGACTCTTGTAATGGGCTAGGTCCTTTAGCTCAAAGCCCATCAGCCACCTCCACATCTCAGCTCACCACAAGCTTCTTTGTACCTGTTACCAGTAGATCTTGTACCTCTCAACCACCTTTCAGCTCCAAATAACAAATCGTTCCATGTTGTACATTCTGTTGTAATGAATAGTCTAGAATCTCAATATCTTTGTATATATATTGTTCTTACAGAAAACGAAGACAGTAAATAATATAC
>JANITW010000007.1:56733832-56752574 GCA_027564335.1 Erythroxylum williamsii
TGTTGGATAAGCCCTGTATGGACTCTTGTAATGGGCTAGGTCCTTTAGCTCAAAGCCCATCGGCCACCTCCACATCTCAGCTCACCACAAGCTTCTTTGTACCTATTACCAGTAGATCTTCTACCTCTCAACCACCTTCCATCTCTAGATAACAAATCATTCCATGCTGTACATTCTGTTGTAACGAATAGTCTAGAATCTCAATATCTTTGTATATATGTTGTTCTTACAGAAAATGAAGACAGTGAATAATATACAAAGGAAAAATCATTACAATTTGTTCTCTCCTTCTGCTTTACTTTCTCCACTTTTCTCTACAACAAGTATAAAAGATTTCTTTTTCGGTATAATCAGGTCTGGCTCTGTGCAAGGGCCAGAAAGACACCTATCCAAAGTCCAACATAAGCTTGCCCTTATTTGGACTCATTTTATTCTTTGTAAGAGCTCACTTTTGACATTAATAAAGAACAAAAAGAGACAAAATAAGATGTCATTTTTTACTTTAACCAGGGTCTATAAACATTAGGAATGATCCCAGGGATGATGGTAAACATTCTTAAATTCTAAATTAGTAATTATCATCGTATATTTTTTCACGATTTACACTACTATTATTTAAATTTTAAAAATAAAATTCTAAATTCTAATTAAATTAATTAGTGAAAATAAATAATGATATAAATTTATATTTTTAAATACTAAAAGAAGTATTTTCTTCTTCATGTAACCGTTAAAATTATCTAAAAAGATGTAACTATTTAAACTTAAGTAGCTGTCTGACTAATTCTTATTCTACTTTTATTTATTTGCATGAAATTGTTTTAAATAATAAATAATAATTATTTTATATGATAATAACTTTTTATTTCTCTATTTCTCATACATCCATAATAATTTACTATTAAATTCAATTATTCAAAATGTACTAATTGAAATATGAAAGCTAAGGAACTTTTCATAAACTCTTTGTACAGGGGTAGCAATTAGGCCTAGATTTAAGTGTTTTTAATTGAACCTGACCTAACCAGTCTAAACTCAGTCTCAATTAAAAAAGATATTATTTTACTCTTTTAATTTTTAAAATATTATTTTAAAGAATTGATGGAAATGACCCATTGTCATCCCTAACTCTTTGTTTTAAATGCTAAATATGTTGTCAATAATTGTTTATATATGTTATTAATATTTAACATTTTTAAATCAATGTTTTTCAAGAGAGTGTAATTAAGAAAGGATGATACTGAAATCAATTGATTCTTTTATCATTTTTTATTTAGTTATGGTATGGTTAGAGATGGCAATAGGTAGGGCTCGGTTCGGGTATTACTCTACCAACATTCATATTTATTTTTTATGACTCAATCCATATCCATTGATTTTTACATTTACCGTCCATATATAAATCTATTGAATTATTCGAGTTTTTAGATATCCACTAGATTGCATAACACATAAAATTATGACTTCTAAATATAAAATATAAAGAGCAGATTTTTGCAAACACTCCAAATCAAAATTACTTTAATAATAATAAGTTAATATTTTAATTTGTATGTCTTAAAATACCATAAAATTATAATAATAAAAATCATAATATCTAGTGCAAAGATAACATATATTTTTCACAATCAAGAATTAGACTAAAGACTTAAATATCTCAAACTTCAAATTGTCTTTGCGCGAACTCCACAACATTCAAAACCCCATCTCCATATCACTTACATTATTATCATTCTATAAGAAAATAAAATATAAAGAAAAAGGTTAGGGCTGAGGAGTAAAGTGAAGATTTTAAAGTTGTTTTAATTAGAAAATATTAATATTTTATTATATTTAATATAAATATTAAAAATAGAAAAATAAAGTTTATAAAAAACGAGTAGGATATAGGTATCTATCGGTTTGGATTATCACTAGATCCATATCCAAATCCATATCCACATTTATTTTTCAACATTTGTTTAAAATCTATTTAAATTTTATTTTTTATCTTCTATGCCTATTTTTTTGAGTCAGATAGTGTAGATATTAATCGGATTAAACATCTACTGTCATCCCTAGGTATGGTCATTTCACATACATCCACCTAAAACAACAACTCATCCCCTAATAAAGCAAGCTAATATTAAATACCACATGCATTGTTTAAGACCAATTTAAAACAAGTAAAGAATATGAAAATAACTTGCGTTGTTAACTATTGTCGGCACACAACCAACTTTACCCTTTTCCGCAAGGAAGAGAAGAGCTGTCATTATTGTTATAAAAGACTTATTTAAAGTATACTTGCTGCATACACATGTGCAACAAATGAATCATCCATTGATAACTAGTGAAATTGGAAGTTTTATGTGACGAGAGGTTTAAGAGCTTGTTTTTCTTTTATTGGAATATATAAATATCCTTTTATTATAAACAACTTTTTATTATGTAAAGTTAAAATTGTGTATTATTAAACTTCTTCATATTTTATTTTATTACAAAATTTTAGACTGAATATAATGATGACGTAAATACGGACCCTAATGCAAAATCTAGTTAATTAAAGATAGCAATCAAGAGTTGAAGACATTCAATGATGAGAGTGAACAATTTGCTTTCGGTACGTTAAACAAATCAACATAATAAGTTGACCGAGTTAATTTATTGTCCGGCCAAGATGATGTAAGAACGTGTTTTGTTCATACCACGGTCAACGTTGTATTTTGGCAAAAATCTAATTTTGATATTTTTAAAAAACTTTTTAATTCAATAAATTATATACTTAGATCAAACTTTTGAATGTTATTAGAACTTCATATTAATCTTTTCCTATATATCAAAGAAGAAACGTAGAAAATATGAATTAATTTTACTAAGTCATATGATTTTGATAACTAAAATTTAAAAATTATCATTTATTTATTTTAAATTATGTTTCAGGAAAAAATATAAATATCTCTTAAAATTTTACTAATTTTTAAGATTAAAAAAACACTCTTTTTAATTTTTAAATTTATAAAAATACTTTTCTGTTATATTAATCATGAATATAATACTTATATCAATCAAATGTTGCTTACATGATAATAAAATTAGGATGTTAAACTCGAATTAAACTAATTAAAATTAACTTAATATAGTAATTTTATAATTATTTTAAATTATTAATTTAAATCAAATTTAATTAATTCAGATGTAAGTTGAATTCATGTAACACCTATATAAGTAATATAACTTCTTTTAAATTTTTTAACAGAAAATAGTATCTAGAAATATAGATAATACAAAATTATAATTTAAAAAAGATAAATAGTAATTTTAAACATCAGACTAAAGTGAAAAGCAGGAGCGATCTAGTCTTTTCGCTGTTTTCATCAACATTGAACTACCTCAACATCTTCCTTGGTTCAGAAGGAGTGATCCTGATGAGAAGTCCAGGGAAAACATCATCAGGGTCATGGATATGCGGGTTGTTTTCGACGATATAAGGGTCGCCGCACTTGTCGCTAATGGTATGGAGCGTCTCTCCTTCTCCGACAACATATATTTCATCGCAAGGTCTGCCCAAAAGCTGGCTTCCTCTAACCGAGTACTGGTTCGGAGACGAAGTAGTATTAGAACTCTCTCTGATGGACGCCAACAGAATCAGACCCAACAGTACTATGGCAATGTACCATGAAGCATCATCAGCTCCGGTGTCGTAGGCTCGCATGGTTTTCTTGGACCAAGAGAACGACATGAGCTTTGAAGAAGAAAAAGAAAGATGGGTTTCAATGGAAAAGGCAGAATATGCAGAGCTTTTGCGGTATAGGAAGTGTGTGTATTTATACATGTTTATGGTGGAAGAAGGTAAGAGAGGTTGTGAAACAAGAGTTACCTACTCGTTATTCCCTGCAACTTAACTCCCTCGACGAGATGATAATAACTTGGAACAACTTGGATAATGATTTCTCATTTACAAGTTGACTGAAACTTGAAAACGCAGCAATCATTTAAAACCATCAATTTCCCATTTGCCGTACTTCGCAGGAGAGGTAGTGACCTGCCTGAACCTGAAAGCATGAGAATCATGCTGATCAGTCTGAGTTATTCTTTCAATTTTAAAATTTAATTTTGAAAAATAGTTAGATAAGGTAAATTTAAATAAATATTTTATAAATTTAATGTAATTATCTCTTAATTTTAATAGTAATAATAGCTATTGCCTATTAGAATTTAACATTCCCTTTGACGTGAGATCGACAGCCTCCAAAATTGAATTCCACTAATTAATAGTTTCATCAATGTATTTGCATGACAATTTCAACATTGGAAATGACTTGATTATAATATGAAATCACCTGATCGTTTTTGTCTATTTCTAATCTCATTCGCACATTTATACCAAAAATTAGGGTGCATTTAGTAAATAGTTTTTTTGATACAAAGAAAGACCTTTCATTAATCAAAGATAGGATAATAATTTCAAACAATAAAAGGGTTATACAAATGAGAGTGTCGAGCTTTCTCATAAACTTCGACATTGTAGTGTCTGTTGATCCAGTGCACTGAAACATCAGTTTTACACTTAGAGAATTCCTAAGCAATCATCTATGATTTTACCAAAATTAGAGGAGTCTTCCATTGGTGATTGAAAGGAGTAATACACTTCCTGAGCATTCACTGCAATAGAGCATGATCCATGGAGATGCAGATCAACCCAAGATAGAAGAGAACGACAAACGATAGCTTCTACTATCTCAGGCTCAAACACACCAACGTATAGACCTGAGATAGCAAACACAATGTTTCCTGCTCTGTTTTTAAGTAAATAGTTGATAAACTGTTTTTTTTAGTTTTTTTACCCAAATTAATTGTTTGACCCATGTTAAAAAGTTTTTTTATCTATTTGGTTATGAGTTAGTTGGGTTGACTGATTTAACTCAATTAGCTAATTTTTTAAAAATTTCTTAAGTATAGTTTTTAGAGTTAGCTGTTTGCCTAATGACAGTATTGTTTTCCACTTTATTTTTTACTTTTGTTCTATGTGTTTTCAAAATTGATTTTTTTTCATCGTACAATTATGTCATGAAATTAACGTTTATTTAATTCTATAATATTAGTTTACATTTAAAAATACCATAATATTAAATTTTTGAACATAAACGTCATATCAAATTAATATTTTTAGTATAAAAATACTATATATCGTATCTGTATTATACAATAATTATAAATATATTAATTTATTAAATAATAAAATTTATAAATATTATATAAAAATATTAACATAATGTAGTTCGCTACATTATTCATATTAATAGAAAATTTAACATTAAAATATTATTATTATTATTAAAGTTATAAACTTAATTTTTATAAAATTAAATATATAAAATCTAAAATTTAAATTCTTATCAAAATATTCAATAAAATATTAAGAAATATAATATTCATATCCTTATAATTTTTTCTAAAATCATGCCCTCATAAGTCATTTTACATATTAACAATTAATACTAAAAAAACTAATTTTACCAAACATCTTTAATAAATAAATGATATTATCTATTGATCAAATTAGTTATTAGTTAATAGTTAATGCATTATGTTTATACCAAATAGGCCCTTAAAAAAATGTGTTGCTGAGATGAGTTAGAACATAATATGAGCTGAGAAAGTGAAACAGGTGATCACTATGCTTTAATAATTACTAAATTGAACTTTCATCTAATTAAATTCAAATACTCGAATTTGAATTTATTCATTTTGGATTAGACTAGTTGGTCAACCTTAATATTTGATCTCAAAATTGTTAATTTCGAATTGAACTCATTTCATTAACCTTAATTTCGGATGCTCAATTGGGTCGTCGTCGACCATATTCAACTCAATCAAATTCAGACCATAACTCCAAAAGACAACCGTTGTCTGGGCCATTCTGAAACATCAACGGACTGTTCATGGAATGCATCAAATTTACAGAATATGCCATTCCATCTCATTTATTTTCTGCGGAAGCAATTAAGAAACAAATCCGTCTTTCATGAGGCCAATTTCACGTCTCGTCGCTGCCATTTCACCGACTCAAGATGTGAAGCCACTGAAACTTAATCAAGTTGAGGAGTTACACGCGCATCTCATTAGAACCCATCTCCACACTGACCCATATTCAATAACCCTAGTCTTAAAGTCCTATGCTTTATCTCCGTTTCGTGTCCATAAAGCACGTCTCGTTTTTGATCAAATCCGACGACCCACATTGCTAAATTTCAACCACTTGATTCGTGGGCTGTCTCAAAATGATCGACCCACCGAAGCAATTGACTTGTACAGTAATCTCATGTATCGTCGAGGAATTTGTGGAGATAATTTGACGTTCATCTCTTTGTTCAAGGCTTGTGCTCGTGTTAAGGATGTGTTGCATGGTCAAATGTTTCATGTTCGCGCCTTAAAACTGGGATTTGGGTCGTATCTTTTTGTGTCGAATGCTTTGATCCATTTGTACTCGTCTTTGGGTGACCTCGGATTTGCTTTACAGGTGTTTAATGAAATGGCTGATAGAGACTTGGTTTCTTGGAACTCGTTGATTTGTGGTTTTAGTCAGTGCAATATGTTTAATGAGGTGTTGGGTTTATTTCGTGCAATGTCAGAAGCCAATGTAAAAGCTGACGCCGTTACGATGGTTAAAGTGATATTAGCTTGTAGTCACTTGAGCGACTGGGTTTTTGCAGATTATGTAGTTGATTACATTAATGTTAATCATGTGGAGGTTGATATTTACTTGGGCAACGCACTGATAGATAGTTATGGAAGGCGTGGATTAATGGATTTAGCACAGCAAGTTTTTGAAAATATGCAGGAAAGGAACACAGTTTCTTGGAATGCAATGATCACGGGTTTTGCAAAAGCAGGGAATTTAGTTGCGGCAAAGGAACTTTTTGATCAGATGCCTGAAAAGAATGTCATTTCCTGGAGCTCTATGATCACAGGTTATGCTCAAGCAAATCAATTTTCTGATGCAGTAAACCTTTTTCAAGATATGATGAAGACTAATGTGAAGCCAGATGAGCTTACACTAACCAGTGTGCTTTCTGCCTGTGGTCATTTGGGTATACGCAATTTTGGACAAACAGTTCATGACTACATTAACGAGCATGAGATAAGAGTAGATACGCATCTGGTGAATGCTTTAATACATATGTATTGTAATTGTGGAGCTGGTGAGAAAGCATTAGAGATCTTCCATGAAATGAAACAGAAGGATAATGTTTCTTGGACATCAATCATCACTGGCCTTGCTTTAAATGGTTTTGCAGGTCATGCCCTTGAGATTTTCTCAGAAATGTTGAGAGATGGTGTTCATCCAACTCATGGAAGCTCTGTGGGGCTTTTACTAGCTTGTACCCATAGTGGGATGGTAGATCAAGCACTAGAATATTTTGGAAGTATAGAAAAACCTGATATGAAACATTATGGTTGTGTTGTTGAGCTTTTGAGTCGAGTAGGCGAACTAAACAGAGCTTATGAGTTCATAAGGCGAATGCCAGTAGATCCTGACGTTGTAATATGGAAAAGATTCTTAAGTGGTTGCAAGCTGCATAGGAATCTGGATCTGGCTGAGATAGCTTTGAACCATCTTCTTGACAATGATGCTTCTAACAGTGGCAATTCTTTTCTGGTGTCCAACACTTATGCTGGTTTATATAGGTTGGATGTTGACTTGAGACGATGGAGGAACATCTTGATGTGCAATAGCCTTCTGGTTGGTATTCCATTGAAGCATGTGGAGATCGTATAGTCAGGCCTATCACTATCTCAGAATATTGAACAGAAACGAGTGATCCAACTGGTTCGTGAATTCTTTCTGAAGCACTACTCTTATGCTCGAATGCTTGACCAAAAGCATGTAATTTACGAGTTATTACGATACGTATTTAAAGGATGATCTTGGTTGTAACATATGAACTCAATCATAAAGAAATTCTGTAATTAAAAATAGCATCTTTAGATAACCGTTAAGTTCTAGTGATGTTAATTATCCATCTTGTTAATTATCCGAGATCAAAAGTCATAAATATTTTCGATTTATTTTGTTAGACATTCTGGGTGTCAACAATTTCAAGAAATGGTTCAAATCACCTATTCTCGTTACTCTGCGTTTATCCTATTTCATAAGCATCCATTCATCCGTCTAATTTCTATAGGTCTCATTTATTGGATAGATGGATGCTCATAGAACAAGGTAGGTACATAACCGATAATCTATTCCCCTCAAAAAATTATGCAGTGTTTAAAGCCTAGAATCAACAAGCTCTGTGTCCTTGAGTCTTTAACTGAAGAATTATCTGATATAAACCCTGGAATCAAGTAATCTGCAAATATAAACTTATGTTGAATATGATGTTCTTCTGTTAAACAGGTATTGCATCCTGTAGACTCTGTTTCGAACTTGCAGATAATGTGAGCTTGCAGGAAGGAGCAACGAGTGAACTGTTAAGTGTCTGTGTCCACGTATATCGCCGAGCTAATGTTGGTCCAGATACAAATGTGTTTGGTGATGGGAGCTGGGCCAATAGGACTTTTGAGTTTCAACAAATATTCAGGTTTGTATCACATGTTCTCCAAAAAAAATTTTATCATTTCAGTTCAATTTCGTGTCATAAATCATCCTTTTGTTGCCAAGTTGAAGTTCATGATCGTTAAAGATGTCTACAGCTTGTCATCATCTGTATCTAGACTACAATTAGGATCGGCAATGAGTCGATCGAATTTCAGAACAAAATTTAGCTTTCGGACCAATTCAATACAGGTAATGCCAGGTCCTAAGTTAGGCTGTGCCGTGCCAAGTCCCCCGAACCCACAGGTGCAGATTCTCACAAAAGGACGTTGAAGAAGCCACCGGGACCAGTTCTGGAGGATGAAATGCCATTAAGGTGAGGTTTAATCTGTGAAGTAAACTTCCACAGATTAACTGAAACAGAACCTGTCTTCAATGTATTCTTCGTACATATTTCAGTCATTGAAGTAAACTTCTGAAGATTAACTGGAACAGAACCTGTCTTCAATGTGTTCTTTGTACATGTTTCAGATATTATAGAGTTTTAAATGTTTGAAGGAATGTTAATTTTCCATTTTTAACTCCGACTACTCAATTCTTGAAACTGTAATTATATATATATGCAGAGGAGCTAGAATAAAATTAGTAAATGAAAGCACACAGAATCTCTTGCGAAGCAGAAACACCCACAAAGCAGAAAATAGGCTGGGATTGATCAACATTCGTATTACTGGAGTGTAGGACACAGGATGAACAACGCCTCGAAGCAATGAGAAGTGGTTTGTAACTTTTACAACTTTGATGTGAGCCACAGAACACTTTCTTTTACGAGTGTGATACATGGTAACACTGGGAAAATCAAAACTGGAATTCTCTACCCATAACTTCTCCCGCAAACTCAGTTCAGTAATAACCAAGAATAAAGGCAATATAATCAAATCGCTGGACATTAGTTTACATTTTGAGACGTTAAATTTTGTTCATGAGGAAGTAGCCGATGACTCGGATACACAATTCCATACTCTTACTTGGCCAGTTCCATCCCCAGTGAAAAAAAGACCACTAGGACCAGCATGAATGACGCGAATCTCCTGTTTGGCGAAAATTCTACCCCTTTCTGAAAAACTGGACAAGAACATTCGTGTCAAATCCAAGACTGGTAAGGAGAATAAAAGGAAACAGACAAAAGCTACGAGCAAAGCTTAATATACTCACGCGGGCAAATCATAGATGCGGATTGAATTATCGTTACAAGAACACAGCAACAAAGGTTTGCCTTCTAAATCATGCATCCCACAAAGTGTAAGCAGCCCCTGCAGTGAGCAAGTCACGAGCTCATTAGTATACAATGAAACAGAAACATAAATGATTTGTTTCCGTGGTCAAATTCCACACGCCAAATACACCAAGCCACATGCATCACATATGAAAAGGAAAAAAATTAACACATTTCGAATGCATTATCACCTTATACTAATATATGTCCAAGAAGGCATAACAAGCTTCATTTACTCAAACCCAAAGAACAGTGACACTCCCTGATTGAATTTCCGAAATCCAACTTGTCAGCATAACCAAGCATCCAATCTAGTCTAATTGTAAATTTGTATCAAAGAAATTATATCCCTCATCTGTGCATTGTCGTAGACCAAAATGGAACATTGGTTAATGTTCCATGACTTCCATCCACAAACAGTATGACACAAAAACCTTGCAAAGATAGAACCATGCATACCTATACAATTTCATGCCTCGTTCTATGGTATATCATAGCTAAAGATTACAGACCATGTAATAATGCATCATCACAAGGGAGAGCATGATCAGCATTTGAAAGCAAAACAAGATAAACGCCCTCTTTAGCAAACAGCAGATTGCATTAGTTATTAATTGATTCTGTAAGCGGTTAGCTAATAGCTGATTATATCAGCTGATTTGATCAGCGAATAACATCAGCTGTTTATTAAAGATGTTTGGTAATTAGATAATGATATGTAAAATGACTTATGAGGGCATAATTTTTTTAAAAATTTATAAGGGCATGAATATTATATTTATTAGTATTTTGTTGAATATTCTTATAAGAATTTAGATTTTAGATATTTATTTTTACAAAAATTAAGTTTATAACTTTAATAAAAAAACATAATAATAGTAATAATAATAATAATAATAATAATAATCCAACGTTAAATTCTCTATTAATATGAATGATGTAGCGAACTTCATCATATTAGTATTTTTTCATATAATATGTATGAATTTTATTATTTAATAAATTAAAAATATCTATAATTATAGTATAACCTAGATACGATATATGATAGTTATATACTAAAAATATTAATTTGATGCGACTCTTTATGTTCAAAAACTTAATATTATGGTATTTTTAAATGTAAACTAATATTATAAAATTAAACAAAAATTAAGAAGTTATTATATTCTTCCAAACTTCACGACATAATTGTTCGATCGAAAAAAGCCAACTTTAAAAACATACAGAGCAAAAGTAGAGAGTAAAGTGAAGGGCAATATTGTCATTAGGTAAACAACTAACCTCAAACGCTACACTTAAGGAGCTTTTAAAAATTTAGATGGTGGACAAATAAATAGCTTTTCAACATGGGTCAAACAACTAAAAAACAGCTTACCAAACACGCCCAAATTTACCAATGCGTTCACCCACTATTACTCTCCCTTGACATTACAATTTTAATCCATCGTGAATGATAGATGGCACATGAAATTGTGTAACTTACATGTTCCTCATTGTGGGTGTATGTCACCTCCAAGTTGCCACTTTCAGTAGCAGCCCACACCTGAACATATAAATAAGAAGCTACTAAATCAAACATGAACTTTTCAGAACTGTAACTTCCTTAATGACCAATCATTTGCCACTAACCTTTACTGTTTTATCCAATGAACATGACAAAAGAAACTGTTCCCAGCAGAGAACAGACATCACAACTGAAGTGTGTTCTGATAGGGTCTGTATACACTGCAAAGTATCCAGACTCCATACCTGAAAGGAAGCGCAAGAAAATCATTAAAATCATTCAAAGAATATGCATAATTCAAAATTAGCTCAAAAATGTCAAAACTTACTCGTATAGAATGGTCCATTGAACCAGAGAAGAGTCGGTTAGCTCCAACAACCAGTGAAACAACTGTCATACTGTGACCTTTAAGTGATGCAGCTGGCTCAAAAGTGTTTGTGGTTGAGTTAAACTTCCAAGCCAATATTGCCCCATCCTGCACAAGAAGATACTTAACTTCACATACTCATTGCAGGCAAGTAGAAACATAGAAAAAGAAAAAAGTAGAAGAATACGATTAAGATGAGTTGGGGTGACAGATTTTTCAACCCCTTTAGATGAATAAACAAAGACTTCTCAAATGCAAGACATAAAACCACCGAAACAAAATAGTGATGCAATTGCATATGTGAGACATGCCCAGATAGCATGGTAAAAAGGAATATGATCTGTAATTTGGCCATAAGGGTAATAAATTACCTGTGTACCAGCAAACAGCAAATCATTACCCACGACCATTGCGTAAACATGGCCAAGTGGTCCATTTAGACTCAGTTCAGTGTTAGTTTGTGTATTCAATACCTGCAAAAGACTCACTTTTAGGAAGTCGCCACAAACATAAAATGAAATTCTACAAACTAATACAGAATAACACGTTTACAATCATATTCTTAACAAAGATGAATCACAGAACAGCATATAAATCCTGCCGAACCTTGACAACATTTGGTATACCGAAAAAAATCCATGGACCTTCAGTCATCATGCAACCAATCTCACCACCGAGATTAAATACACCCGCACACTGTAAAACATTAAAGAAAATAAAAAATTATGGCTACTTACCATCACAACTCAATCAGAACTAAGTTCCCATGAATAACAAAAATGGCAGAAGTAACTTGACAATGACAAAATTTTCAACTTTAAAATAATAAAAGGCTAATAAAGCAACCTGACCAGACTGGCAATCCCAAATTCTGACAGTTTCATCTTTACTTCCGGTATAAAGCTTATCAGATCCAGATGGCAAAGCAATACCGCTAACAAGCTGCTCAACATGATAAACCATAAGCCAATAACATTCAAATCCCAAACCGTTGCATACAAAAAAAGGATTCAAATTTTGCGTAGACTACCTTTTGATGACCTTCAAGCTGCGTTAACAAAGAGAACCCATCTCCCAAACTCCAGGAATGAAGAAACCTACATTTATCCCCATAACCACAATTCCCTTGAACCCAATAATTACACAACTTCTCCGTCTTCCTCACTACTCTATTATTCGCAGGTCTTCCCCATCTCGACCCATTATTAAAATTCGAACTTCTCCTCACAGTAGGTGGCCCCGAGAACCCCGAATCGCTGGAAAGTCCACGCTTTGACGAACCGCCGGCGCCGTTGGCGGTGTTCGGCGTCGGACCAGGCAATTCACGGTGGAGGAACTGACAAGGAAATCGATTGCATTTTCCCGCTCTCCAATACGCACAAACCTTTTGTTGCTTCTGTTGGTCGCCCGGTTGAGCTCCGAGTCGATGAAACACGCGACTGTTGCCTCCGTTGGCATCTAAATCCATCTTTAAACGAATCACACAAACCCTACTCGAGACAAAGAAAAGGTCTTCTCTCACTGCGGAATCAATGATCTCGGGTGATCAAATCTGATCATGGAAAGAAAAACCCTAATCGTGTTTCAAATCTCAGTCTATATCGAACTTGTGTCGTAATATATTTGGGGATTTAGCGAATTGTAAACCCTAATTTTCAGAGTGAGGTTTGGATATGCAAATGATCATGGCAGACAGAGTAGGAGAAGAAGAAAAGAAGAACGCTATGGCCATTAACACAATTACAACTCCGCCCTTATCGTAATTTGTTTCTCCTTTTTTTTTTTAAGTAATAATTTTTGTTTTTCTTTAATCCTTAATTATATATTTTCACTTAGAATACTAATCTCGAAATCAACATTTAGTGAAAAGTCCCTCTAACTTGAAAATTTTGAGGAACTTCGATAATATGCAAAGTTATTCTTATTTAATAAAGAGGTTATTTCTAATAGAGTTAAATTTAATATGTTATATTACAATTTATATGTACATACATATACAAAAAATAAAATAAGTAAATAAAAAAATTAAAAAGTGATCGTTTTGAATATTAATATGTTAAATTACGTTTTGTAATTTTAAATTAATTAAAATTTAAATCTATATTTAGTCAATAGCTTTAATAATTAAATAAAGTGTTTTTGGATTCCACAAATTAGAATTTAACGATAATATTATCTATGATATAATTTGTTAATTACCAATAGAAAGGAATGTAAATACATCTTATAAAAAGTGATAATTAAGTTGATAACGTATGAGATTAATCTCATTTTGTTTATATTTCAATTTGAATTAAGTCTAAATTCAATTAAATTTGATTTGATTGAAAAATTTTATATTAAGTTAAATTTAATTTATTTTTATTTTTTTAAACTCACGAGGTATTCTAGGAGAGTCTCAACTCATGAAAAGACGTCTTTAAGCCAGTCACTCCTAGATTAATCCTCGCTCGCACCGGATCAGCCCGTAAGAGATAAAGTGCTAATCAAACAGATTTTTCCATTTTCAATACTCAAATTTGAGATCTTTAATTAAGAGATGAGAGTGCAGAACTGTTCATTCCAACCAAGTTTTACCCGTTGTTTATCTTAAAAACAAAAAAGGAAGAACAGAACAGCTGGAGGTCAGAATGCCAAATTCCTAACCTGACTTGGGTTATGTCAGTTCTTTATGACATCATCCAGCTTTTGTCCTGAAGCACTAACTCCGTGGGGAGAGATGCTGTTTTGCTTCAATGGATAGTGAGAGAGATCTTCCGCGTACTGACTGCGAAGGTCATTTATTGGTCTTGATCTCTTTCAATGGCTTTCATTGGCTCAGGCTATTATCATCTTATACACACACACACACAACATTATGGCTTTGTCTTGTTGCAGTAGCTTCTTCTTTTACCCCACTAGAGAGTCACAGAACATTCCTACTTCAGTAAATATCAGGGCAAAGAAGCTTCTTTTGGTTAAAAAAAGGTCCAAACAGAATATCTATGCTCTGTTTTTCTAAAATAAATTAGGAACAGAGGAAAAAATGGTAAATTCTCAATACTAGGCTTCAGGAAGAAAAGACCCTAGTCATTAAACAGGTCATGGACTGTCCCCTCGACTTCTAACAAGCCACTCGCACTCACCTATAGGCTATAACTAAGCTTGAGAAAAGTAGAGAAACAGAGCCTCTGACCTACGACATTCATCAAGGAAATAATAAACTAATGAAAACAACTTTTAGCGTACGGCACGGAGAAAGACAGCTCACTCCTTGTCAACAACAAGAACAAATATCCAAATCACTGTTACTACATAAATCCTATTTATAAAAAAAATCGATAATACATAAGTTTACCCTGTACGAGTTGAAATCATAGGTAAAAAACAGAGCTTTGAATCCAAGGAAATGAAAAAGCAGGGACAACACTAAGTGGATGTTGGTGTTTTCTCCAGGTATTTGAAAAGAGGAGACCAAAGAGAACCCACAAGGACAGGGAGGGGCTGAAATTCCTGCTCCAAGCAGCCTCTTCTTGTGGTCCTCTCTGTCTCTCCATCTCTACACTAACCAGGTCCCTGTCCCTCTGTTTTTCTCTGCTCCCACACACCCTGTACTTGTAATTTTAGTTTGGTTGTGGGAATTGGTGATGTGGGTTCAATCGTTTTGTGCGGTACTTGTGGTTTTTGGAAATTCTGGGATCAGGTTTTCTTAGGTAGTGGGATGTGGTTGGTGGGTTAGGGTTAGTAGTTGGTGGGTAGTGGTAGTGGAAAACGCTTGTGGTTTATTCCATTATAATTGGAAACTTTTCGTTGTTTTAGCCTGTCCTCTTGTCGTTTAACTAAGACCGAGGTTGTGACAATTGACTATTGCCTCAGATCTGGGTGATCCAGTGAATGTTTTTGATGAAATTCCTGGTTTTGATGTCATGTTTCTGGATTTTTTTTTAAAAAAAAAGGTTGAGTGTGAAGAGCCATAACGCCTAGATACATAGTATCATATTGGTCATGGTAAGCGAATGTCATTTTCTGGTATTTCGTCTTTGAAAACTTTCCGGAAGAAGCTTCCTTGTGAATTTTGCATCCATTGTTGGTTCAAAGTCAAAGGCTTTGAGAACAGAATCTAACAGTTTTGACTTATAATCTTCCCATTTCTGCAAACTCTATTATTCTCTTTCCTCTTTTCCTCGAAGCCTTTCGACTTAGTCTCAGAAAGGCGAAAACCCAAAAGCCAGAGAATCAGCTGTTAAAATTCTTATTGACTCTTGGGCGGACTTGGGGAGCTAGATTTTGGTATGGCTGAAGCAAAATCTAGCTCCATTTTGAACACAAACCAGACCTCCAGCTTGAATGATAGATATGTTCTTGGAGAACAGTTGGGTTGGGGACAGTTTGGCGTTATCAGAGGATGCACAGACAAGTTAACTGGGGAGGTATTGGCTTGCAAATCAATTTCGAAGGATAGATTAGTAACCTCGGATGATGCGAGAAGTGTTAAACTTGAGATTGAAATAATGACTAGGTTATCTGGGCATCCAAACGTTGTAGATCTGAAGGCAGTTTATGAGGATGAAGATTATGTTCATTTGGTTATGGAGTTTTGTGCTGGAGGTGAACTTTTTCACCAACTGGAAAGGCATGGGCGGTTTCACGAGGCTGATGCTAGGGTTCTCTTCAGGCATCTGATGCAAGTGATTCTGTATTGTCATGAACTTGGGGTTGTTCATAGGGATTTGAAGCCAGAGAATATTCTCTTGGCTACAAAATCTTCATCTTCCCCAATTAAATTGGCAGATTTTGGTCTGGCAACCTACATTACACCTGGTACATCTTTTATTTCACGCTCTTTTTATGCGTATCTGTTTTTTTTTTCTTCTGAAGATTTAGCTTGGGTTTTAACAGTTTTTGTGAATGATTCTGGTCTAACAGGTCAGAGTTTGCATGGGACAGTTGGGAGCCCTTTCTATATAGCTCCTGAGGTATTTGTAGGAGGCTATAACCAGGCTGCTGATGTTTGGAGTGCAGGCGTTATTCTTTACATACTTCTTAGCGGGATGCCACCATTTTGGGGTAAGACTAAGTCACGTATATTTGATGCAGTGAGGGCCGCTGATCTGCGATTCCCGTCGAATCCGTGGGATCACATATCAGAATCAGCCAAGGAGTTAGTCAGGGGAATGATATGTACAGATCCCTTGAAACGGCTTACTGCTCAGCAGGTTTTAGGTAAGCCCCATTTTAGGGTAGTTCTATTCCCAGAACTTCTATCCGACTTTGCCTTAGTTTCTGTTGTTCCAACCTGCTATTGTAGACCATTACTGGATGGTGACTGATGCTTCATGCCCCAGAGGACTTACTCAAGATGTAGAAATTTCTGAAGATTGGAATGCACGTGGCAGCTCATTCTCCTCGTTGGTGGCCAGGAATCAGGATATCAGCTTTGGGAATGAAGCAGAATCTGTAATTTGTGATGTTGAGTCACCTAGTTTTAGATGCAGATCATCTTTATCTACTTTCCTTGCTGAGCCATCGCCTCCTGGTTTTGTATCTGGTGGATTTTCCTTTCACAGCGATGATGATTCCAGGGCCTTGGAAGTATCTCCCCCAGTACCTTCAATGCCCAGCTTTGCATTCTTTAGACCAGATTCTATCATTGATCAAGGTGATTGTGCATTAAATTTCTCCAGCATCAATGACAGGATAGATACAATTCACAGAGGTAATTTTGCTTTTCTTCTTCGAATGCTGTATTAGACTCCTCAGCATTGGCACACAATCTGACTTAAGCTCTTAACGGCCTGTTATGCAGAGGCAAGCTTTAAAAATCTTATGTTGCCAGAGTCTTCTCTATGCCCTGACTGTGAAGTCAGAGAAATCAATCAGAAGCCAGCTCAAATTAAGAGAGCAGCAGGAGCACTTGCTTCTTCTAAGATGTTGAGCATACACAGTAAGCGGAACCGAACAATTAGTTTAGGTGAGAGTGAACAACTAGATTACCTGGTGACAGAATCGGTAATCCGTTGGGCATCTTGCACAAATCTGCCAACTGCTCCATCTCTAAGGGCTTCTCTTGTGTGCTGAAAGAGAGAAAGGACTGATTACCTGACTATATAAGGCTATTATGAAGTTAAAAACGGGGAGGAAAAACAAAGCTTCAACTGCTAGAAATAATGCATCAGCAAGGTGATATAACTGTCAAATGTATTTGCCAGCTCATCCTGCTGAAATCTGCTGTTTAAAGTTCACGGTCAAATTGCTGGTGTCATGAGTTCTTTTCTGTTTGTTCTTAGCTTTAGTCCTTCCACTCCTGTATAAAGTTGGAACTAAGATATGAAGTTTTCCAGGTTACATATGACTGCAGTACCAGTTACTGCCAAGTTCTTGTTCATAGTAACTGATGATCCTGATACAGCACTCTTGTCTCACTCTAGTTAAGGTCACTGTTTTCTGTGATATATCCACGGAGAACAACCCATTTGTCAGATTTTAAGACGTTAACTTTACGGGGTTGATGATAAGTGCATGTCTAGCCATAGATGGAGCCAGAGCCGGAGCTGATGGCTGTATTCTGTACTGTTACGATGCGTATGTTAAGACGAAATAAAACAAAAATTTAGAAACAAAATAGAAAAAAAATTAAAAATAATAAGGTGTTTAATTGTAATGGATAAAACAGATAAAATTATGATCGTCTTGAGGATAAAAATGTGTTTAGTCGCAGTTGACAAAATATAAAAAATAAAGGCAATAATTAAAGAACTCATGTAGTATAATATGATTGGAAATATGTAATTTATTGATTATTTTAAAAAATGAGTAACATAAAAATTTAATGAAATGAGTTATTAAATAGCAAAAAATTCGTACAAGTTAACACTAAAATGAATTATGTTAAATATTTTTTAATAATTGTATCAATATTTATTTTAATTGTATTTGTAATTTTTTTAATTTAGATGAAATAAAATGAGAAACCTAAATATTTAATATAATGAGAAACCTAAAAATTAAGTGAAATGAATTATTGAATAAAAAAAATCTACAAGTTAAAAATTCTAGTACAAAATAATTTAATAAAATATCTAAGCATTCATG
>JANITW010000007.1:56753937-56770657 GCA_027564335.1 Erythroxylum williamsii
AGCATTCATGAAATTAATTACATAATAGGTTCCAAAATTTTACAAAAAAATTGCTTATGTAAAGAGGGATATTTCTAAAAGTTATTTATGTGTTTTGTTTCTATCACAGGGACAAGAAATCTTGTCTCACAATTTTGGAAGGAACAAAAAAATATATATTTTTGTAATCTAGAATCAGAACAAAAATAAATTAAGTCAACAACTAAACACTGCGAGACAACATTTTTGTGTTTTATTATCTATCTCTAACGATGGAGATAATAACCATACGCAGCATTGGTTGATAAATCTCATTCGCTCCCCTAGCTTTCTTCTCTCAGTGTCAGTGTTAGTGTCGGCCCAACAGAGTACTTTCGCCATTGGTGTTCTTTTCGATCTCTACGCATTTCACCGCTCCACCGAAAATTTCCTCTGCCCCTACCGTACTCTAGCTTGATAGTTTCCACCGCCTGTCAAGGGTTGAGTCCTAAAATTTGACAGCAAACTTCGCCTGATTTTTATTTGCACATATAAGACAAATGCCCCAAATACTATACCTTTTTGCTACAACCTTTTTTTAAACAGAAGTCAGTTGAGAGGTGGACTAGGAGCAAAATTGGTAGCTTGTGGATCAAAGTTAACATATTGGGTTGGACTTTATTCAAAAGAATATTCAAACCGATATTTGGATTTGGATATTTGCACCCGATCAATCTTGGACTTTGACTTAGAATAATCAAATATGTTTGAAGTTAAAGCTCAAAACTAGGCAGAATCTCGGCCCCACCACAAGGCCTAGTCGGTCAGTCCCTAAAAACTGTTAACAGGGTTAATCGTTAAGAGTCGTTAGGAGTAGTTGCATGTAACATATGACACAGATTAGATTACACATAACTGAAAAAAGCTTTTCTGGGAATTCATTGTCTGTGGGACTCTTTAACAGTTTGCTTCCATCAAGATATGTGTAATGTCCAAATCCCAAACTCTCGAAAAGGTCAGAAACACAAAGCGAATGTCTGGTTCCGTGAACCTTGTTTCATGGAAACACCAAACTCGTTGCTTTCACAGTCCCCTCTTGTATCAACTCAGCTCCACCGAGAATTTAGCCCCTCCTGCTCTTCAGTGTTCTGACAGCAGAACCAGAAAACCAACTTGGCCAAAAAAATGGCAATGGCTTGGAAGATCAACACCTCAAGCTCAAGCTCAAGCTCAAGCTCAAGCTTTCTGGGCAATATGTTCACAGAGAAACCAAGTTTTGGTATTAAAAAAAACATTGCTTTCGCTACTTTGTTTCCAGGTGGAGGACATTTTCCTCGTCCAGGAAAAAAGATGCCTGTTCTTCCCATTAGAACACTTCCCCTTCCACTCAAAAAACATCATCTTCCCATCAAAAAACATCATCTTCCACTCAAAAAACATCCTCTTCCCATCAAAATACCCACTGTTCTTCCAGGAAAAAAGGATTCTCCTCTACCAATCAAACTACCATCTACCCTTATACAAAATGTTCCCTCTGCTCTACCAATCGAGAAACCTTCTACCATTATAAAAAAAGCCTCTTCAGCTCAAAGAAAGACGGCAAGAAAAAAAGGTTCTTCCGCTTCCAGTGAAAAAGCTTCTTCGGCTGTCACAAAAAAAGCTTCTCCTGCTTCTCCTTTACCAATCAAAAAACCTTCTACCATTATAAAAAAGGCTGCTTCTGCTCTACCAATCAAGAAACCTTCTACCCTTATAAAAAAAGCTTCTTCTGCTCAAAGTAAGAGGGCAAGCAAAAAAGCTTCTTCCCCTGTCACAAAAAAAACTTCTCCTGCTTCTCCATTACCAATCAAAAAACCTTCTGCCATTATCAAAAAAGCTGCTTCTGCTCTACCGATCAAGAAACCTTCTACCCTTATAAAAAAAGCTTCTTCAGCTCAGAGTAAGCAGGCAAGCAAAAAAGGTTCTGCTTCCAGCAAAACTTCCTCCACTGTCACAAAAAAAGCTTCTGCTGCTCCCAGCGAAAAGGCTTCTCCATTACCAATCAAAAAACCTTCTACCATCCTGAAAAAAGCTGCTTCTGCTCTACCAATAAACAAACCTTCTACATTTATTAAAAAAGCTTCTTCTGCTCAAAGTAAGAAGGCAAGAAAAAAAGGTTCTTCCGCTACCAGCAAAACAACTTCCTCCACTGTCACAAAAAAAGCTTCTGCCGTTCCCAGCGTAAAGGCTTCTCCATTACCGATCAAAAAACCTTCTACCATCATAAAAAAAGTGGCTTCTGCTCTACCAATCGAAAAACCTTCTACCCTTATAAAAAAAGCTTCTTCTGCTAAAAGTAAGAAGTCAAGCAAAAAAGGCTCTTCTGCTACCAGCAAAACAACTTCCACCACCGTCACGGAAAAAGCTTCTTCTGCTCCCAGCAAAAGGGCTTCTCCATTACCAATCAAAAAACCTTCCACCCTTGTGAAAAAAGCTTCTTCTGCTCTACCAATCAAAAAGCCTTCTACACTTGTAAAAAAAGCTTCTTCTGCTCAAAGTAAGAAGGCAAGCAAAAGAGGTTATTCAGATACCAGCAAAACAACTTCCTCTACTGTCACAAAGAAAGCTTCTACTTCTCCCAGCGAAAAGGTTTCTCCATTACCAATTAAAAAACCTTCTACCATCATGAAAAAAGCTGCTTCTGCTCTACCAATCAACAAACCTTCTACACTTATAAAAAAAGCTGCTTCTGCTCAAAGTAAGAAGGCAAGAAAAGAAGGTTCTTCCGCTACCAGCAAAACAACTTCCTCCACTGTCACAACAAAAGCTTCTGCCATTCCCAGCGAAAAGGCTTCTCCATTACCAATCAAAAAACCTTCTACCATCATAAAAAAAGCTGTTCCTGCTCTACCAGTAAAAAAACCTTCTACCCTTATAAAGAAAGCTTCTTCTGCTCAAAGCAAAAGAGGTTCTTCTGCTTCCAGCAAAACAGCTTCCTCCACTGTCATGGAGAAAGCTTCTGCTCCAAGCGAAAAGGCTTCCCCTCTACCAATGAAAGAACCTTCTAAGCTTGTGAAAAAAGCTTTATCCACTCGAAGCAAGAAAAGCACTTCTTCAGCTACAAGCAAAAAGGCTTCAAAAGCTTCTCCTGCTCCAAGCAAAAAAGCTTCTCTGTTTCCAAGAAAGAAAGAAGCCAAACCTTTCCCCATTCCAATCAAAATAACTTCTCTGTTTTCAAGCAAGAAAGAAGACAAATCTTCCACCACGTCAAGCAAAAAAGGACCCAAAGCTTCTCCTACTCCAAGCAAAAAAGCTTCTCTCTTTTCAAGTAATAAAGGCAAAAAATCTTCTCTATTTTCAAGCAAGAAAGGATCTAAATCTTCTCAGTTTTCAAGCAAGAAAAAGGGAAAATCTTCTCCAACTCCAAGCAAAAAAGCTTCTCTACTTTCAAGGAAGAAAGCAGCCAAATCGTCTCCCACTCCAAGCAAAATAGCTTTCCTCTTTCCAAGCAAAAAAGAAATCAAATCTGCCTCTCAAGGATTAAATGTGGTTGGTTCCAAGGTTCAGTTGCAGACTCTGGAAGGTTCCAAACTTGGCCTTTCAAAATTTCCTGACTTCAAATACAACGCTAAAGGTGGGATAGCAACTGGATTCGGCCAAATTGATGACTTGGGCAACGTTATGAAAGTAACCTTTGATACGGCCAATTTTGAAATTCCACCATTGACAAAAGATACAGTGAATTTCATGGGATGGCCAATGCCACCATACATGAAGATTGACATAATCCCAGAACAACTTTTTGGAACTATTGAACATTCAGGCAAGGTAAATTGAGCTCCTTCCTCTTGCTTCATGTTTTATGTGAAGATCATCTATTTCTTACAGTATCGGCTCTATATGTTGTTGCAGGTTGATCTTGAATTGGAATGCCAGGTCTTCTTTTCTCTGTGGGGACTCTACAAACCACCTCCACTGCCTCTGAAGACTAAATTCACAACAGAGCAATCAAAAGGAGAGATACGAAGTGCAAAAGGGAAGAGGATGGATAAGGCAGGAAAATGCAGATTGGTTGGAATATCCAAACTTGAAACTGTGAATGACAACTTCATAACCAAGCTCTTAGATTTTCCAACTGACTACGTTGCCAACATAAAAACTGAGATAACCTTCGGCAACGCAGATGCTCCTTGAAGTCCACAGTTCAGTTTATTGCTATCACACACACCATTTTGCTTTCTATGTCATGAGAATGAAACAATAATATATAACAGAGGCTGTATACAGTCCATATTATTAGCAAAAGTATCCTAAACTTTCAGTCATATCAACTAGGCTTGGAACTGGGTATCCTGGGATAACTGCAATTCATATTGTCATTATAGGCAACCTAATGATACTTTTGAAGCATAAATAAATAAATTTGACTAAAGCAATATAGCAATGAAGCAAAAAGTTAATAAGATAAAGTGAAAAATACTTTATTCCATTTATTTATAATAAATGAGTTTTTTTTGGCATATACTATTTTCTTTTGAAAATGATCTAAGAACAGAACAGGTAAGAATCAACTGAGAATTTGCTAGTTTTCGACTTATAGACTGCCTTTAACCACTTCCATCATCAATTCATAATGGCCATTCGCTGCAGTATGTGTTGTATTTCTGTGCAGAGAAAAATAGGGTGTCAACTACTGTTGCTACAAGGAATGAAGTACTAATAATAAATAAGGCTATTCCAAACACTCACCTAAACACCAAAGCAATTCCTTCTCATTCAATCAGATGTTTGTTTCTAACAACTAAAGTATCAGTCAAAGGCCAGCCTTTGAGTTCCAACTAATGAAGCATATTGACCCTTCTTGGCTAGCAACTCAAAATGAGTACCCAATTCAGCAATCCTTCCATCAGAACAGAGTGCAATTTGATGGGCATTCTGTACTGTGCTTAATCTATGAGCAATCACCAATGTGGTCCTGCCCTTCATCAGAAGAGTGAGGGCTTCCTGGACCAATCGTTCACTAACTGTATCCAGTGCACTAGTGGCCTGCAGCACAAAACACTTTTCAAGTGCTTAAAAAAAGGCTTGAAACAGAACATTGTGAGAATTACTAAGGCTTCACGGAGAAATATGCGGACTAGTGGGCGTCCAAGATACGCATAATGTAATACTGCAGAAGAAGCAAACAAAAGAAACTACCTCATCCAGAATGAGGATTGGAGCATTCTTGAGTAGTGCTCTAGCAATAGCGATTCTCTGAAAAGTGGAGATGAGAAACAAAAAGCAATTACTTTAAGATTTCTCTTTTTTCTCTCCAGAAGAAAAACAGAAAAGAGAAAATGCTTATCAACAATAATTTAGTGCATACCTGTCTTTGTCCCCCACTAAGTAAGCCACCACGTTCACCAACTAGAGTGTCATAACCCTATGGCATCCAACAAGGTTCAGAAACAACTTCAAATTACTTGGAAGTCAAATCATAATTAAAATATAGGTTTGATAAGAATGACAAAAATAGTATCAAGTAATCAACATTCCCTCTTAAAGGATAATAAACCTGTGGAAGTGAAATTATAAACTCATGAGCATTTGCAGCTTTAGCTGCCTTTATAATGTCATCCTGCGATATTTTCTCATCTGGAAGCCCGTATGCAATATTTTCTCCAACGGATATCGAGAAAAGCACAGGTTCCTGGATAAATTTGAGGAAGATAAAGAGCGGTTATTTCAGGGTAGCCTAAGGTTAATTATGGATTTTAAAAGGAAAAATTTTCTCAAGCTACCTAAAGTCAGGTCCCAAAAAGGATGGTTTTTGAAAACACAATTTCACCCAAATCGACCCTGTAGTCAACTACATCCACAAAAGCACCTATGCAGCACCTTTTCCTTTGCCCTTAGCTCTACTAAGAGTTCAACTAAACCCTAATGTTAATATAACACAACTGGGAAACAAAAAGTGTGTCCTAAAAAGTGTCCTTTTAGCATTCTAATGAGAATGAAATGCATAAACTAGCACCATATATGAATTGATCTGCAACGAGGTTGTCTAGTTTTGCTTAACTGTTCCCAAACCAAAATCCGGTATAAAAATAAAATAAGCTTGCCAATTTGCCATATACACTTCAAGTCAAAATCATCACCAAGGAAATTGGCCAATTGGTGGAGAACAATGCCTAAACCAAAATTCACATCACATCATCACCATCAATATTTATTATATTTTCAATTATACATTGACAAGGTAGAAGACCCATTCCATAAATTACAAGACTTAGTTGGCAAATTATGTCTTATTGGTTGAATCCAGGAAAGAAAAGACCCAAAAGCCTACTTGATTCACTATGGAGACAACTCGAGCCCATTCTGTTTTTCCAAATGTTCTGACATCCTCTCCTGCAACTGTTATTCGGCCCATGGTAGGCTGCAGTCATGTAACCCATAGAGCTTCTATGATCCTGTTGAGGGATTAAAAGTAACAATATTCTAAATGTACTTAAACCACAATATAGAAAGTCAGTGAACCTCATAGAACCGTGCCAACAGCTGGACTACAGTACTTTTGCCTGCACCACTTGGGCCAACAAGAGCAGTCACAGTTCCGCACTTTAGTGTCAAAACAAGACCATTTAAGATATCCACATCAGGTCTCAAAGGATAAGAGAAATGCACATCTGAAGGCAAAAGTAACAGACACATTGCACACGGTTATTATTCAAGCAAATAAAATATTAGTATTCAAATTGTATTTGCCTGGTATATGAAGTGAAAATAACATGCAAATTAACTTTGGGACAAAGATGAAATTAGCTCGCGCCACTATCTAGCAGCAATATGGATCTCTACTTAGAGCCTTTAAGAGTCAGAATCATGACATGCAAGATATGCAGGAAATTTGGTGTCAATGCATATGAAAAAAATCAAGGGAAAATGCATTCATCATACCTTCAACACAAACATCTCCAGACCATGCAAGGCTGGACACACTGCTGGCTGATTTCAGGGCTGACATATAATGCATATTTAGGTATTGATTCTTCCCACTGTATCCATTAACAAAGAACAATCTAGTTATCTCATCATGCTCTTTTCTTTGCTGGAGTTCTTTCTCTAAACCATTGGCAAGGGCTTCATCAATTTCCACCCCAGATAAAACTGAATTAATTCTCTCAACAGCAGCAAGAGAGCCACGAAGATCTCCAAATGTATTCACGAGGCCTTGGACCTGCAAAATAAATACACTTATGTACCATTTTCAGGAAACAACTATCATAACAAGCAAGAGGGTAACAAGAGACTCACGGCAAATGTTAATGTGAAAGTGTATCCAATAAAAGAAGCAACAGTTCCAACAGAGAGTTCACCCTGCAAGAAAGAGAAATTAAATAAAATGAATAGCTTTTTAAAGAAGTTGAGAGAGATGGCGTTAAGGTAATGCTCCAATCACAAAAAGTATTTTGGAGGACAAACAAAAGATCACCCACCTTGAAATCATATTTTATTTAATCAAGTATAAACACGTCTTGCAAGGACTATACCGATTCTCACTTTAACATCCACAGATCTGGATCTCATCATATGCTCCTAGTGTTTCTTAAAAAAGGAAAAGAAGTCACAAGATGCAAGTGCTTACAGCCTTCACTTTGCTTCCTCCGAGACAATATAAAGCCAATAAAGAAACATAAACAGCAACCCTTGTCAATGACTCATTCACAGATTTGAAGGCTCCAAGCTTTATTCCACTACTCTGGTAATCAAAGACCTGCCAAGCTTTTTTTTATGTAAATTTGACTATGATAAAAAGACTCCAGTGGCTCCAAGATAAATTCCGCATGGCCAAAAATTCAATTACCCTAGGTTCAGATCTTACCTGTCTACCAAACATCAACATTTGGCGCTTTTCACCACCAAATGATCTCACCTACAAAAATTACACTCCATGACATTGAAGTCAAAAACTTCTCTTTCTTGCCCTTGTAAATTTCTATCAAACTGATTTGAAACACTTACAGTACGAACAGCAGAAAAGGTTTCTGTCACACAATCAGATATTGATGCTTGGGCCATTCCATGAGCTTTAAATACAGGTATGGTTGATCGCTTGTAGATAGCTTCAGAACACTTAAAACTAATCAAAAGGAGGCAGCAAACGGCAAGCAAGTAGAGAAACTATAGCCTCAATCCAGATAGCAACAGTTTCAAAAGAAATAGTGCATACAAAAACTGAATTCAAACTCATTTAGGTTTTTGATTATTATTAATGATGATAAAAAATTGTTGAGGGAAAAAGAAACAAGGAAAAGAAGCCTGATTGTCCTTGTAGTAGAAAGTCCATAAGAAAATGTACAGAGAAGTGTAGTAAAACATTCAATAGGGAAAGAACACTTCTATACTTTTTTATTATGCTAAATAGAATAATTAAACCTTGAATAAACAGAATAAAAAGAACAAGCGTCAGAAAAAAGAATGCTTCCGCAAGGAGAATATTTACCAACTAATACAGACACTGTAAGCATCAGAATCCCCAAGATAGGTGCCAACTGGGGCGCCAACACAAAGAGTATGCACATAGTTCCAGTTACCTGCAACGAGAGAAGGACAGAAGACATATGTCAACAGTTTCCGAGTAACAGATCACAAATCGAAATGACGTAAAACGATGTGCTTCTGAAACTCTCTTATCATGAGAGTATTTAAGATACCAGGAAACAAAGCTCACTTTCGCAATAGTATAGAGTGTCTTGCCTCAGAAAGTGCTCTGAAACCACGATCCCTTGAGACGTTCTCGCTCACAATGCTATGAAGAGAACCCAAATCAGACGTTACTAAGGCACTAATTTCACCAACCTATCACAAGCACACAGACGTGGCTTAACCATATCAAAAATGTAAAAACAATTCAACTAGCTGTAAACAAAACCAGTATCACGTACCTTGTACCGATCAAAAAACGCCACCTACACTCAACATTTAGAAAACACATGAAAATCCAGTACTGAAATTTAAGATATCAAGCAAACCCAAACGATGACAAAGCTTACACCTTTTGAACCAAAATTCTTCTGAAAATCTGCGCTCTAAGTGTTGACATGATCTTCTCCCACACAGTGTTCATGTTCACAACAAAAATTACAGTGAAAATCGGTTCCAAAGAGTACAAGATTCCAATTTTGCTTAGTAACCTCCACAGAGGCTCCTGTCTCGCGCCAATCAACACTTCGAAAAATCGCCCTACAATCAGCGAAATTGCTAACAGTTACAATTACGAACTTAAAAGAACAGGAGTTTATGATGATTTTCTCATAAACTGAACTCAATCAGATCCATACCTGAAAATATAGGCATAGAGAGAGTACACATAGTGCAACAAACCAACGATAACGCAGAAATAGCTAGCCTAAGCTTATGCGCAAACAAAAGACTGCAGAGGAGGTCCCAGTTTATCGCTTTCGGCGGCGACCGCACCGTCTCGTCGCGGTCGTCGGAGGCGTCGACTTTCGGGTCTGGTTCGCTGACAATCGGGTCGGACGCCGGTCCGGTGACGTAAACACAAGAAATCGAGCTGGTTTTGGAGCTCCATTTCTTCGCGGAGGGTGGCGAGAGAAGACGCGATTCGCTGAGAGTAGAAGTCAAACCCCGAGACCTGAAAGAAAGTTGGTGGCGTTTGAGCTTATCTTTGGCACGCGCGTGGACGACATGCACTGGGGGGCGCGTGACATTCGTTTGGAGAAGCATGGCGCGACTTGCAGAGGCCATGAGAAATGATGAGGGAACTGTCCAAGTTATAGGGAATTCGTAATTCTATAATAGGAATTTACTATCCTGTGCACACTCGTACCTCGTAAAACGAAACTGTTCGTCCGATTTCGAGACCAAATCTTATCTGTTCTAATCCAACGGTTAAAAAACCAGTTAACTACTATCCTGTGCACACTCGTACCTCGTAAAACGAAACTGTTCGTCCGATTTGGAGACCAAATCTTATCTGTTCTAATCCAACGGTTAAAAAACCACTGAACGGAAGTCAAAGACGTATTATCATTATTTTTTTGAAGAATTAAACTTAATTATTTCTATTTTAATTATTAAATTGTAAATTATATTTTTGAGTAATGTTTAGAAAATATTTTTTAAATTATATAAAATTTATTACATTACTTTAAAATTAAATTGTTAATTTTGTACCTACTTTTTTTTTTTTACTATAGAAAGATATCTTTAACATTCGGATTAATCTTTATTCGAGTCGTATAAATTTCTTACGAGATGAAAACTTTGACTTTAAATTTTAAACGTTACATACATAAGAGCGGTTTGAACTCGTGATCGTAATTTACGAATTAAACTAAAGGAATCTCTCGTCAACTCAGGCATGTAATTGTACGGACTCTAATTTTCAACCTTAAACCAACTGAAAACAATTGTAGTGGTTGAGACGAGCTGGAGGTGAGGGCAAAACAGTAATTAAGGGAGAATCGAAAACACGTACACGTGTCTCGTCGTGAATGTTTAGTTCAGAGATGGGCTCTTCACGGGATGGTGGTGGTCTCTTGCCTCTGACTCTTCGAGGCCTCAAAGTCGATCGAATCTCACGAGACAAACACACACACTCGCACAAGCTCTCTCTCTCTCTCTTTCTCGCTGTCTGTCTCTCACCGATTTCATCGCGAACTTGATTCTGCATCTTGTGATTCCGTGGAACCCAGCGTATCAAAATCATGGCGCGGACGTCAATCGCCAGCCGTTGATTTTTGTTGAAGTATACTGATTAGTGTTGGACTTATGCTGTTGTTTGTCTAGTTCTATGGCCTTGTTTCGGCGGATTTTGATTTTTGTTTCATTTATGTGTTTGTTACGTGGACTTGACGCGAGTGCTGGTGATGCGGATCCGATTTACAAGTAAGCTCTCTTTTTCCTGTTCTTTTTCGGGTTTTTTAACTGTTTTATCTCGCTTAAATTTTTCTCTTTTTTCATAGCGTCGTGTTCAGTGGTCGTTTAGATTCATTTCAAGGTAATTGAACTTGATTGGTTTCGTTCCTGATTGTAAAGTTGAGTTCTTTTCTACTATAATTCCCCCCGATTACATCAACGTTCGGGATTCAAGGAAATGGTGACAAAAGAAGGCTTTTGTGATGAGAATTAGTGGTGCAAGCTTAAATTTGATTAAATGAGTTTGCTGTAGATTGAACAGAAAGCAGCTAGTTCTCTGTTTGTGGTCTCTCCATATAATAATGTAAATTCAATTGGTTGAGGTGGAATAAGGGTCACGAACTTTGTATGAATTCTAAATTTTGAGGATTTGTTGGGAAATAAATAATGATGTAGATAAGTATTGAGTATCCCATAGATTACTGTCTCTTCTTTTCCGTTGTATGATTTTTCTACGATGGTATCATTCCTATAATTAGGACTGTTATTCATTTTCCAGGGCCTGCTTGGAGCAGTGTGAGAAAAGTGGATGTGTTGGGGAAAAATGCTTCCAACACTGTAAATTCTCATCTGATGGTAAACAAATTGATGGTCCATGGTACATGCAAGAGCCACTGTATCTGAAGTGGAAACAATGGGATTGTCGTGGTGATTGTCGATACTACTGCATGCTTTTCAGGGAGGAAGAAAGAATGAAACTTGGTGGCAAGCCTGTCAAGTATCATGGGAAATGGCCATTTCAACGTGTTCATGGAATTCAGGTTCACCTTATTTTTTAATTGGTCACAATTTTATCTTCATATACTGTTCTAGTACTTATGTCTTCCACCTCTCCTAACATGTAATATCACTGTTTCAAGGAACCTGTTTCTGTTGCTTTCTCTGCACTTAATCTCGCCATTCAGTTTCATGGCTGGATATCCTTTTTCATTCTTATATACTACAAGCTTCCATTGATGCCAAATAAGAATACTTATTACGAGTTTACGGGCTTGTGGCATATCTATGCAATCCTATCAATGAATGCCTGGTTCTGGAGTGCCGTTTTCCACAGTCGGTAAGTGTCATAATACTCAGAATGTACTTTAGGCTCTGATATTTTCCTTGAAGCATGATAGCAGACTACCAACTGATTCATGGTGGTTCGTAGGAAAGAAATGTTGTTGAAAATATATTCCAATTATATGCACATATGTTACCATTGTTGATGTTCTCGTTTATGGATAGGTATATTGTTTAATAGCATGCATATGCAAGGAATTTTGGCACCATTTGGTCCTTATGTTGTACTTCTTCTCTAAATTCGCTGCAGAGATGTTGAGTTGACAGAGAAGCTATATTATTCATCTGCTGTGGCATTACTTGGGTTTTCCCTTATTCTAGCAATATTGCGAGCTTTCAACGTTAGAGATGAGGCTGCTAGAGTCATGGTTGCTGTTCCAGTGCTTGCATTTGTTACAACACACATCATGTATCTGAACTTTTATAACCTTGATTATGGTAATTCTTTCTTCAGTATTTTTCCGAAACATACACCGTGAAGAAAACAGTTGAATAATGTTCACGTCTAAATTGCTTGTCCGTTTACTAACCTACTATTATGAATTGCATTCTGTGATGTTAATCTATGCAGTTGTATGTTTAATTATAAGCAGTTTTACAATATTCTGGTCTATTGCATCCCATATTTTCTTGTCTTGACCCGTTTGTTTTCTGAACCATTTTCATTCTGGTTTTAGACCATACTAAATCCCAATAACTTATTGTTTAAGATTTTGCTACAAGTTTGAACCTAACCAAAATGAAAATTGGATAGGAGCAATGGCCAGCGTAATGTTGTTGTCTTATTTTGGGATCAACAACAGGATAGGTTTTTGGAATTTACTAGTTTTATATGGATTGCACTGGTCCTTTTGGAGGTTTCAGAGGTCCCTATTTCTTTGCAGGTTTAAACTTGAAAGTTTGTTTAGCCATGGGAGTTGCTCAGCTTCTCATTTGGGCAATTTGGGCTGGTACTAGTCACCATCCATCCAGAAGGAAGTTGTGGATAGTGGTTGTATGCGGGGCTCTGGCTTCACTTTTGGAAATATACGACTTCCCCCCTTTTAAGGGTTTTGTGGATGCTCATGCTCTTTGCTATGCTACTACCATCCCACTTGCTTATCTTTGGTGGGGTTTTGTGAGAGATGATGCTGAGTTTAGAACGTCAAGTCTCCTGAAGAAAACAAAGTAGACATTCTGTGAAAATGCCTGCAGTGAGGAACAGTAGGACGATTTGTTTTCTGTTGCACCGCTGAAAAGCAGTTTGTTTTCCTCCTGCATTCTCTTTTTCCCGAATGTTTACATGTCAAGTCCTGTCATTTTGTACTTGCCTCTGGAGATAGCCAGACTCCGCTGAAATTATGGTATACACGTTTGCACTTGAACTTTAGGTCACTGCGACCTTTTTTGGTGCAGCAATTTGTTTTTTATAAGTAGGGGTTTTTGTTCTTCAGAGGATGATTTCATGGTTTGTACTAATTTGATGGAGAGATCAGAAATGACTTAGAATCATCATCTTTGAATTCAATTGGTCTTGGTGCTTGTATAGCCACACTGTTCTCCTAATGGAGCACTTTGAAATGTATGGCGTTACAATTTTATCAATTCATTTTGACAACCAGTAATAGTCTGTAGGAACTGCTGAGGGTGTTCTGGAATTCGGAGTATCTTTTTTTTAATTGCCCACGAGGTGTCTTCAGAAGGTCTCAATTATAAAAAGACATCTTTAAATTATTCACACCTAGATTAATTCTTGCTCGAGTTGGGTAAGTCCTTTGTAAGAAAAGTTTTAAACGGCTGTATATATAAGAAAAGTTTGAACTTGCGATCTCACTTAAGTCAAAAGAGTCCTTTATTAACTCTTCAAAAGAGTCCTTTATTAACTCTTCTGCGTTTTGAGGTTGAAATTTTAAGTATCTTTGTTCTCATTTCGTTGCGTCTAAAAAATTTTCTATAACAGGTGGTAAGTGACGTGCTTACGGAGAAGGTTCTCTTGCACTGGTGTGTATTATTCTAGAGGGCATTTGTGTGCAATTCTAGCTAACATGATTTTGATCACACATTGTAATCTTCTGCTGGAAACTTGGAGCTTGTAGCTTTCCTCTGACAATAAAGGAAACTAGAGAATCATAAGTGTCTTGATCTGTTGGCCATAACAGATGTTTTCTTACTTCTTAGAGATGACTGTATATAGAATTTAGAATATACCCTTTTACCCATTTCGTCAAACTTTGGAGCAAGTCATGGCATTTTTTGCCTCATGATTCCATTCTGGTAAAATTCTTCCCAGAAAAGGGATACTGAAACTTATACAACATATACTATATACAGTTCCTATACTTTTCCTCAAACCTTGGAACAAATGGCATTTTTTGCCTCATGATTCCATTCTGGTAAAATTCTTCACAGAAAAGGGTAGATTCTAAATTCTAACTTTGGATACTGAAACTTGTACAATAGCATACAAAATCAGCTACTGGTTTTCCAATAGGTTTAGTTGACCTGTCGCCTGAGTTTTTGATTGATTTTTTAATGTATGATGCAGCTTTATCTTAATATATCTGAGTAGTTTTCAAAAAAAAAACATAGAAAATCAAATAGAGTAGCTCCATAATGATGTGTCAGCATTAGTTTCTACGTCATCCCCATTTTCTCCGCCGCAGTGCGGTGGAGGTATTAACATTGCTCTGGCCATGTCCGCCAACAATCCTGGCATGTCGAAAACCGCCTCCTCATCCAGGAAAAACACATCCTCCTCTGCAGCCAACGTGGTTGTCGCTGTCGTAGCTTCTGTCGCTGTATTACTCTCCTCTGTTAATTCATGAGCAAACTCTAACTCCGGCTGCCGGAACGCTTCAGCAGCCTCTGCAGCCGCCTTCTGAATGTCCTTAGCCTCACCGGAAGCCGGCACTGGCAGCCGCCACGCAGAGTCGGCGAAATTCAAGCACGCTGACCGCCCCTTAAGAGCCAGCGCCGCCACATCGTGAGCTCGAGCCGCCATTTCCGCGGTGGGAAAAGTCCCGAGCCATATCCTCGACTTCTTGTTAGGCTCTCTAACTTCACAAACCCACTTGCCGGAGTTCCTCCTCCTAACTCCTCGGTACACCGGATGCCGAGTCTCCCTGAACTTCTTCCTTCCAGCCCGCTTCTTCGGATAGCTCGACGCCAAAATCACCTCTTCGTCTGAAAAATGGCGTCGAGAACCAATAACCCCATCCGACATAGGAGAAGACACAGTCCCCGGCAACTCCATAGACCACTGCTCCATCGACCCAAGTGAGAAAACATCCATAGCACCTTAAAGATTAAGTCTTTCAGTTGTTTTTCTAGTCAAACAAGTCGTAAACTAGCTAACAGAGTACTTTAGTGAAGTCGGTGTACAGCAATGGTTTTGCATGGACTTATGGTCTACTTATATATATGTTATTTATGGATAAAGTGGTGATGATAGTGGCAGTGTTTTGTTATACGAGAGATGACGTTTTCAATAAACGGAAAGAACACGGAGAAGGTGATAAGGAGAGTGGTTTGATGGGCATGGCTAAGAACCAGCTGTATCTGCTTCGGACAAGTTGCTTTGCTTCCGGAAGTTGGACGTTGAACTTTTCCTGAGCTGACACGTATTGATTTGACTCCATTCTGGAAGCACAGATAATTTATATACAATAAGCTCACGTGCTTTCGTCTCTTTTTCCATTTTAATTATTATATTTAAAATATTATATTAACTCCATCCTGGAAGTTTAGATATGTTAATTGTTAAATACAATAAGACCACGTGCCTTCGCCTCTTTTTCCATTTTAATTATTGTATTTAAAATATTATATCATTTTATCCAAAGTGTTAGACAAATTTATCATTATATTTTATTCAAAATAATGTAATTTTTATTTTTGTGATTTTTCTACGACTGAATAATCCGAATTATAAAAATTCTTAATTAAAATATGATTTTAACTCGATACTTTTTTAAAAGAGTTGCTTTTTGAAAAATACAATACAATAAAAGTTGAAAATTATGTTCAGAGATGAGTTATTGTCTATTGTTGACCTCTATCTTAAAATCAGTAGGAAATACTAAGAGGGGCATTAAAGAAATTGGTAATCAAGTTGACCCAACTGTGACCTATAATAGAGTATAATTGAAACTATAATGATTAAAGAGTGATAAGGTAACTTTGTGACTTGTATAGTTCAAGTGACTAAACTATCTTAGTTTTTAAATTATTGGTAAAGCCTTTTACCCTTAAAGCAAATATAAAAGCATGTTAAATTATATTAGACTAAAAAATGTATTAAAATATGAATTATTAAAAAATAATAAAAAATTAAAAAGGATTTAAAAAAATGAAAGATTTAGTAAAATGGTAGGGTTGGAAAGCATTTTGCAAGTTGTGGAAATTAGAGGTAATGTGAAGTAGTGAGATGTTTGGCTTAAATGAAACCTCTTCTCTTCCTTTTTCTTTTTCTCTTCTTACACATCCTCAAAATCTTTTTTAAAAATTAAGAAAAGATGAACCTTAGCTTAAAGCTTCCTTCTTTTCTCTCCTTCCCTTTTTCTCTCCGTATTTTTTTTTCTTCTTTCCCTCACTCACGTTTTTTCTCTTCTTTAAATGCAAGACAACAATTCCTCTTTCTCTTTTTACCCTTAATGATTATAAAATGCCCTTTTTACCCTTCCTTATATTAGAGGTAATGTTTTAAAAATTAAATCAAAAATTAAATAAGTAAAACAAAAAATTTAAGATTTAAAAGATTTAACCAAAATTAAACTATTATAAAACAGGCTAAAAATTAAATAAAATTAAATAATTT
>JANITW010000007.1:56798503-56817073 GCA_027564335.1 Erythroxylum williamsii
ATGTAGGGTCTACTGGGGTCCACATAAATGGACGGCATCCACCCCACTGGACAGAGTAGGGACATGGTAACTTGGATAGGGGATTTGGGGTGCAATACAACCCATTTTAACCTTGAAGAAGATGGTTTGTCAGAAGTGAAAATATGCTAAGATTTGCCAGTGGCTCGACTCCCAAGTAGGGTGTAAGATGCTGAGTTCCAGTAAATTGTGTGTCCCTAAACATATGATTGAATCGTAGTAATAAATCATGTGGATAACAACTAAAACAACGGGTTGAATGTCTCTAACTTTGCAGAAATATAGGATTTTCTTGAAGAAGGTTGCTGATAGAGGCAATAGTTTAGCAGCAAACAACTTGTCAGAAACAGAAAGGGCTTCAAGGTCAACCTTTGCCAGTAGTTATGCTTCAGTGATGCTAAAAAGTGTGCAAGAACGATATCCACAATTTTCATGTCAGCAGAAACTGGGAGTACCAGTCCAACTAGGACTTGGAGGACACATCTCTTCAGCTCTTGGTAGCTCCAGCGTCAGCTCCCTAACCTTTCCTAATCATCAACAAGCTTCAAGCGCTAGAAACTCTACTCATCAGCTTCCACATGGAAAATCAAATCTGATTGGCAACAGAATTTTGGCTCAGCAGCCATGTTTTGGCAATCCTGCTAATCCTCTTCTTTACGAGGGAAATAGAACAGGAACTACTGGATCAAATCCAAATAGATGTCCACTGCTCAACTACCAACAACAGTTTCAAAGTCAACCAAATCTTGATCAAAACTGCAACAACCCATCTGATTACAAACCTGCTTCAGGAATTGGAAACAACATAGCATGTGTCAGCAATTCTTGTTCATACGTGAACAATATAAGCTCTAACAATCCTGGAATGCAAATGGTTGGTGGTGGAGGGCGCTTAGAGATGCGACAAAACAGCTTCCATGGTGGTAATGGATTTATGAATTGGAACATAAAAGACCACATGAATGTTACACCGATAGGGGATGGTTCTTTCAATTATTTGGTTCAGTCAGGGAAAGCAATTGCTGGCCAATTGCCAGCATCAATCACTGGGACTAATCAGGACAATCGTCCAGTGGTTCCACCTACTACACAGCAACAGAACGGCCTTAGAACTGGAGCAGAAGAAATCGATCTTTTCGACATAATCAATGATGGATCTGCCTTAGATGACATTCTTAACCAGCAACACATGAATGGTGACGTTGGTGAAATTCTCTCCCAGCCGGCCATCTATCTAACTCATAATCAGGTGCATAAACATTCTCACCATTTTATCAAGTCGGACTAATCGTCATATTCTATTCTTCTGTTCAATGATATTTTAATTTGTATAGCAGCAAGTTGGAGATGGATTCAATTTTCCTTCAAACAAATCATCCCAACCTGAAATCGACTTCTCTAGAAGCAATTCCTATAAAGCTGAAGTA
Organism: Erythroxylum williamsii; assembly: GCA_027564335.1. NCBI lineage: Eukaryota > Viridiplantae > Streptophyta > Magnoliopsida > Malpighiales > Erythroxylaceae > Erythroxylum > Erythroxylum williamsii. The sequence goes on from JANITW010000007.1 coordinate 56,799,949, forward strand.
AACAGTCCTGGCAACAGGCCTGTGAATCCTAACTCATACCAACAAATCGCTGCTTGGAATGATCAATCAGCACAGGCATGTATCTGTTTATATGTTCCTATGCATAATCAGAAGAACAATAATATTCAGTTCTTTTGATACTCTTTTTATATGCACGTGTAGCAACAAAATCGCGAAACTATCATGGATGCTGAATACAATACAACAAAAGGGATTCAGGTTAGTGGCTTAACTTTCCAAGTTTCATCCTTCTACATCTGAGATTATGAGATTATAACATAATAATGGAAGGTTTTTTTTTTTTCCCTTTCTTCCTCTGCAGAATTGGAGCGAAGAGTTCTTGAATTCCTGGTTTGATGATGCAATCTTCTAAAGAGATGGCCTTAAAAGTACCAAATGTAGGATTTTTAAAGTTTTTTTTTTGTGGAAGATCATACCAGTACTTCAATTGTAAACTTGCTGGGACTGTTGTTTCACTCAGCGAAATGACTTAAGTAGTTTACGCTATGACTAGCAAGGGGTTTGTAATTTGAGTGAATCCCTACTTAATTTGTGAATTTATATTTAATTAAAATATAAAATAGTTAGTTATATTTAATGAACTATAAAATCGATTTTATTATTTTATTTTTAAAAATATTTTATTTTTATTATACTATAATAAAATTATCGAAAATAGCCTCTCTATTACGTAAGAGGAAGGTTGTATATTATCATATTTCCTTAAATTCACCGAGTATAAAGATGACGAAGAAGAAAGCTTAAGCTGGGTAATAATTGACTTATTTCAGGGATATAAACGTCATCTTTTTGGCCCTAAAAAAAATCCCAAATCAATTCATTTTTTAGGGTTTTGAAAGCATTCTTTTCAAAGGTGGATAATTTCACAAGTTCAAGTATCTCTTTGATTTCTTTTCTTATAAGAGGCCCATAACTTTCCATCGCCGTTGACCCAATGGCAACCCTCAAGGAGATCCTAACACGCCGGCCAGTGGCGGCGACAATCCGTCTAACAGTCCCGGCGGGCGGCGCCCGGCCCGCTCCACCGGTGGGTCCCGCTCTCGGTCAGTATCGTCTCAATTTGATGGCCTTTTGCAAGGACTTCAACGCGCGGACGCAGAAGTACAAACCCGACACCCCCATGGCCGTCACGATAACAGCATTCAAGGACAACACTTTCGAGTTCATCGTGAAATCGCCGTCCGTCAGCTGGTACTTGAAGAAGGCGGCGGGGGTCCAGTCCGGTAGCAGTAGGCCCGGTCACGCGGTGGCGTCAACGGTGACGTTAAAGCATGTGTACGAGATTGCGAAGGTGAAGCAGTCGGACCCGTTTTGTGAGTACATGCCTCTTGAGTCCATTTGCAAGTCCATTATTGGGACTGCAAATACAATGGGGATTAAGGTTGTTAAGGATTTGGCTTAAAAAAATTCAATCTTGAAACTTCAATGGAATTGTGTACTTCTGGTTTGGAAGTGTGATTTTACTTGTCGGGTTGATTTCAGTATCACAGATGGGTTTTAGTAGCATTACGATTCTGGATTTTGCCTTCCACTTGTTCGATGAAATTCCGTTCTTTCTCTCTCGTCGTGTGGTTTCTCTTTAGAACTTAACTGATTGCATTGGGTATGGATGGCATTGGGATATGTTGCTCAGTTCTTTATCTGCTGATCCTATTATCTCATTCATATATTTATTCAGGACTCAGATAAATGTGTGGATAAGATAATTCGTAAGAGAGATGTAACAACAAAGGTGAAAACAGATCACAGCTTTTGCCTCTCAAGGTTTTAACAGAGTTGGAACACTAAAAGTGGAGAGATGATCCAATTCCGATTTTAATATCGCCTCAGGCGCCTCGCCTTATGCAGGCTTCCAATCTTATTTTGGGCATGTGCGAGTTACTCTTTTGTAATTGATCTGTTGCTCATCGACATATTTATCGAGAGAGTAATAGATTTATAAATTAGTTAGCCTTTCAGGCAGCTCACTTTATTGTTAGAGTTATTTTTTTGACACTACACCTTTTAGATGCTATCACTTTTTCACTTAGGATTAATTAAGGACTTGTGTCTCACGCACTGTTTTATAATTCACTCTTATTTTTCTTTAAAAAAAAAAGAGTAAAGAATATTCAAGTGTCACGAAAGATAATAAGAAAACATTAAATCCTGTTCCTTTTTAAAAGACCATAAAATTGCTGAAAATAAGGAAATAAAAGTGTTACCTTTATTAATAATAAATATGAGGTTTTATTTGGTATTTATACCATTTTTTCCTATTATCCCAAATAAATTGATGTTCTCATTTATTATTTTACTTGAATAATTTAATTATATGATTATACTTAAAAATCTTTTTTATATTTAATTGCCTACAGAAAAGCTTTTTTTATATTAAATCTAAAATAAATCGCAAATAATGAACCATAAAAAATTTAAAAATTAATATTTCATTGGAAATAATCATTATAGTCAGTTAAAATATAATTTTAAATAAAAACTGAAAAATAAAATTATTTATTTTCTAAATATTTTTATTTGTTTTCAATAAAAATTGATTTTGATATTTAATTTTAAAATGTTATATTTTTATCATACAAGAAGAAAGCGCGGGTCATGATTGGCTTATTAACAACAACTAAGGGATATAAAAGTCATCTTTTTGTCTTTATCGGACCAGTGGGCCCTTAAAAATATCCCAAACACATACAAACTCTCTCTCTCTCTCTCTTTTCATTTTTAGGGTTTTGAGAGGAGATCGAGTTGATAAGTTTCCTGTCGGCTTAGGACGTTGAATCGGTTCTTTTCAAAGGTAGATGATTTCACAAGTTTTAGTTTCTCTTTGGTTTATTTTCTTCCGTTTGCCTTTGATTTTCCGTTTGGCTCTCGAGAAAACGGGAGAAAGAAAACAAGTGTTTTCCTCCTGTTTCTGTGATAAAGATGTGATTTTTTATCCTTTTTGGTAGATCTGGTCGTTTTTTGTGCAGATCTGTGCATAGGATGTGTTTTTCGGTGATAAAGTTGATTTCTTTTGTGTTATGTTATTTGTTGTTTGAAGGTTTTCTTCTTTTGCTATTCACAATATCTGGTGTGTTGTTTGTATGTTGCAGGCAAAATGAGGCCAATTTTCTGCGGAAACTTTGAGTATGATGCGAGGCAATCTGAGCTTGAACGACTGTTTAAACGTTATGGGAGAGTTGAAAGAGTAGACATGAAGTCTGGTAAGTTTGTTCTCTTCTTGTTGTTTTTCTATTACTTGATCGCTTCTTTAGTGTGAAATTGCTATTCCACGGAGCATCCCTTTGTGCCCTATTCGGAGAAACCAATATTGTTAGATAGATAATATGCTTGAAGTGTATCTGTTGTCAGAATGAAAGATAATATTTGTTTTCGATGATTCTGATTTTATATTTGAAACAAGTTTTGAGGGGCTAAATAATCAAAAGATCCTGAATGAAATTCCTTTGTGTCTGATATTGGATTATCATCTGGTCTTTGAAACTGTGTTTTGATGCAGTTTCTATGTCCAAACCATGGAAGTAATGATTACACTTTATGTGGTTCAATTTTTACTTGCTATTTAACAAGGTGAAATTGGTTTGAGAAGCCAATATGTTGATGTGTTTTAAGTACAATCAACGATCAACAAGCAATAACTAATTGTTTAGCTACTGAGAACTGAAATCAAGATTAGTAGGATTGAATTGTTTGAAATAATAAAAATTACTGAATGCAAATAATATGACAGTAGGATTGGATAGTTTAAAATAATAAAAAGTACCAAATGCAAATAATATGACAGTTTCTGATTGTATAAAAACTATCCTATAAATTTCTTATTCGGCACCCTTATCTCGAATGACTCTGCAATTCGGACATCAACCTCAAAAAGGTGAATTCAGTCTACCGTGCGTCTAGCAATCGCCCTTATCACCAGAAGTGCAGCAGTATCACTTTCACCAGCATTTGAGTTCGTGATTCAGTAGCTGCAATCTTTCCTTGTTGAGTAGCAGTGGGGGGTTTCAGGATATGTTAGAGGAACCAGAAAAGGCATATTTTTTGACGTAAAACCCCCATATTCAACATTTTCTTTGACGCAGGATTATTTTCGGAAATCCATACTCTTCCTGGCTAATGGTGGCTCTTCAGGACTATATTTCCTGCCTGTGACAAGCTTTTCTTCTTGTATTCAAGAAGAATCATTCTGATCCGCAATGACAGAACCATACCAATTTTCCTCAAGTCACTATTGCCCTTCATTCCTCATGAATTTTGCCCAGCCTTCAATTTTGGACATGTTTCAAGATAGAAATCATTGCCGACCTCACAGCAGAGGCAGCAGATTAGATGGAGAAGACACTATATTCACTGACCCATCATGAGACACATCCACTTTTGGATTCTCTTTCCTTGACATCATTTAGTCCATCGCACAAGGTCTGTTACTACTTTTACTGGTAACTTGGTTTATAGATTTGACGAAGGTTGCCAAAATATTATTCGAGGGTTTGGTTTTAATCGGTTGGTGTAGTGCTCTTCAAGACAGTCCTTTCTGATATTCTAGAATCCTTTGACGGGAGGATTCTTATCTTGTTGCATTTGGTGAAAGTGTACGATAGAAATAAATTGCTTACATGTTATACTGACTATGCTTGTAGGATTTGCTTTTATCTACATGGAAGATGACAGAGATGCTGAAGATGCAATTCGTGGTCTTGACCGGATGGAATTTGGTCGCAAGGGTCGTAGACTTCGTGTTGAATGGACAAAGGTAATACATTATTTGTGTAGTTGATATTAAATCCAATTTTTAATATTTATAGAGTTATATTATTTGATATTCAGCATCTTTTGTAGGATTGTGTTTGTAGTGATGTTAATGATTTGGACTTGCTATTGATTATTGTTCTGTTCTTCTGATTTTGAAGCAAGAGCGAGGCATAAGAAGGCCTGCTGGTGGTGGTTCAAGGAGATCAGCTAATAATATGAGACCTTCTAAGACATTGTTTGTTATTAACTTTGATCCTCACGACACGAGGACAAGGGACTTGGAGAGGCACTTTGAGCCATATGGGAAGATAGTGAGTGTAAGGATTAGAAGAAACTTTGCATTTGTCCAGTATGAATTACAGGAGGATGCCACCAAAGCGCTGGAAGCTACTAATATGAGGTTTGTTTTCTTTATTGTTTTTACTGCAGCTCTATGTTTTTCTAAATTTTCTGTGTTTCAAGAAGGAGTTTGAAGGTTTTGTCCACTTGTCTGTTTGCGGTGTGCAGCAAATTGATGGATCGAGTAATTTCAGTGGAATATGCAGTTCGAGATGATGATGAAAAGAAGGATGGATACAGTCCTGACAGGACTCGTGATAGGTCACCTGAGAGGCGAAGCTATGACAAGAGACGATCTCCAAGTCCTTATCGAAGGGAGCGTGGAAGCCCTGATTATGGTCGTGGTCCTAGTCCATACCGTAGAGAGAGGGCTAGCCCTGACTATGGACGACATCGGAGACCAAGTCCAAATTCCTATAAAAGAGATAGGGCTAGTCCTGAATATGGACGGGTCTCGAGCCGCAGCCCTTACAGAAGAGAGAGAGATGAAAGTGATCCTGTTCGTGGCCCCAGTCGCAGTCCATATTGTAAGGAGAGGGTTAGTCCTGATAATGGTCATGGACCTAGTGATAGTCCTTATCAAAGGGATAGGCGTAGCCCTGAAAATGGTCGTGGCCGGAGTCTCAGTCCGTATGGGAGAGAGAGGGCAAACCCTGACAATGGCCGTGGTTCAAGTCGTAGTCCCAGTCCACGTAATCGTCGACAGGCCAGCCCAAATTCCCTACCTGATGAAAGAGACAGCCCAAATGATGGAGTTGAAAGCCCCATGAATGACAGATATCGCAGGTTTGCCTAAAACAAGTTATAGTTTCTTAATACCGATGTACCAAGCAAATATTAATTTATATTTTTGTATTCAGTCGATCACCCGCAGGAGACGAGTGACACTAATCCAGAAGTGCTTCGAGGGAATCTGGCTTTGTCTTGATTGCGATAGTTGAATGGCCGATCATGCTATCTGCATTATTCACTTGTTGCAAGAACTAGCGTTCAAAAATCAATGTCATGTAGAATTTAGTTATAGTGTTAGACTTGGCAATGTATCCTTCAAATTTTTCGCAGAATCGGGTGGATCTTGTTATTTGCCTTAAAACTAGATCAGTTTTAGACTCTGTCAGACTGGTATTGTTGGAATTCATGTTGGACTCATCGCATTTTCTACTTCTCTATCCCTTCATCTCTGTCTTCTAAAGCTTAACTAGCACGCCTGAGGCATCGTCATAACTTCATGGTGGATGCATTTGATACGGTTGCTTTGTGTGTCATATGAATTGAATTTATTAATAAATTAGATTTAATTATGTTAATGAAATTGAATTGAATTGAATTTACATTAATGTATTACGTTTGTAGGCTCTCAAGGGATGTGGATCGATAGTTAAGAGCGGAGCTTGACTTTAGTTAGGTCTCAGTTTTAATTTCATGCTAGCTCTTTTTGTAAGAACCTGGGCAGTTAGGGTTTTACCTGTAGATGGAGAATTAGTTAGGTCTTCAATGATAAGGTGTGTTCGTTTGGTCCGTTTATGGGGTTTTTTCAAAATTTTTTTTAAAAAAAAACATTACGTTTGTAGGATTATATTATGTTAATGTATGACATTTTTTAGATAATAATATGTTAATGTTTCATCTTTTGTAAATAATTTTTTTCATCAACTAAAATCCGGAGTTTTGAACCTGGAGTTTTTAAAGAAGTAGAGTTATGGATATATTCATAAAAATATTTAATTTAATTACAACTTTACTTAAAAACTTAATTAATTAAATTATATTTAAATTTAAAATAATCAAACATTTCATTAAAAAACTTTATTTGTTGATTATATAAATAACATATTTATCTATAACATATTTATAACTAACTTTTTAATTTTTATCACATTTATATTTTTTATTGATTTAATTAAATATTTAAAAAATACCTTATATTATCACGATAATACCAATGCTTAATATTATTGAATATTAATTATAATTATTAAATTTGTTAGTTTTAAATTGTTAATAATATATTATATTATGCATTCACGTCACAGGGTGCCTTTTTATTATATTCATTCTGTTTAGCTAATTGCCACGAGTTGTGACTTCTTAACTTTTTAACTTCTAATTTATATATTGAAAAGTCAAAACATAGAATTTCCCTACAAATGTTTAGTCAATTATTTTAATTACAACTTTAATTAACGATATAATTAATTATATTATATTAAAAATTAAAATAATCAAACATTTATAAAAAAACTTTATTTACTGATTATATAAACATATATTTTATTTATAACACATTTATAAATAACTGATTGATTTTCACCGCATTTATTTTTTTATTGTTGTAATTAAATATTATAAACGTACATTATATTATTAATAAACACAATTATCGTTAATTATATATATTATTAATTATTAATTATAATCATTAAAATAACTAATAATATTTTTTTTGAAGGTAATAATTATTTATTAATTGTTGGTGATATATGTTAATTATTCATTTTATATTATGCATGGACGACCATGCTTAATATTATTGATTATTAATTACAGTTATTAAAGTTAATAATTTTAAATTGTTAATTATTTACTTTATATTATATTATGCATTCACAGTCAGGCGTGCATTCTTTTTATATTCAAATTTTAATGTTAACTTTATGGTTGTTAGTTATAAAGTCTTTCCTCGCAATGGTTTTATTAATTGTTACTCTCTATATTAAAAAGTCATAAGCGTATGTTTTAATATTTACTTAATTTAATAAAATTTTAATTACGATCATTATATTTATTAATTATATATTGTTACTCACCATTGCAATTTATCAAAATTATTATTAATTATTATGAATTATGAATTACTCCCTTTAAATACAAGCAGACGGTTGTGACTAATAATTTGCATTTTATTTATTAAATTTTATTTTTATTTTCATGATATTCTTAATTACAAAATATTTATTTCATCAAATTTTATCTGACAAATTTATTTTCATAACGAATTAACCTAAATTCTTATGTGAATAAATGATCCATGTGACAAACCAAATTTACGTAGATTTTGTCATATTTTAATTATAAAAATTATTTTTAATAACTCAGTAAAAAGAGAAAAAGATTAAATTTTGAAATAGAAGCTAATTTTACAAACCAAATCATATTATCAAATGCTCAAAGAGGATAACTAGAATAACAAAATACAATAAATATACATATCCAATAATAATTTCATGCACTTCTTGAAGTATTTATGTCTCAAATATGCAAAATAATAAATTTAAAAATTTTATTTTCGTATATTTCAACGATAAAAAGTTGACAGTAAACTAAGCATGATAGCATTAATGTTATCCAATCTTGTTTATTAAATAATGGAGTTTTTCAATCAAAAATTAAGTAAAATTCTTTTTTTTCATTTATTATGTCTATATAAAATACATGATAAATAATTAGTTTTCATTTGTATAAATGTCAAGTTATGTCCGCAATTAATCTTTTCAATATTTCTGAAATTGTTTTCCCTGACCACTTTTAACCTTCATTTTTTTAGGTTTTCTTGTTTTTCGTTACCGCCTGATTCATTCTTGAAGTATTCAATAAGTTTAATTTTGTCAAAAAAATGTATTATATGAAATTTTGTTATATTTGTTCTTCACATATTCTCTGCATTGATATGATTATTACTTTCTTGTTTATTTTTTCATATTTCATGACTTACATATACAATTTTATTTTATTAATATACTCACTTACATCATATTTGCATGAATTAACCTTTTTATATATCTCCTGATAATTTGATTGCAAATTTTAAAATTGCACAATATTTATTTATAAATTAAATAATATAACATAAAATTAAATTAAGAAAAATTTTCTTTAAAATTTCTTAATCATGAGCATGTGATTGCGTTTAATACTGAGTTAATTTAAATAAAAAATAAAAAAATTATTCAGATTTATTTAAAATTTTTTAGTCATAGGTATGACTTAATAAGTCACGGGTTAAGTCAAAATCCTAAACTATTTAATATAACCAATTTGTTCAATTGATTACAAAATTAATAATTAAATGATGATATAAATTTTTGCTTTGTAATTAAATTTTTATATTTATATTTACTTTCTATATTTGATCCGTTTATTTCAAATACATTACACTTTACATTTCTTACTTTAAAAAATTTTTCCATTTCAAAATTTTACAAACTAATTTTAATTCATTTTTAATATTCCAACTTATATATTTTTTAATATTTCTATCATAATTCCTTTCTGAATATACATTTAAAATTTTACAACCTAATCTTATTTATTTATTTTTAATATTTTATAATAATTTAACATGTTAAAATTAAATTAAGAGGCATTATATTATTGCGCATTTGCACTGCTAGTCTTTAGACTGTTCTTCTGCACATTAAAACTTCTATGTAGTTTTTAATAATTTAAAGACCAAGTTTTCTTTCCAAATGGATGCTTGATATAGATCTTCTAAGATTACCTTTTGTAGTCCAATATCAAGATTTTGTTTGTTTATTTTATGCCACAATTCATAATCTTAGACCAAGAATTATCGATTGTGTCGTGATGCTATTGGCAAAATCTTCATTTTGCCACACTTTAGGGTACCACATTGTATTTCTTAGATTAAAATAGGATTGGTTTTCGTTTTTAAGGGAAAAAGCTGAAAAGGAAACATATCTTTTCTCTTTTTCCTTTTTTAACGTGTATCGTTGAAACTAATTGTAAAAATTCTTACGTTCAGACGTGATCAATCAAAAGTATTAGTGCAAAACCTCAATTCAATCAAATGCATAGTACGACTGTTTCTTCCTCCAAATAAAATCAACTGACACGTGGCAAAAACCCATTAACCCATGCCACCTTAACCCTTTTCTAGTCACACTAGGAGGTAGGAACCGAACGGGAGTGGCATTTAATGGAAGAAGACAAGTAAGAGGCAAGAAAAGGTTAGAGACAAAGTCTTAGGATTCTCCTTTTGGAATTAGTCAGATGAAATAGATTTGAGATTTAGAGAGAATCTACATAGATACCATCCTTGTCGGCTCGTCTCTTTTAACGTTGCACATTACACGTTTTAACTTCCAAGGAATGTGAAGCCACTTCCAAGACACATATCTAATATAGAATGTGCATACAGTAGCTGTGTGTGTGTGTGTGTGGAAAGATTGATGTTTTTGAGTATGCATGAGTCATGAGATATGCTTTAACCTTATCGGTATTAATCAACTTTTAAGACAGCTTTTTATCAATGTTTTGGGACAAGTGTTAAGATTAAGATAAAGCTTGAAACCGATTGGTTTAAACTATGTGTTTTACTTCTTAGATCCTTATCTATCGGCATAGGTAAAGTTAGCGTTTCTAGTGAGTTATGTCTCTTACAAAGCACACAACCGAAAAGACACAAAGGGTATTGGTCTATTACACGAATTGTTTCCATAAAGCCACTTAGGATCTGCTGTCGTAATTTGGCACTTTTATGTCTGAAGTGATCTATAACAGCTAAGACTAGGGAACTACGTTTCTAGCAATGTTTTGTTAGTGATTAGATAAACTAATTAAGTGCTTTCTTGAAGTCAATAGTGAACAAAGTAAGCAAAAATATTGTTGGTTTGCTCTTAAACAAATTTTTTTTTTAATTCGAGGAAACTCTGTAGGCGGGTCAAGCTGGCACACCTCTTTAAAGATCCAATTGACGCACCATTATACAGACAGGTCAAGCGGGCGCATCTCATCATTGAAGACCCAATTAGTTCTCCATCTACAGGTAAAATTCTGGCTGTCCCAGGCTCTTACAAGAGGGGTCAGTATGGAATCGAACATGGGACCTGACCGAAGTCAAGCTCCGCTCTCAACCATCGAGCCACACCCCTTAAAGGCCTCTTAAACAAACTCAACTATATTTTTAATAGGCTTTCAATTTTTAGTGAAGTGAATTCAGATTAATCTGTATAAATTTTATTAAAATATCAAACATCTTAAATTATGAAGTGAAATATATAAACAAGTGTATAATTAATTTATAAATTTAGACAATTTTGATTTATTAAAAAATCAAAATTGTCTAAGTTATTTTTTATAAAAATTAATAATTGAAACATTTTAATACCACTTTTTAAAAATTAAATTAACATTACAAAATTGAGTAAAAAAAAGTAAACCTACTTGGATAAGAAACAGTATTAAAAATAGAGCCAACAATGTTGTTCTTATCAGTTTCACCCTTTCCGAAGAGATGAGTCTTAAGGTGAAATCGCCAAGTGTGCTTGACGGTGGGCATGAATGTTTCTGATCCATCGTGCTTTTTCAGAATGTCCACTTTGCTCTCCACGATTTAGTCGGCAGGTACGTATTTTATAATCATGGTGTGAATAGTTTAAGAAGTTTCTGATCCCAGGGTTTCCCGATCTCTGTCTCATATACCGAACTTTCAGTTGGACTTTTCAATATCATGTGTCTTAGGAGCAATCCATTGCTTTCTGGAAAAGAGCGTACCGAGTTGAACTTTCGTTTCTCTACGCAGTTTTAAAAGAGAAGGTGGTCTGGAGTTTGGTAAACTTAGAGTCAAACCTGGAAACTATGTGCTCGAGAAAGGAAAGAAGATATTCTATCTGATATTACTTGTTTTATAAAATTTTAGTCATTTATTTTGCAGGATTCACGTGAAATTTACATGAGATCTATATAAATAAATAGCTGAGATTCATTAAACACAATAAAACACTAACACTGTAATTTTAAACAGAGATCTGGACTCTAAGAAAGGAGACTCTTTTAAGTTTAGTGAACAATGGCAATTAGACGGGTGGTTAGCAATGGTGGAGACATTGTTCTTGGTCACAAGTTGTAGTGTAAAACCAAGACTTTTTGGATTCGGGCTCCTCCTGAAAAATGCCGACTTGGACTCCAATGTTGTCCTTTAGTCGTCTCCTATGCAGCGACCGACTTCAGCTTCAAGCTTTTCCTTTAAAGAATCAAATCACGGTTTAATAGTAAAAATTTTGTAGTTTAATTTTTAATTTATCGTTTGATAATTTTTGTTATTTAAATAAATAAATAATTAATTAATTGATCAATTTTTATAAAATAATTTTAATTATTTTAGAAGTAAGTCTTCAAATCAAATATGCCTTCCTTCCCACAAATCACCCCTTGGAAAATAAACAAAAGGATGATATGAACTTAGGAAGTATTGTGTCCAATCAAGTTTACAAGTCGGCTGAGCCGAATAAGTCAGTCCAGAAGTTGAAGTTTTGAGCAGTACACTTATTGCAAACTGCATTTTATTGACTAATCTTGATTAAGCATTAATCTATGATGATTATCCGTTAATCTTGCATTAACTCTTACGTATTTTGAAATTTTAATTGAACTTAACAACCGAGGCTGCTTTGAATCTAATCCATCTGTTCATTTGGCAACATACTAAGAACCTAAAAATTATGCCATTGGTCTGCTTTCACTTTTCACGATTTAAAAACTTACTCTTTTAACATTAAAATTCAAAATCTTAATTAAAAGATCGGATCTTTATTATTATGCATACGAGAACTAAACATGATTGGCGTGAGTGACTCAGCACTCTCATTCTTTAATTAGAGGCTTTAAGTTTAAGCCATGAGAATAGATAAATTTATTTAGCCAGTATTTTATCTCTTACAAACTGACTGTAAGTAGAAATTAGTCTAAGTATAGATTACTAAAAAATGTCTTCCTAAAATTCAGAAAATTTTAAAATACCTTCTAAAATATATACATTTTTTTTTTTACATACATATGTCATGCATTCGAGGTTCGTTGTTTTCGCTGGATACTAGGAGACAAGAACAGAGTATAAAACCAGAACGTGTGTTTCAAAAGTCTCAAGCTGGCAAAACAGAGAAAAGATTGCTCTAAACCTGAAAATTTGACCCCCGTCTCCCTATAAAAACCCCACATAATCCTATCTCCATGACCACTTGCACACCCATCAAAAACAATTCTTTCTCTGTCTCTGTTTCTCTAACACAATCACTGTTGCTCTGTTTTGGTGTTTTACAATATAAGAGATATGTGCCAACCAAATTCTTCTACTCTGTCTTCTCAGGGCAGTTCGGATCACTACACAAACCTTCCATCAATGGAGGACGAGGAACCGGAGAGGAAGAACCTACTTAACCCGTTGATCTTCAAAGGATCAACATGTAGCCAACAGAAAAAACAGACCACGAAACCACAAAAGACCCATATGTCTCTGGCAATCCAAGAGTCCATGTCCATTGCCAAAATTGCTTTCCCCATGATACTGACTGGTCTGTTGCTCTACTCTCGCTCGATGATCTCCATGCTTTTCCTTGGTCGTCTTGGAGAATTAACCTTAGCTGGCGGTTCTCTTGCTCTTGGTTTTGCTAATATAACTGGCTACTCTGTTCTCTCTGGGCTTGCTATGGGTATGGAACCCATTTGTGGTCAAGCTTTTGGGGCTAAAAGACACACCCTTCTAGGCCTAACTTTGCAAAGAACTGTACTTCTGCTCATCTTAACGTCACTGCCCATTTGTTTTCTGTGGCTAAACATGAAGACGATTCTTCTGTTTTGTGGTCAAGATGTGGCCATAGCCACAGAGGCTCAGTCCTATCTTCTTTACTCAATTCCTGACCTCTTAGCTCAATCTTTTTTACACCCTTTAAGAATCTATCTTAGAACTCAGTCCATTACTTTACCTCTAACGTGTTGTGCTACTATTTCGATTCTTTTTCACATACCTATCAACTACCTTCTTGTCACCCACCTGAACTTGGGGATTAAAGGTGTTGCACTTGCTGGGGTGTGGACTAACTTCAACCTTGTTGGACTTCTAATCATCTATATCCTTGTCTCTGGCATTCACGAAGAGACTTGGGGAGGATTGTCAACGGAGTGCTTTAAACAATGGAAGAATCTCCTGAGTTTGGCAGTTCCAAGTTGCATATCAGTGTGTCTTGAATGGTGGTGGTACGAGATCATGATTCTGCTCTGTGGTCTGTTGCTTGAACCAAGAGCAGCTGTTGCTTCCATGGGCGTTTTGATTCAAACCACTTCACTAATCTACATATTCCCATCTTCCCTAAGCTTCAGTGTATCAACAAGGGTAGGTAACGAACTAGGTGCCAACCGGCCAAAGAAAGCAAAGTTCGCTGCCATTTTAGGCCTCTGTTTCAGCTTCATTCTTGGATTCTTAGCTCTGTGTTTTGCAGTTTCTGTGAGGAAGATATGGGCAAGCATGTTCACACAAGATCAAGAACTAATCGCTTTAACATCACTTGTTTTGCCCATAATTGGTCTCTGTGAGCTAGGAAACTGCCCACAAACAACAGGATGTGGAGTACTAAGAGGCACTGCGAGACCAAAAGTAGGAGCTAACATCAACCTTGGTTGTTTCTACTTAGTAGGCATGCCAGTGGCTATATGGTTAGCTTTTTTTGGTGGGTTTGATTTTGAAGGGCTATGGCTAGGTCTGTTGGCTGCTCAAGCTTCGTGTGTAGTCACCATGATCATGGTTTTGGGTGGCACAGATTGGGAACTTGAAGCACAGAGAGCAAAACAACTGACGGGAACAACAGTTGTTAATGTTCATGAAGATCAAGTAACTGAGGAAGAGAAGCTAACTAAAGCTGAAATTCAGGAGGATTCTTTGAATTTGTCTGATAATTCACATGTTCAAAATTACAATTCACTCGTTTAAGTAATATTTTTTCTTGTTTTGTCTGGTTCTTTTGTTCCTGCATGTACAGAGGAGGGGTTGAGGAACTGTATCTAATTATGTCTTCTTCCTGAAGTTCAAATTCATCTCTCAACTTACTTTGTAAAAGAAGTTCCTACTTGATCATGGAAACCGAAATGTAGCTAAAAAGAACAGTTGCTAGAGTTGTCATTTTAGCTCGAATTTGGTAGGGAAAGCTTAAACTAATTCTATTTTGAATTAAATTTATAACGTTCGAGTCTAACCCGACTAATTTTTAATTTTAAAAATTATTATAATTAATGTTTTAAAAATTAAATTAAAACTTTAAACCGATTAATTTTTTTATTCGATTTTTAATTTTTAGTTTAATTCAGTGTTGTTAAAAACTAATTATTTTATTAGTTAATTGACATAAACAAATTAATTTTTTTTAAAAATAATTAATTAATTTTGATTTAATAATTTTTAATTAAATTTTATTTTTTATAAATAAAAATAATCTTTTTAATAATTTTAAAATTCTTCAATTTTATTCAAATTATAACCTATTTATGTCGATATAATACCCGTTAAACCTCAACTCCCGATAATTATAAATTCAACTTATCTTCACAGCTCGATTCAATTTAACAAAAAGAAGATTTGTAAATGCAAGGGAACTATGGAACTGCATCTTTATCGCATTTTTTTAATAAACGTAATGAACATTAAATTTTGTGTGTTCGGTTCGCACTTCACACAAAAAAATTGTTTAAATTGAGGAAGTTTGTCGGCTAATTCTTCCAACCTCGTATCGGAATATATGGGGAAAAAAACGTGCAAAAGATGCAAAGTCAACCTGATCGAGTCACTCTCAAAAGTCGAGACGCCTCAATAGATCTCTTGTTTTTGCCTTTACTTAGGTCTACCTATCTTGGAATAAGAGAATCAGCCTTACATCTGTGTGAGAGAAAATTATCTGGTGTAAATTTTCTCGAAAGATGGTAGATACGGGCTTTTTCCAACAAAACGAAGAAACATGACTGAAGCTCAACCTCATGAAGCAATCTCAGATGCAGCAGAAAGTGTGGGCTACAATTTATAGTGTCGCTTGCTAGTTTTTATGGAAATGATTGAACAATAGCCTGATCGAGCCGGAATTTGAATGGTCGGAAGATGGTATCATAATCATAATGGATTATGTTGTTAGGATCGCAAGAGCAAGAGCGATGGAAAATTACGTGTTTCCAACACAGGACATATTTGTTGGATACCTTCGTGGGTTAGACTAAACCTTCGAAAGATTGGGTTAAAGTCAATTTTGACAGAGCAATAAAGCAAAGATCCACGAAGGTATCCATTAGAGGTTTAATTAGAGATTGTCATAAGAACTGATGTGGGAGGTTTCAGCAGAACCGTGTAAGGGGTTCATCCTTATCTGCGAAGCTTTTGGGTGTTTTCTT
The DNA here is from genome assembly GCA_027564335.1 of Erythroxylum williamsii. NCBI lineage: Eukaryota > Viridiplantae > Streptophyta > Magnoliopsida > Malpighiales > Erythroxylaceae > Erythroxylum > Erythroxylum williamsii. The sequence goes on from JANITW010000007.1 coordinate 56,816,221, forward strand.
AAGACTTACGTTAGCTTAAGATCTAAGTTATCAACGAGTTGTGGTCGAAATGGACTTACTCGAGGTCATTAATATTTTCTCTGACTCACACATAGTGCTAACTGGGGATACCTTTTTGGTGACAAGAATCCAAGAGCTCTTACACCGAATTTGGAAGGTTCAACTTCAGCATGTCTTTCGATAAGAAAACCAATGCACTGACTGCCTAGCAAATCTAGTAGTCATATTACGTTCAGGTCTACATATTTTTCAGGTGTCTCCATTAGGAGTCCAAGAATTTCTCCGTAGAGATGTATGTATAAAGAGCGTTGTATTCCAAAGCTTTTAGTTAATTTTTTTCCCTTGTAAAAAAAAAAGAGAATCAACCTTACAAGTGGGAGCTTTTGTAACTACTCCATACTTGATACTATTAAATCTCATTAACACATTTATTCTGACATCTTACAAAGCAGATGATCTGTTTCTGAAACTTTTACCGAGATGATATACTCTGCTCCATCTTCTCTATTCCTACTCTATCTCATCCGGAGATGATAGAGAATAGGAACAGAGGGAATGAAACAAAGATTTATTTATTGTAAAATTTGTAGCTGAAAGGAGATGATACAAAATAGGAACATAGAGAATGAAACAGAAGATCTCATCCTACTTTTACTAGATTTATGTTAGGATTGTAGATGGTTCATTTGATCAAATTTGAAATTAATAAATTAAATTTGAGGTTTGAATAATTTGTTTTCATTCATAAAATAATTTTGTTTTAGTATTAAGTTCAAGAAATAGGGTAAAGATATAGGCTTTCGTATAATTTAAAATTTTGTAAAAAAAATATAATTTTCAGTTTTCCAAAAAA
>JANITW010000007.1:56833409-56845974 GCA_027564335.1 Erythroxylum williamsii
TAATTTATTAAATAATAAAATTCATACATATTATATGAAAAATACTAATATGATGTAGCTCGCTACAGCATTCACATTAATAGAAAATTTAACGTTGTATTATTATCATCATCATCATCATCATCATCGTCATCACTAAAGTTATAAACATAATTTTGTTAACATTAAATATCTATATCTAAATTTTATAAGAATATTCAACGAAATACTAAAAAATATAATATTCAAATTCTTTTACTTTTTTAAATAATACCCTTATAAGTCATTTTACAAATCAGCAGCTAATGTTAAATATTTAATTTTACCAAATATCTTTAATAAATAGTTGATATTATCTGCTGGTCAAATCAACTGATATAATCAGCTATTTGCCAGGACAATAATACTTAAATAACAACAATAATAACACTTAGTTTGTTAAAAATAATTTTTTTGTATGTGTGTAAAACAATCGAGTTAAATGTAAGATTTGTAGAGTCTAATATTCCATACTCTGGATGCAACTGAAAATTTATTTAATATGCATTAAAAAGTAAAGGCTATGGTTGTATTATCATAACAGAGAGGTTGGTGTGTTGGAAGTATAACATAGGAAGGAATATCAGTTGGCACGCAACCTCCATTATTGTTTTCTTGCAAGTCAAAAAATCAGAGTTCTCTTCCTGTACCTATTCTGGTCGATCTAACTAATAGGTGTTGGTGGCGAGTCCATAACATGTCACCTCTGACTAAGTCCAATAAAAGAATTCATATCTCTGTTCATCGCATCCTTTCTTCTACGAAAAACCAAAGTTTAAAGAGAAATGTTACGATCACTGATATGCCATTAAAGTTAACTAATCACTTGCAAAATTTCAACCCTTGACACGGTGGGAGATTGTTATAGAACTAAAATTATAAGAGAGTCATTAATAATTTTTTAAAATTACGGATGTTTTGAACTATCAATTATAGTATTTAAAAAACAAATGCAGAAATAACAAATACACACAAATTTACGTGATTCATCAATGTTCAGCTAAAGTCTTATTTTATTGTAAATTGTTTTCGACATTAGTATACTAAAAGAATCGCACGTATTTATACTCCCATAAGCACATTAATAATATATAACGTTCAAAATATATTATCAGGTTCTATATCTCAACAACAAGACTATTAGTAATATGTGAAATTACAAAAAAATTCTAACAAATTTAATCTTATTTTTATCAGTATAATAAAATAAGATTAAATATAAATTATGACATATTTCAATTATCCTTTGTTCGGTATCTTTAGATATCATTATAAATCTCATAAAATAAAATTTAATCACCAAAAATTTCTATGTTAGGTCGTAAGTCAAGTCAGGTTATTACAAAATTTAAAGTAACATAACATGATTACGTAAGACGAAATGAAATCGTTTGCAAGCTGTAACCGAGTGATCACGAGCTGAATTGCTGTGTAATCACGTTATACTTCAATCAAATTTAGAAGGAAAACAGATTTCCAACTTCGATTGGATCTCCAATTACGGAGGCCCTCACCAAAAGAAACTTTATCTTGAATTGTATTATTCAATGTGTCATAACCCAGCGGGTTGGTGTTAGTAATGCATATTTTTATTGTTTAACCACGAGATTTTGGGTTCGATCCTTTTTTTTTAATACAGCAAATTCTTGGGTTAATTATAGCTTAGCGAAGGAGAATTAGTCACCAACTTTGACTCAATAGATACCTCTTAGAAGATAAAAAACTTTGTGTTATTATTTTCTGATTAAACACTTGGCAGCTGAAAATACACAATCTCTCCTTTTCTTTTAATTCAACTATTTGTTTTGAAGGTGTTAGAAATACATGAATTATGAATAATCATGGAGGCATGCATTACGTCATCATTAGAGGGAGGATTGGTAGGTCTCTTCAATAAAAATAATAAAAAGAGTTCTTATTTTATCTCTTTAAAAATAAAAAGAGATAAAATATTAGTCTTTTTGTACTTTACCTATAACCTATAAAATGTTAATAACGACCCTGCTTATTGATATTTGATTTTATAAGAAATGTATTATTGGATGTGTCTCATTCCTATCTGGTTTATCTTATCTTAATGTCTGGTTGCTAACATAATCATTTTAATAATCTAGCCTCTCCTTAAACCATTAGAGCTGTATATGATATTGAAGAACCTCTAAAACTTGAGCTGAAGCTTTGTAGAGTCCATGTCCCTAACTACGTTCTAGTCAGGTTTAGGTTCCAGGAAAAAGTTTGACAGTTTCAGGTTGCTGGTTACATTTTATCAGGCTTAGTTTCCAGGACAAAATTTGACAGTTTCAGGTCCAATCCAACCTTGATATGAATAGATCATACAGTTTACTAGAGTCTGGAACTATATGGAAAGTGTATGAATTAATAGTGATATTATATATTTAATAAAATACGTTATTTTCTGTATATTTTATATGATTTTCTCATAATAATAAGAATAAACTGTAGTAGAGTAATGAAAGTCGCAGATGCTTTAGATTTCCGTTTTGTTGGAAAAGACATTGGACAGGATTCTTTCTCAAGTTTCCTAGTATGAACTGTGATGTACTTGCTTTTGTTCCTGGTAATGCTTTGTTATTTTCTGTTCCATTTTCATATCCGAACTAGGTTAGCGACATGAAGAATCATTGGAAGTACCAATGGTGAATGATCAATGATCTCGCTGTGGTGCTACGATCTAGATTTCCAGGAACCTCTCCAAAACCTGAGGCTGATCACGATGGAGAAGATCTAGCAGGATATATTTCAGTAAGCATGTCTAGAAATCAGATTTTGAAATTGTTGGAATAGTTGAACAAAGTGGATCTTGAAGCTATTTGCGCTGTACTGTTATCTTGTTAAAACACCATGAATTTTTATTTGGTTGGATAGCTTTCAATGCTATCTACGTCCAAGGTTTTTATTGATGTGATTTTCACTAATACGAAGAAGAAGACGAGAACTTGTGCAGAGAATAGGTGTTTTTTGGAAACACTTGCAAAAAGCCTTCAAAAATCTTCTAGTACTTACAGGTAAGTATTCTAGCACTCTTTGATATTTTTCTCACTCTGTTCTTGCACTCTCAAATTAATTGAATACAATGTAAATTGAATGAAGAAGTTTCTGAATTGTTCTCTTCTGTCTGATGCTTGATGCTTGAGTTGCTTCTTTGATAGGCGAAGAAGATGATGACTTTCGGATGAGTTTACTTGAATTAGACAATGACCATGTGCCTCCCACGTAAGTCACTTATTCTCCTACTTTTGTCTGCGTATTATATTGGTTGAAGTTGTGTTTTTGTAATTGAAACTACTGATGTATTAATACGATAATGTATTGACCTTATACTTCAGAATTGTGATTTTTGACTTGAGTGTGTCATGTGTGCATGTCTTCAGCTAAGTTATTTAGGTTCTGTCCAAATAGAATCTTTGAGAGCCTCTCTCTCTTTCACTCTTCAATCTTCATATACATTCTTCTTTAATTCTTCATGTTTATCCATTTTTTGATGCTTCTGAGTTGAGATTGATAAAGTATACGTGATTTCTATCACAAAAATAATACAAATTTATAAGTGGAGTAATTCTGTATAAAAAAGAAATAAATATAAAAAAAGTTACATACAAAAATAAGAATTATAATTTATTACCTTTTGAGTTAAAATGTAATGTTTCGATTGTACATGAATTCTTTTAAACGTGGTTCAATTTCTTCATGAGTCTACTTCAAAACCATTCATATCCAAAGATTAGGGTTTCTCCTCTATGTATATATTAATACCAAGGCTTTTAGGTCGTGGTTGGAGGTTGGTTTTTACGATAATGATTTTAGAAGAAAGATTGAGAGATCATAATTAAATTTTTTTACTTAATTATTAGTTATTAATGTAGGAATTTTAATCCCTTTAAAACATATGATCTATTCATATCAAATTATCAAGAATAAAATAAAGCAGAAGTATATTTGAATTTATTCTGAAATTTACACTGAAGTTTTGCGATATTTGTCTTTCAAATTAGAACGTAGGCCTTTTTTTAGAGTTTTCTATAATTCTCTGTTTTCCCTCTGATGATGGGATTTCAGACAAGAATTAAGTGTACATATAATTTGAGGACCATAACCACTTATATTAGGATAAAACCGTAATCTAATTTCTAATTTGACCCATTATAAAACTAGAAATTATAAACCTGGTCTTTACACATATAAAACTCACAGTTAAAATAGATGCATGAACCCCAAAATATCATAAATATATTAGATATTTTTAATTAATTGGGCTCAACTTTATATGATAACATTTATATATAATTATACACGTATAAGCCCACATGTTTGATTAAAAAAATTTACAATTAATTCTAAAATAAATTATAAATTATTATATAAAATATCGAAAATTGAATTCTATTCATTACAATGACTAAAAAGATTAGTCGAAAATGAAGACGCATTAAAATTATCGATATTAGCTAAATCTATCACTTAATTTAAAATTATTAACTTACTCAAAAATTTATTTAAAATGTATTAAGTTATAAATTATTATATGTGCTAAAAAGTCAACGTAACCAATTCATAAAGCTTTCTACATTATGGAAGTCCGGGAAAGATTATAATGTATACGACCTTTTTTTTTATTTTTACAAAAAGACTATTTCTATAAATTGAGGTAAGATAAATTTGCGGCTAAAGCTAAAGTTGCTTTAAGACTCACTTCTATTATATATACTTTAACTTTTAACTTTTGTTTTAATATATACAAATAAATTAACAATTAATAATAATATTATTATAAAGAAAACTAAATTTCATTTACTTTAATGCTAATTATCGAAGATTCATGTATTATTATTTTTTATGAAACCTATTTATATTTTTATTACTAAAATTTGATTATAATGTTAGGGAATTTCCATGTGAACGATACCTAAAGTAATATTCCCTAGCCATATGATTTTGGCCACTTTGCAAGATACCACCAATTTATTTATATCAAGATTACATGTCTTTAGTATATGAAGAATTTTAATTTTTCAATTTATTTATATCATATTAATATACGAAGAAAAGATCATAACATAATGAATTATCAGAAATTTTTTAGAATGCAAAAACAAAAAAAGAATTATCTAATTAAACCTTTTATTTTATAAAAAATAAAATTGGTTCTGCCTGAATCTGGCCGAACGGTGCGTTACCGTTTGGTTCCATTGGTTGGCAACCTTCTGTAGTAAACTCCAAGAAGAAGATACCTGCAAAACAAGATAAGGCACGTCGGGGGTGAGGTCCCGATTTGCCCCTCCGACGCTCAAGTAAGTTTTCTGAAGGTGGTGAGGATTGAGTACAGAGAAAGACAACTAGGTTAAAGATCGCATACCGTCATTATGGGAGTAAAATACCTTATATACGGTTTTTGGTTAAGTTTTAGGTTACGTACGTGCATGGGAGGATCCTTCCTGCTAGTGGGCCGTGGATATGAGGGTTAAGCCCGAATCTATCTATCGGAATGAGACTAACCGATTGGCCTGTGGTATTTGGACTTGGGTCCGATATATCCGACCCAACCAATTTTTATAATTTTTTGTCATATATATTGATATAAATAGGTTCTGGTTATCCTGAAAACCGAACCTAGAAATAGGTTAACCGATCTTATAGGTTCTTTAGGTTCATGTTCAGGTTCAGGTTTGCGAAATTGCCGAATCTGACATTCAGGTTTAGGTTCAGGTTATTTATGAGCGGGTCAAGTTATCCTACCATGAACACCCCTAAGTTACTCACATATTCTAGACAAGATAACTAAATTAACTTTTATACTAACTTAACTTTTATACTAAGCAGGAATCAATTAAACTTGATTTTAAGAGTTAAATTAAGTTGTCATATCAGTAATATTAATTGGTTTATATATGATATTTATTTCAATTTTGTGTCATCATTTTTGTTAAAAAGTTTAAAAGAAGAGAATTTTCTTCTAAAAAATTAAAAATCATAAATGATTTTTTAATAATATTAAAGATTAAATATTTTTATATAGCTGTTTAAACTATGGAGAAGCTCTATGTTTTTTGCCTTTAGATATATAATGTCATAAGTTGATTTGTTATTTTAATATTGATGAGCTCTTGTTTTTAGTTTAATTATTCTATGGGATTATTTAAATACTCGAAAACTTTGACAAATAAGATGAAGCAGAGCAGTGTGTGAACCGAAGAAGTGGGCTTCGATGCTGCTTGTTAACTGAGAGTCCATCGACGCATTCAATGACAACATAAGCACTAACATCGACACTTAAGAATTCAAAGAATAACCAACAGAAGGTGAGCAATGGATCCGAAGCTGACGGAAGTATCCCAGCAATTCGAGCGCTTCAAAGCTGCTTGTACGAGAGGGGATATGCATTCTTGCACTAATCTACTTTCCCAACTTAAGGTTTAAACTTTCGGTGCAAACCCTAATCTTCCCATTCTCTATCTCTTTTTTTTTTTTTCATAAAACCAGAAACAATTGATGCTGATTTCTATTTTTATGAATGATTTATGGCTCGTTTTAGGTTCTTCTGACGGGATTCAGAAGCTTACCGCCGCTGTTTGAGGATTCTCCTAATGCTATTCATGAATTAACTATTGCAAGTAATTATTCTTTGTAAAATTATTCCTTTTTTTTTTTTTTGAAGTTAACGTTTGCACTGGATCTTAGTTGTAAAGCTGATTGGGAGCTAAATTAGAGAGAGGATTAGATTTTGTAAGCTTCTAGATGAATGAATACTCTTGTTTTGTGTAGTACTCTACTCACCGGGTCGGTGTAGTTACTTGTTTCTTTTCTTTTGATTGTTCTTCAGATTTATCTTCATTTATTAATTTCAACTTTTAAAAATTTTTAGGGGATATATATGAGCATGCAGTTCTTCTAAATGTGAAGATTGGTGATCAAGATGCTTTTGAAAGGGACTTCTTTCAGTTGAAACCATATTACACTGATGTTGGGTAACTTGTTCATAATTTTCTCTGTTTTCTTTCTTATGTTAATCAGTTTAATATGTCGAAACACTTTTATTTAATAGTTCTTGAACAATTAGATTAGAGAATTACAAATTGCTATTAGTGTATTGTTGGTGACATTTATTTTTCTTTGATGTTTTTCTTGATTGAGCAGTAGTCGCCTTCCTCCGTCTCCTCAGGAACATATGATCTTGGGTCTCAACCTCTTGAGGCTTCTTGTGCAAAATAGAATTGGCGAGTTCCATACTGAGTTGGAACTGCTCTCACCCATTGCTCTGGAGAATCCATGCATCAAGCATGCCGTGGAATTGGAGCAATCATTTATGGAAGGAGCTTATAACCGTGTGCTGAGTGCAAAACAAAATGTACCATACCAGGGCTATGATTACTTTATTGATCTATTGGCAAAAACAGTAAGGTAACTTGCTACATTTAATTAGAGAAAATATAGTAGTGGCTGACATGTTTTATGTTACATTAAAGTAGTAATACAGAAATTGTTTTGAAGGTTTCAGAAAATGAATATGGTTACGGCAACTTTTAGCTGAAAAAAGAAAAATGGCTACAAAAGAGAAGAAAATCTGATAGGTCCAAGTTAATAAATGTGGGCTTATTGTGACTCCTCCCCAGAAAACAAGGAAGTTATCGTTAGTCAGGGCTTTGACGCGGTTGCCTGATAGGACTCACATTAATAATGTTCCAGGTTTTTGAGTCGTACATGACTTTTTTTTTAATTCTCCTCAAGACTTAATTGTTGGTTAGGATTTGCTTATTGTATTGCTTGTGAAATTGGTTTATTTTTTTGGTGATGAGATAATTTCTTTGCAAATTTGTTTTGTTTTTAAATGATTGGATATCAACAATCTAACATATTTATTAGTCTTTTTTCCTTAATCATCTGCTTTTTTGTATTCCAATTGCAATTAACTAAGGTCTCTTTTTTGGGATATGATACTGAAGTGAGTTAGGGCATGTTCTTTATAGTTGATTTAAAACCATATCACTTGCAGGGATGAAATAGCTGGATGCAGCGAGAAGGCTTATGACTATCTTTCTCTTACTGATGCCTGTCAAATGTTGCTTTTTTCTTCTGAACACGAACTATTGCAATATATCAAAGAGGTAAAGTATTATTACTGATTTTATTGGATAACGACCATTTGTTGGCATTTATCATGTAGCTAACGATGAAACGTGAATAAATTCACTTTGGTTGTTGAGATTCATTTTAGAGTTTGTCAGCTGGGTCAGAAATTATGGAAACTTTAATAGCCTGGATTGTCGAACCCTTAAGGAACGACTTGAGGCATGCTAGAGGAGAGAACTGTCTTATGTTAAATTGTTAGAACTATCTCACTGAGCTTATGCATGCATGGGCAATATGTTGATGTGCCTCTTTCTTTTCATTCTCTCTCAAACACAGCTTTTCCAAAAAAGAAAAAACAATTTGAAATTTCAGTTTTCCATATCAAGTAAAGGTTAATGTGAAAATTTTATTGTTTTACCCAGGAACATCCTGAATGGGAGATAAAGAACGGGCAGGTAATTTTACAAAAGGCGAAAGAATCTGCTCCTTGCAAGGAAATACCATCACTGCAGCTCATCAACCAGACACTTAGCTATGCCAGAGAGTTGGAGCGGATTGTGTAGATTACTACATCATTGGCCATCAAATCAATATTCAACTTAAATCTATTCCCTTTGAGGTTAAAATTTGCAACATTTATCGTTACTTTTTAACTGGTAAATCTAATGGCACATACTTCGCTGTAATGCCCTCCAGTATAATTTCCCTAGAAAAATGTCATTGCTGGGAGTGCTTTCTTTGCGTCCTGATAGGGCTATCTACATCACGGTGATTTGGTAGTCAGATAATTCTCCTTCAGGTTGACCAACTTTCTAAAACTGATATTGACTCCTTTACGTATTCCCAATTTGCTGAAATTCGATCTGTCGATCTTTTTTCTTTTGATAAAAAAGACTTCATTGATATTAGAAATTACTGTTCAGTGCATCACGATTACCTCCGGCGTTCAAGAAGGAGCTGTAGACGTATATTGGCTAAACAATGAGCTATATTTTGTTGTTGACGCGCATGGTTAAAGCTGCACGTCAAGAAAACTGAACCAACTAAATTTATGTCGATGTCTTATTGTTATTGTTGTGTAATTATGTTCTTTACGTCCTTTGAAGCGATTTATGATTTCAAAGTTGATCAGTTTCGAGTATAACTTTATCCAGCTTGAGGTTGAGGGCTATCATGATCTCATGCCTTACCGCGTAGTCTTTGCTTCTGGTATGGTCCACTATGTTTCTTCCACCCGTGCTCTAGCCTCCGTCACTATTCACAAGTGGTTTTGAATGACAGCCCCCATTACCCATTTGCCTTTCACCACTTCTGCGGTGTTCACTTTAAAAGCACATGAATATGTTGAAATCTGGTAAGTTTCACTTGTACATTTTGGCATTTGGGATCCTCTCCACATACTTATAATTTTGCCGATTTAAATGGTTAACTTCATCTCATTTTCTTGGGGATTAACTCTGCGATGCGATCATCCTTGATAATTCGTGCAATTATCGCAATTTACCACTTGGTCATCATCCACTTGTTCTCTTAAAATTTTGAATTATTTATCGAACATCAAAATCTTTATGTGCACAAAATTGATTTCAACTGAACAAAATCTGTATAATTCTGTTGGAGTCTTAAGTTGACTTGACACTAATTTATTTAATTTCTAGAGAAGAGCTTGCAAGAACGATGTAATGCCCTCACGATCATCTCGCATAATTTCAGAATTTTGGAATATCATATTGACGTATGACATATTTTGATATCCCATATTGAAAAATTGTGAAGACGATAGAGTCTTCTTAAGTTTTAAAAGGAGAGTTTCTTCACCTATCTTTAACATCCCAAAAAATTGTCTTTCCTTCTCTCTTTTGTAGTATTATATTTGTATTATTTCCTGAAAATAGTGAAATATCAACTTGATAGCGTTTTAGGAAGTAGGCATAATTGGCTAAACTTTGTTAATTCCGGTATTCTTTATTTGTCTATTTAATAGTTATTGTCGAATATAGTTGTAGTGAATTATCGCGCTATTAAATTACATGTCTAGGAGATTGAGTTTTAAGTAGGACTGTTTGTTATCTCTCCAGTCTTTCATGTGAATTTACCTGGTGTAATTTTTCAGTACAATCGTTTATACTCTATTCACCTAGGCAATAGTACTTAAGGTGAAATTTGTTATTATTGGTGGAGATTAGCTCGAGTTTTATAGTAATTAATATCAGAGTCAAGATTTTTTTTTAGTAGGCTATGTGGTTATAGCGTGATCTGATCTTCCACATCATAAAAGATTTTTCATTAGGCTATTATCATTTCGTATTGACATCTATTGAATAGAAATTGTACTAGAGATGACAAAAATCAAAGATACGACTGCACCAACTATAACATCCCTTTTCCATATTAAAGGTTAGAACCCTAAAATTTGGTACATATGAGATCAAAGAGAGATTTAGAAAATGCATTTCATGCTCATGTATAATGACAGCATACACACATTGAATTTGATTATTGTACACATTAAAATAATTGTTTATGCACTCAATTGACATTTATCGGGTATAAATGATTGTTTTAATGTGAATATGATGTGAATTATGGTTTTGTGTCTTAAAAATTGAGTGGGAATGTATAAGTAGTAAATTAGAATTTTTGGTAAAAAATTTAGGAAATTTCTGGAAATTTAAGGGTATTTTGGACTAGGAAAAATGCTAAGTGGCAGAACAATTGGTGAATAGTGATAGAAATAAATGTCAAATGGCAGTAGATTTTTTAATATGTGAAATTAAGATTTAATGACATATGTTATTGAAAATTGGGAGAAAATTGGAGACAAATGGACTAAACAATTAAGTATTATTAAGCATGAATCATTTAAGTGAAAGGTGTCATGACACCCACCAAGTGTTTTTATAAAACCTATATTATTTTCATTTGAAAGAAATTTTTGTATCTTTCATCCCTAACAAAGACACTTTCATCTTCTCCATTCTCTCCATCTTTGAAACTTACTCTCACCTCATCATGTTTGATTTTTATCTAACTCTTTCACTTTGTTTCTCCAATATTCATTGTTTTCTCCTTCTTCTTGTTAAAACACCCAACCCATTTCACCTTCAAAGTTGATTTTCGTGCATGTTGGAGGAGCTAGGGTTTCTTGGTGACTTGAGGGAGCTTTGGAGCTAAACATGTAAGTAAACTTTGTTTCTTATGGGTTGTCTTAATAGAAACATATTTGATGATAGTTATAGGTAAAAATGGTCATGAAATGAGGATGGGTACATGCTAAAAATGTGAATGAGGAATGTCGTAGATTCATGTCTTGTTTTTATATGGGTGATGATTAATGATTCATAAATTGATATAGAAATGTTTTAGAGTTAGAATGAAGTGCAGAAAATTTGAATGTTGAATGGATATTGTTATGTTTGGTTTTTTATGGATAAAAACGTGGATAATTGGTTGTTTTAGGAATGAATTGGATTGGGTATGGAATTTAAAGAAAATGCAAGTATATTTTCTTGAAAAGAGAAGAATTAAGATGAAAGTTTAGAGACAAATTGAGAATGGTGTTTAAAGTGGTTGGAATATGCTTGCTGTAATGATTCCACTGGATATGCTTCTGTAATTTAACCATAACTTGTTTTGTAGCTATCCAAATCAGATGTTTTTTCATTTGGGTTAAATTAGAGACATAAGGCTACATTTTCCATGAAGAAATGGAATTCAAATTCCATCCTTAAGAGTTTTTAAGTTTGACTTGAAGTTGAGTACTGAGTGCAGAAAGTTGGTGATGAATGTGTAGATAAATATATGTTTTGTTGTTATTGTTTATGATCAATCATGGGCTATAATTTGATTATGGATGATATTGAGTTGAAATGGAGTTAGAATAATGGATAAATGATGAAATGATAGACTAAGTATGAGAAATTGAATGTTGTAAGTAAAGAGTTAGAAATTTGGAAATCATAGAAAGCAATTGAACATACTTTGGTATAAGAGGCATAACTTTTTCTGTAGAACTCGGATTGCGATGATTTAAGTAAAGGATTAAAGAGAACTTCGAGATCTATAACTTCTATAAAGACTATGAAGTGAGATTTTGATTTCTAGAGAGTCCAAGTTTCAAGTTTCTGTAAGTGACCCGTAAAGGTCCGTTAAAATGACATGGATGTCCATTTAACGGACATTCACAGCTCAAATGACCCTAATTAAGGCTTAAATGGGTCTTAAAGTGAACCTAGAATGATCCTTGATTTATGGGACTAATGTATGATAGGTTTGATGTTGGACCCCGATCCTTGAGTGAAAATTTGAATAAGTACAATGAAATTTAAGGAATGTTTTGTGTATATATTGTGTAATAGATGACTAAATACTTAAAGGATCTTGATAAGAAAAGAAATGATTTGATTTTGATATCTTTGGAGTTTTGAGTGGATTGGTATGGTTTATGAAATTAAGTGGATGA
>JANITW010000007.1:56979509-56989871 GCA_027564335.1 Erythroxylum williamsii
TGATATTCTGAATGTGCAATTGTGATAATTTGTACGCTATTCGCGTAATGCATGAATTGGGTGAACCATCGATGATGCTTTCTCACTGAGTTCGCAAAACTCACCCAAAATTTGCATCTATTTTTCAGGTCTTGAAGAATACCCCGATTGACACGGGAGTATGTCTACCGTAGGCAAGTGAAGGATAGAGGTCGGGATCAGTTGCGTCTGCACTAGTGTATTTCTATTCTCTGATTTTCTGTATTATTGTTTAAGTCAGTTTGTAAAATCAACAGACTGGAGTAAATTGTATTTATGAAAAGGGCCCCGAGGCCATTGAAGGGTGTATGTAAATTTGTTCCCATATATGTTATAATGTGCATGTGTGTGTGTGAAGAAAAAAAAAAGTTAATACTAAGTTTTGACTGACTGAGTGTTGTAGCACGCTATCCTCGTGGGACACAGACTCGGATATCACCATCGATGTCAGGTTCGGGTCATACGGGAGTGGGGTGTTACATTAAAGAAGCATTTAGCTGGAGTCAAAGATAATGTGGAGCCTTGTGAAAAAGTGAGTTATGGTGTGAAATGATAAATGAAGACTTTGTTTGAAAAGTATAAGTGACAGAGTTAGAAGGCAAAGATTGAATTACGAAATTGGTAGTGAAAGTTATTTTGTTGGTGTTCAGGATGATAGTTGGAATGTTGAAGATGGTAGTATTCTTAACCAACAAGAAGAGAATGTTGCATATGATGTTAAGAAAAGAAAAAGGTGTGTTTATTTTTTTTACCATAAATAACTCTTGGTGCTTAGCCTTCAATCTGTAATGTCTTACAATAAAGAGAGCGGCTTATAATGTGAATATGGCAATGGCTAGATGGTGATATGATTCAAGTATAGCATTTAATACCTCCCAGTCTTATTATTATCAACCTATGATAGATGTCATTGCCTCTTACGGTTCAAGATACTAAACTCCTTCAATTGATGACTACAAAGGTAAACTTTTGAGAAGTTTTTTTATGAAATAAAAAGTTATTTTGATGATAAAAGAATGACGTGGGTTACTTTTGGGTGTTCAATCATATGTGATAGTTAGACAAATAGAAAACATAAGCTAATTAATAATTTTTTAGTTTATTCTACAAAAAGGAACAACATTTCTAAAGTCTATTGATGCATCTGGCCTTATTAGGAATTCTTATACTCAATTTGAAATATTTGATGAGGTTGTGAATGAAATTGGACTAAAAAAATATTATGTAGTCCATTACTGACAATGATTCCACTTATAAAGCAGCTAGTAGAAGATTGTAAAGCAAGTATAATTCTTTTTATTGGACTCCTTATGTTGCACATTGTATTGACTTGTTGTTAGATAATATAAGGGATGTTAGCTATTTTCCTATTATTGATAAGATTGTGCAGGAAGCAAAAAAGGTGACTAAGTTCATCTACAATGGCGTATGAGTCTTAAATTTAATGAGAACAGATTTTAAAGATGCTAGGAATTTGTGTCTTCCTATTATTATAAGGTGTGCAACTAATTTTTTATCAGTTCAGTATTTTTATTATAATAATAAACAAAGGGTAGTGACAAATGTTTATAAATAATAAGTTAGTTATATCTTAGCATACTACGTCTAATGCTAGATTGGAGGTTCTAAGAATCATACTTGAAGACAATTAATTTTGGTCACAATGTCAATTTGTCATTTGAATTTGTGAGCCTTTGATGAGAGCACTTCATCTTCCTAATAGTGATGAGAAGGTAATAGTGAATTTTTTTATGATGTCATAAAGACGGTAAAGAAAGCAATCAAGGCTAATATAAAAAATAGGTCATTTTTGTATACACCTTATCTTACAATCATTAATTAGAGATGTGAAATGTATATTTACTCTCTGTTGCTTACAGCTGAGACATTTTTCAATCTTAATGTCTATTTTAGACCAAGTTTTACAAAAAAAGTTGAAGTTAATAAGGAAATGCTATTAATTATTACAATAATTGTTGCCCTTGAGATAATGTAAGATCTCCAAAACTCACAAATGAAGATTTATAAGGATGCATCTAATGATTTAAGGATGTCAATTACTATTTATCAAAGAGACAAACTTAATCAAAGTATATTTCTTTTTCACTTCTGTTACTTGTTGAAAATTAATCACCACTTGATTTTGTTTATAATGTTACTTTTATTCTTTTACAATTTACAATTGCTTGGTGGGACTAATTCAAAAGTGGTGTTTTAAAATTACAAAGGTTTGTAATTCGAATTCAAAGTTAATATGTGAGTTCTATAGGGTGTGAAAAGAAATTAAATGAATGTGAATTCATCCATTTCAAGAAAAAGAATATATTGGAGCACAAAAGATTGAATGATGTGGTCTTTGTTTGATACAATTTAAAGCTTTTAAAAAGGTAAGTTATTGTCATTATTAAGTTTGATATAATTTCTTGTAACTTCTTAATAATTTAATGTTTTTGTTTACTAGGACTCTTAATAGAAAAATAGTTCTATAGATCTAATTACCTTAATCATATCGATCTTTTAGCAGATTGGATTTTGTAGGAACCGAGTTTGATAGATGAGAATGACGTGGAAGATAATCTTGGATGAAAAAGTATTGACATATCATTTGGTACAATGAATTTGAATGATAGTGATAATAAGGTTCCTCTCAACGATAATAATTTTGTACTAAATGAGAATTGGGGTCAATGCGATTTGAGCGTGTATTCAATTGAATAAAGCTTCAGGTTTTTGTTTCTCCTCTTCTTTTAATTTCACTTATACGTGATGTATATGTTAAATTCTATACATACAATATTATTGTAAATTGTAATAGTTAGAGAGTCATGAATATTTATTATTCTTTTTATTTGATATATTGATGTAAATATTTATTATATGATAAATTTTTAATATTTTAAGTACTTTATATTGTCATTAATTTTATATTTTTATGATGATTAAATAATTTTATATTAATTACGGTTATTATTTATATTTAAAATATGTGAAAAGTAATATTAATAAAAATAAATAGATTGTTGTTATTTTAAATTTCTATTATGATAATTTTTGGAGACAATGTTGATGTAAAATTATATATTATATATTACAATATACTAAGAGATTATTTTACAATTTAAAAAATTCAAAGACTATTTATAACTTTAAAAAATTACTTAAAATAATATTTAGTATTGACTGATACCAATATAGTATCATACAAGACCCAAATCCGATAATAGTGTTACTTCGATATTCATAGCATTAGTTACAATGGTTAGTTTTATTGTTATTCACTTCCTTCAGACTTCCATAATGATTCATTTGCGATGAAAATGTTAAATCTCATGTTTGGACGGATTACATTGGCCGCAGTTATTTAATAAAAATTATCATAAGTTGCGTGAAACTTGAGCAGTAATGACGTGCATTATCGCTTATGTCGATTAAGAAATTGAAGCAAACGATAACGGGTTTAATTCCAAAATGCAGTATGATTATGAAGATGATTTTATTGTGACGATTGTGAATCAAATGATCTAAATCCACAACATACCATAACGTAACACGACCCATGTTCTCTTCCCAGGTCTGAGAATTGGAATAAGTTGTTGAACTTAATGAGCTCATGCCCATGTAACTCCATCATATCAAACTTTACATAGAGTTGATATTTTGGTATAAATTTAATTTATTTGAGATAGATAAATTTAAATTTGAGTTTAAATTCTAAAATCAACGACTTAAAATTGATTTGATATCTAAAAAGTTTATTTAAAAAATTGTACTTTTTGACACGAGACTCCAATAAGATCGACTTTTCAAAAGAGTTTCAAGCATTAAATACCAGAGAAAGGTATAAATGAGACAGGCAAGCCAGGGTCAGGAATAGTTGCTTGATTTTCTACTTTTCCAAGTTATTATGATATCTTTCTCTAATTTAGACAGTTTAAGTAATACCTGAATATGCTGTAATGTGTTGTGATTAGGTAGAGATATCTGCATGTTATTATATGAATCTTCATATAGAAATAAATATCTTATTCTTTATACAGTAAACTGATCATACCCGTTCCAGTTACATAGTTGATATAAAACTAAACCTGCACAGTTTAGTTTCCATTGAACTTGTAATCGTTTAGGAATAAGAAGCAAAGGCTATTCCTTCTGTACTGTGATGCCAAACTTATCATTCATGTCTATGTTTGCAGGATCTTCATTGTTTGGAAGAGACCGATCAAAGGAATGCAGTAATGTGGCTAAAATCAATGGAACTTGCCTTGCAGCCGTTGGTAGTCCTGGACAAATTCTTCTTCCTCCATCAAAAGGTAGTAGCTCAAAATGCTGACCCTTAAAGTCCAAACTTGTTCCAAGAAATCTTTCTGGTTTAAACGATAAGGGGTCTTCCCAGACTGATGGATCACGCCCAATAATTGACCAGACATTTACTAGTACTTGAGGGTTCTTTGGGATTGTGTAACCCATAATTTTGCAGGTCTGAGCTGCACGACGCGGGATGAGAAATGGTGCAGGTGGATGCAACCTTATTTTGGAACCTGGTGGAAATTGCTGTCTCTTGGAAGATGGAGACAAAACGTAGATAACAGATAGAAAAAGAAGAAGAAGAAGAAGAAGAGAAGGTGTCAAGAGATTGACAAAAACAGTAAAATGTACTTGGTCCATATCCAATTCGGTGATATTGGTAGGAGAGAAAAATCAAGCTCATGTCCTTATAAAGAGCTCGTGTGGGTACCATGAGCACATGTTTGGCGGAAGATGGATCTTACGTAAATAATTAAATAAATTTCAGTTTTTGATAAAGTTGAAAATAAGAAATATTAAAAACGAAAAAAATATATTTATAAAACTTCTTCTGAAAATGTTATGGTAAATGTGAAAATTATTTTTATTAATATTATTCTAATAAATTATACACTAAATTTATTAATGAAACTCTAAATAAAAGAATTTTTAACTTTCTAAATGTTGAGTGTCCAGTTCTATTTTAAGGCTTTCAGTGATCACAAACGCTTTTATGGTTAGTGGGAATGACGAACATGTAAAGACAAGATGTATGAAACTCTTATGAGGAGATACACAATCATGTAGCACTCTTGACTTACACGGTTGTGTGGATCAATCATGTAAGTCTTTAGAAACATGTAAAAGAACGTGTGAAAAGTGAAGACATACATGATTGTGTATACATCTAGGCGAATGACATACATGGCGACCATGTAACTCGGTGTGATTGTGTACATCTGCGTGAGAGGCAATGTTGAAAATGCACAGTCACTTACACGACCGTGCACGAAGCAAAAAAACCTATTTCGTGATATAAAAGAGAAAAATATGTAAGTTTTCTAGAGAGTGTGATCATAACATCCAAAAGAGAGGAAAAAACAAAGAGAGGGAAGCCCGTGTTTGTATTTTTATCCTTTTTTATTGTTTGTTGGATTAGTTAGTATTTGTTGATTGTTACATCAACTTTGATTTTTAAACTTGAAATTTTGTGAGAAAACTTGTTGTTGTAGGGTGAGAGATCAATTTTTATAAATCTTTATTGAGTTTAGTAGATTTGCTTGTTAATTTAGTCCATGATTTTTCCCTCTACACTAAAGGCTTTTCCATGTAAATCTTAATGTTTGTTTCATCGTTAAGTTTTTTATTCGCATATTCATTTGTTAGAGCAAGTTGAAGAGTATTTTTGTTGTTGATATTTGGTTGATCTTTTAGAGAGTTGTGGTATTGTCTCCCAACAAGTTGCATTAGAGACATCGTGATGGAAGATGGAAACAACTCTATAGCCAAGTTGACGTCATCAAAATTTGGAGACCCATGATGAAGGACCTTTTATATTATAATGATCTCTTTGATGCTATTGATGTGGAAAAAGGTGTGAAGGATGATATGAAGAAGATTTCAAATAGAGAATAGGAAAAGATGAAGGGAAAAACTCTGTGCACGATTTGACAATGGATTGATATCAGTATATTCAACCATGTGTCTTAAGAAATGAATCATTTTGAGTTATGGAATAAGCTAAAAGGTTTGTATAAAAGGAAGACTGCCCATAACAAGACCTCTTTGATTAAGAGGCTTGTGAACTTGAAGCTGAAAGAAATTTGTGTCGAATTAAGCATCTAAGTGATTTCTAGGATATAATAAACAAGTTTACTACAATGAAGATTATTCTTGATGACAAGCTTCAAGTTATGTTCCTGTTAAGTTCATTACCAGATAGCTGAGAAATGTTGGTGGTGACGATTGGCAACTTAGCTCCTAAATGTGTGCTCTCTTTGGAAGTAATTAAAAAGAGTATGTTTAATGGAGAAATGAGAAAAAGAGTATGTGTGCAATTTTCAACAAGATTGGAGAAAATACCTACCATACACTGTTGAAATGTCGCGGGTGCGTTGCATAATCCGAATGGCATCCTTCGGTAAACAAAGGTGCCAAAGGGACATGTGAAGGTTGTCTTCTCCTGATCCTTAGGTGTCACCAAAATTTGATGATATCCTGAATAGCCATTTAAACAACAATATTAGGATTTACCCGCAAGGCTTTCAAGCATTTGATCAATAAACGGAAACGGAAAATGATCTTTTCTAGTAACTGAATTAAGCTTCCTATAATCTATGCATACCCTCCAACCATTTTGGACACGATTCGGTATTAACTCACCAGTGCTATTTTCAATTACAGTCACACCAGTTTTTTTCAAAACTACCTGGACCGGACTTACCCACTTACTATCCGAAATTGGATAAATGATGCCCGCGTCAAGAAGCTTCAAAATCTCTTTCTTCACCACTTCTATCATGGGTGTGTTTAGATGACGTTGTGGTTGGCTCACCTCCTTCGTTTCATCTTCCATCAAAATTTGGTGCATGCAGATAGTGGGGCTAATGCCTTTCAAATCAGCTACTGTCTAACAGAAAGCTTCTTTATTCTCCTTTAATACGTTAACCAGTTGAATTTCCTGCACATCCGAAAGTCGATTAGAAATAATAAGAGGCAATGTATCTTTCTTACCTAAAAAGATGTATTTCAAATGACTAGGTAGGCTCTTTAATTCCAACGTTGGTGGGCTGGTCAACGACGGCAACAACTTGTCTAAATTTTTGGACATTTCAGTGGACATTAGATGCTGAAGGGGTAGTTTGGTTGTCTCCATGCAAGATGAAGTCTTTATTGGTTCACCAGCCAACGTCATTTTCTCCCTTTCTTGCCAATGAGATGCGTGTTTCAATTGTTCCCTGGATAATGCCGATTCCTTGCCTTCATGCCAATTTAACGTATTCTCCCTTTGTTCACCAGATAATGCAAATTCCTCACTTTCTTGCCACCTTGACGCCTTTTCCATTACCAAAATCATTTCAAATTCATCGTTGTCTTCCAAAATCCAATTCTCCTGCATCCATGTATCAATAAAATCCACAGACACAATAGATGATGAAGGAATTTTCATGGTATTATAAATATTGAACTTAATTAAGTCACTATCAAATTTCATAGTTAAAGATCCATCATAAACATCTATTTTTGTTCTAGTCGTTTTCAAAAACGGCCTTTCGAATAAGATCAGAGTGGAGGAATATGTGTCATCGATACCCATCTGAAAAATGTAAAAATCAGCCGAAAAAAGCATGTTCCCTACTTAAACCAATATGTCTTCTAACACAACCTTCAGATAAGCATTTGAGCGATCCACTAATCGAATCAGTATTTTAGTTTCTTTAAGAGGTCCAACATTTAAAGATTTATACACATCATATGGCATAATATTTATGGATGCACCTAAATCTAACATAGCTCTTTCAATCCGCAAATCACCAATTTGGCATGGGATAGTAAACATACCTAGATCTTGACATTTCAGTGGAAGCTTTTTCTTTTACAAAATCGCTAAAACATTTTCTCCCAATTGCACTTTCTCATCAAATTTTAATTTCCTCTTCGACGTACAAAGCTCCTTAAGGAATTTAGCATATCGTGGAATCTGTTTAATTGCATCAAGGAGAGGAATATTTACCTGAAATTTTAGAAAAATCTCCAAAATCTCCTTCTCTTGTTCTTCCTTCTTTGCTTTTGAAAATCGACTCGGAAAAGGCGGCGGAATCACCTTATGTTGCACCCCTTTTTGCGTCAATTCAGGTTGTGAAGGTGCTATGTGCGTAATTTCTTCCTCTACCTCTCTTCTAGAATTTTTCAGAAGTGATTCCTATAGTTCCTTACCACTCCGTAATGTGATAGCCTTCGCACTTTGTCTAGGATTAATCTCCAGTTGCGTTGGGAAATTTATAGAAGTTCTCGCTTCCAATCGATTTATGGCAGTTGCCATTTGGCTTATTTGATTTTCGATATTTCTTTGTTGATTTTCAATATTTTGGATACTTGCTTTAGTACTTCGCTGAAACATCAAAGTGTTAGTGGTCAAAGATTGAATTACATCTTAGAAAGAAGTCTTACCTTCGCCATTTGATGTTATATTTGGATTTTTCCGAGGCATGTACGGTTGTCTAAACTATTGGAAATTCGTGGTTGTTTGTTGCCCATGAGGATTCCCATATTGCAAATTCAGGTGATCGCGCCACCCCGGATTGTAGGTGTTGGAAAATGGGTCATACTTCCTTTGACTCGGCATAAATCAATAGAATGTCCTAACATTGAACATATGCCACATACCTTTGCTTCTTCTTTCTTCGTGAGTGCCAATTGTCACGCCAAAGAAGTGAGATCATCCAATATCTTCTCCAACGAGGTCACGCTAACTTTATTCACACCTTTTGATCCATGCCCAGTATGTATTCCGAATTGTTGAGTGTTGGAAGCCATGTTTACAATCAATTCTTGTGGTCACCGGCGTTTTATCAACTAAAGCACAACCACTTGCAGTGTCGATCATACTCCTATCCAAAAGCAAGAGCCCTTTGTAGAAATATTGAATCAATAGTTGTTCGATTATTTGGTGGTGTGGACAGCTAGCGCAGAGTTTCTTGAATCTTTCTCAATACTCGTAGAGTGTTTCTCCCGTATGTTGACGAATTTCACAAATCTCTTTCCGAATATTGGTTGCTCTCGATGCTGAAAAATACTTTTCAAAGAAAAGTCTCTTCATTTCAGCCCACATTTGCATGTTTTCTCTAGTTGAATAGTATAGTCAATCTTGCACATCGTCTTTAAGGGAGAATGGGAAGGCTCTCAGCTTAATCTGCTCTTCCGTTACATTCGTCGACTTCATTCCCATGCAAACCATGTCGAATTCCTTCAAGTGCTTGTACGAGTCTTCTCCCGGTAAACCCCTGAAAATATGTAATAAATGAATCAACCCATATTTTAATTCAAATGTATTGTTATCACCTAAATTCGGAAATTGATGTAATGAGACTGTTGCGCGTCCGTAGGTGTGGCTAGTTCGCAAAGAGTGCAGGTTGCGGCTATTCTATCCATTTTCTGCGTCTCTTTCTGATGTTTGGTCTATTTCCACGGTCTTTTCGCTATCTTCTTGATCTCAGAATTGTACTGTAAATTCTCTGGTTGGTTTGAACACGTAACGTACATAAACTATCAAAAATTTCCTAACAATGGCACCGAAATTTAGTGAATGCTATCGCCTGCAACCAAATTCAAAAGAAATCACTTACGTTAATACAAGTTAATGTAGTAGTGGTAAGTGGATATCGTTCCTATAAGAAATTTTAACGATAAAGAAATTATGACTTCAAAATGAACAAAGTAACGAAATGGGGGGATTTTGATTCACGACAATTTAAAGAAAATATAAGAAAAATGGTAAATCGAAAGAAATAATTGGATCTGAAAAATTAATGGAAAATACCTTGGTTTTTGGGTCACTGATGTTATCGCGCTAAAATAGATCCTCGATATAAAATTTCAATCATTAACAAACATTCATTGGGGATGTTTTCTCTTAAGTGTAATGACTAGAAACATGTATCCTAGCATTCTTATTAAACAAGAATCTAGATACGATCATAGGTTTAATGGAATAACAGCTTTACGAATTAAGAACTAATGAGCAAGCAAAATACATGTACGACATGCAATCAATCAAGTGAATATCTCCTTAGCATTTTTTACTCTAACTTAAAGAAGGTAATCTTAATTGCTACTTGTGATTAACGAACTGAACGTCATATTTTGTTAATCTAGCTATTGAACAAATTAATCTCTAGTTGCGCACCTAAAAATCAACCAATTCAATTAGAAAAAGTAATTCATAAGATATTCCATGTTCATTGTAACATCCCGTTATCGGAGTGACGGGTAGATTGGTAATTTGGATTGGGTTAGAATTGGGTACAGGCAAATGTGACATTGTGCATGCATTATTGTTTT
>JANITW010000007.1:57080513-57094683 GCA_027564335.1 Erythroxylum williamsii
TTATTATTATTATTATTATTTCAAGATAGAAACTAGGATTATGCTGGTTTTTTGTCCAAAAAAACATGTTATCAAAATTCAAAGAAATGATGTTTTTTAGTTTCTGTAAAACTGTTGTCGTTTTTTTATTTTTAGAAACAAAAAATCGCAATAGAATAAGCCAAACAAGTTTTACTTATCTTTTTTCTTTTTACAAAAACGACAACAAAAAACGAAGAAAAAAAACATAAACAAAGAGCCCCTTAGATATTTGAATTTGGGCAGTGAGAACATTAAGACGGATGGAAAAAAAAAAAAACAATGTGCAAGTGATAAAAGAAGAGGTAACTCTGAAGTCTGTAAAGATAGCAAGAAGATTTTTTCCCCATTTTTGATAAATTTTGTAGTTATTAGTCTCTAAACATATTGTTTAATCTGTTACAATTTTTTAAATTTAATGTCAAACTTTTAAAAAAATTTAATTTAATGATTAATATTTCAAATTTTGTAGAAATCTAGTTAAATGTTCTTTTTGTTAATTTAATTAACGGATCGACATACATGTAGTATTTGATTAATATACACGTAGTATTAGTGTTTCCTCATCAGTAAAAAACAACTTAGATGTAATTTATATAAAATTTAAAAGAATAGTTAGCAAATAAAAATTTTAAAAAATTTTGTTACTAGATTGAACAAATCTTAAAAAGTTAGAGATGATTTAAGTTATTACTTTTAAATGATATAAATTACATATTTTTAAATAAATGATAGATTCTTATAAGCCCATGAAACAATTTTGCTTGTAATGGTTTAGGCTAGGGGTTTTCTCATTGATCAATCTCATCACTAAGTCTACTGGACTACTGATCTATATATTAGGCTCATATCTGGCAATCTGAATAAAATAAAATTTTAATTAAAATTTTGTGCAAATTCATATTTAGAAGAGGAAGTGGTCAACCTAGGTGTAAGGATTATAAAGTGATACCGAGTGCTTGCTTGTTAACCCACCATATATTGATAGTTTTGGATATAATAATTAAGGGGTGGGAGAAGAAGAGAAGTGCTGTGAGATATATTAGAGTCAAATTGTGAAATCTAAAAGGAGATATCATCACAGAGATAGAGAGAGTAACTAATAGAACAACCCACAATATAGCGAAAAAAGAGGTAAAGAAGAAAATCATAGTAGCTAAAAGCAGAGCTTATAAAAAAATTATACCAAAGATTGGAAACTAAAGAGGGAGAAAATGACATTTGTAAGTTAGTGAGTGACAGGGAAAGGAGGATAAGAGACTTCGACGAAGTTTGTTTTATAAGAGATGAAGTAGGCACTACCAAAAAACAGTGACATATAGTTATGCCTACTATTAATGACACATAGAAAGATTGTTACTAAATGAAGTTTATAGCAACGGTTGAGGAGAGTGTAGGAGAATGTAACAATAAGGAGGACCAATGAAATTCATGCTTAAATTCAAGTTTATAGTGACAGATCACATGTTCCATCCCTAAATTTAGGTGACTAGTGATAGTTAGTAATAGGAACGTTAGTAGCAATAGGGACAAAAAGGAATATCTAACATTGAATTCAAGTGACTACAAAAAAAAATAATTAACTATGTAAATAACATTTGTATATATATTTCCAAAATAATGACTATATATATAATTAATTAATAACTTAAAAATATAAATTAAAGTAATATATAGAAATTTAAGTTTAATTGTAGTTTCATTTTAAAATAGGAATTATATGATTTAAATTTTATAATTTTGATAGAGATAATGTTTCTAGAATTAGTTAAATTTATATCAATTTTAATCCTTATCGGTAGAGGAAAATTCAGCTTTGAGTGCCATGTGAGGTGATAAAAGACATGTAAGATATATATGTTCTTATAATCCTTACTTTTGAAACATGAAAGCACTATTAATTTTTTAAGTATAATTTTTTACTCCCTCCTGTTCAAAATGAATGTTGTTTTAGAGGGATTTTAATTATTCAAAATAAGAATCATTCGTGACTTTTTATGCATGTTTATAATCTTACTTCCAAAATTACTCTTTAATTTCTCTCACATCTTGATTACACATATTGCATTTTCAAGGCAGTTCAATATGCAATTTCTCTCACATGAGTAACACCATTAATAAGGGTATATCAAACATTTCATTAGTTTTCTTAATAAGTGTGCATCTCTCTAAACGACTTTTATTTTGAATAAGATGGAGTATTATTTATGTAAGTTGTTAACGAAAAAATTATAAAAGTTTTTAGTTTATAAAATATGTTAATCAAGTAGTCAATGTTAGTTAATAATTACATAGCTAAGAAAGATCGAGGTATATATGTAATGTATATTTTTTATTTTCAATTTTTATTATGTTCCTCAGAAAATTTACGGTTAATTGGTTTTATATGAGTATGAAGTAAAACAAGGACAGGTGTTGAAGTGGCCTAAATCATTGGCAGACAAAGACAGGTGTTGAAAAGAAAGAAATATTTAGCTATAAAAGGAAAAACACAAGTCCTCCTTGCACATGTATATAATTCTCTTCTGTACTTTTATTACATTGTTATAAAAAATTAATATATTTTTGCGATTAGTGTGGTATTGTATGAAGTAATTGCCAAGTTGCCTAAATCATGTCCCAACAAGGTTAGGTGTCATGAAGCAAGGGAATTGAGTTTTTAAGCTACAATAGGGAAAGGGGAGATTTAATCCTCTATAATTTTTGGTAAATCAATACTGCAAGCTATAAGATTATTAAATCGAGAAAAAGTTAGTTGACTGTGAAATTCTTTCTACAACTTTGTTTAGGCTCTTTTGCTACGTTTAAAACTACTATTTCAATTTTATAGAATAAGTTGATTTAAATCATTTTGCTTGGTCACCTATAAATAGGGAAATCTTATATAGAACATATATGAAATACCAATGGAATTAAATCCCTTTCTTGATAGAGTCAAAGAATTGATTCTAAACTAACATTGAATATTTGAACATATAAAGTTAACTACATTGAAAGTTTGCAATTAAAGAGATATAATTTCTATGAAGCAATAAAGTTATAAAAAAGTAACACAATCCTACCACAAATTTACTCCAAGTAGTCTTATAAGCAACTAACAAGCTCATAATCGTCAAGTTGATTTGCACATAAGAAATATTTCTTCTGTTCATGATGATTCGAATATTTCTTTTATTTCATTTTTAGATCCTTCTAAATTCCTATACATTTGCTATTCTGGAGTAACTTCATCTCCTTCTTCAATACTTGTATCAGTACTGGCTAAGGGTTAGTCATCATATGTGGCACCATTAGCATCCTCAACCCCTATCTGTTCGGTTGGTTGTACTGTCCCATTTCCTAATGCATCTTCTATATCATTTTTACTAGTTAATAAATAATTTAATTAGTTACATGAAATTTGTAATAATATTATAATTATTTTATATTGTGGTTAAATTGTTTAGCACAATATTAAATTGTTAAGCACAATATTAATTTGTAATAATATTATAGTTTTGGTAAAGCTACTTACCTATTTTTCTATCTTAATTTTCAGAATATGGCAAAGCATAAATTTCTTTGCAAGGTGCACACCACACCTCTAACTGTTGTCTCTACAGAATCTAACCTTAGTCATTCAGAAATTCAACTACAGCCACTAAGGCAACAGTCACTTGGATTTGAACAACAACAATTGTCCCAATCCATGTTGCAACAACCACCACAAAGCCAACCCCAAGAAGAGTTAGTATAATCGCAAATGCAATCACAAGTTTAACAACAACAAAAACAACAATATCTTGGAGCTCCTCAAACTGGACCGGCGTTCTGGAACCAAGTAAGCAACCGCATCTAAGTGGTATAAAAACTAAGATGTTTCTTTAACTTTTTTATTTATATTCGAATTACAATTTTTAACTTATTTTCTACGCGATGAATTAGTTCGAAAAACTAGAGGATATACTCGTGTACTTGATGTTCGGGATATTGAAAAAGGAGAAAAGATTATTGTTAATTTCAACATTCTAAATAAACCAATTGGTTTAGAAGGTGGAAAGTTTAATCAGTCCTTAGGTAGCATGGTTAGAAAGTCACAGCTTGTGCCTCTTCACTTCAAAAGTTGGAAAGTAATGCCATCTAGCTACAAGGAAGAAATGTGGAAAATAGTTGCGATTTTTATGTCATTTACATATGTTCATTTGTTCATTATTAGCTTGTAATTATTACAACATTTTTTGGTTAAGGAGAAGTTCCAAATTCAACCACTTACTGAAAATGTCAAGAAAGCTGTGATTAGTGATATAGATGACAAGTGGAAGCATTAGAAGTATGAGGTGAAGAGCAATGCAAAGTTTGATGTGAACATGTCTGTTGAAACATATTTAGCGCAACTTACAGATGATCGAGTAGATAAGGAACAATAAAAAGCATTTGTAAATCATTGGTTTTCAGACGAAGCACAGGTCTTTTTCCTATGTTTAACATTATTTTATATTGTGGTTAAATTTATCCTTTCTATTTAAAACATATTTCAAACATTATGTATACTTTGCAGTGTTAAGCTAAGATAAAAATACAAAATCGTTCAAAACTAAAGGGTCCACATCATGGGGAAAAAAATCATTGGCTCGGTGAATCCAAGAACAGGTATTTATTATACCTTAAACTTATTTCCCAAAAGTGGGTATTCTACATGTACTAAATTTGTACGTGTTCTGCATGAACCCAAAATTGCTCATTCTACATGTACATGTTGTTCATATTGACTTTGCAATCTACAATTTACCAAATTTGTGTACAAATATTAACCTTTTTTTAGAATAACTTCAATAACGATGTATTAGTGCATTCACTCCTTTTTTCTCTAGTCATTTGGGGGCCCATTAAAGCTAATCACTTATATTAAATGGCACGATCTATCATTTTTATAGAAAAACTTCAAAAATGATGTCATTTTTGAAGTAATGGTCGGGCCACGAGTCTACTCGACCTCGGCCCATATCCTAGTTAGGCCGACCATGACCTATCTACTCACTTGGATAGCTTAAAATGACATCACTTGAAAACCACGTCGTTTTCAAAGTGTCTCTTATCTCTAGTAGGTCACTGGCTAGAAGCACGCAACATGTGATTAAAGGTGGCATTAGGTCGGAGTAACCTGAGTCACAAGTTAAAATTTTTTTGTAAAAGGCTCGGGTCAAACCTATTTTTTAAAATTTTAATTTGATATTATTTTTAAATTGATGTTCGTTTGTTAGCTCAAGATTTAAATACATTTTGATTATAACTATATAATACTTCAAAATTCAAATTGAATTTATTTCCTTGTATATATATCGATATTTTTTAAAGGAAATAAAATCATTTGAAAATTATTTTCTTTCTTGCAGGAGCTCTCTTAGTAAACTTTCCTTATTAACATTTGGGAAGATCTTACCTTTTCGAATAATTAATTTCGAAAATTTTGTTCTAGCAGAGATGATATTAAAAATTCAAAGTCAACTATGAATTAAAATGAAGTAACAGCTGGTTGAAGAAATTGACAATTTAAAGAAGAGCAACAATACTTGTAAAGCAACGAGCATACACAGGCATTCGAAACATTTGAGCAACATCTATCTTTTTAAGAGTCATATCATTCTTATTGTGCCTTAGAAAATGAAATCACTCTATCAAGAGAGAAATTATTATAAATGAAATAACTCTATTAAGAGAGAAATTATTATTTGAGAACTTATTTTTTATTGTACTTTTATTTTTCTGTGAACTTTTAAAAACTTATTATACACTTTGAGTGTATAGAAGATCAGAGAACCTTAAAAAATATATACTTGTGAGCTTGAAGAGACTCGTCAAATTTAATACTCAGATTCTCATAATAAAATACTCAAGTTGGATACTTGAGGACTTGACGTAGGCTTAGGTTGTAAGTTGAAACAGTATAAATCGACTGCGTTATTTTTCTCTCTCTCTTTTAAACTTTCACATTATATTATAAATGTGTGTTCTTTTTAGCAAAAAGCTCCTTCATTTTTATTAAAGACTCATTTTGTTTTCAACTTGTAAGAGGTTTCTTTCAGTTTTAACAAGCTTTTTTTGTTTTTAAATTGTTTTGATATAATTTATCATTCATTAGGTTCCTTTCATTTAAGTAGAGTCCTATCTCATAAAAAGCTCCTATCGCCTAACAAGTTCCTGTTGCTTAAAAGCCTTTATCGTCTGACAAGCTCCTACTGTTTTTATTCATTAACTAGAATTTGTTCATTATACGAATTGAAAGAACTTGCAAAAAAAAATTACACACAATTCACCTCTCTTTAGTGTGTATTTGCTTTATCATCGTTTACTTCAAAAAAGTATCGTTTATACTTGATATATTTGGGATTCAAGCAAGGCTAAGTCGTTCAGCCTAAATTCAAGCTCAACCCAAGGTCCAATATTATTCAAAAAAAGTGTGAATTTGACCCTAATCTCACTCCACTCAGATGTATCTCAATGACTTCGAATTGGATTATACCTAAACGCAAATATCATCCTTTAGCTGTGACTTATTTAAGACCTACAACGTAGACATGGGTAGCACAATTTCGATCTCTTATGTTGTTTATTTGAATCAGATACTTAATTTTAAATTCCTAGTTTGTTAAATAATTTATTTGAAATATGGAGTATATAAATTATTTGGTACAATTTTAATAATAATTTATTGAGTGTGTACTTGAAAGTTAATAGTTGTAGATTTTACTTTTATGTATATATATAACACTTTAATTTCTTGAGCTTAGGGTTCACATACTCTGTGATTTATCAAGTACATATTAACTTAAAGAGTAGCATTTCTGAATTCTATCCATATAGAAAAAATTAGTTAAGTTAGTCTCCAAGGGATGGTTCAGTAGAAGAGATTTTTAACCTGACTTTAATTCCTTGAGCTATGGTTTATTTATTAGTTCATCTTTAATGTTTATATTATATGCTGAAGTTTAAGAAAATAATTTTTAAAAAATTAATAATTAGAAAACTTTTTAAAATTTTTTAAAATAAAAAAATTCTAATTTTTAAATTATATGATTATTTTACTTTAGTGTAAAAGAGACTTTAAATGTTTTTACTTAATATTTTAAAAATTGAACCGAAAGTTAAATTGATAAGACAAGAAAATCGATATTAGGCCACCATAAAACTAATTAAATATTGGATAAAATTAAAGAATTTAAAATATTAAAGAAAGATACTACTAAAGAATTTAATGTTCAATTAAAAAATATATTCTTTAAAAAATTAATTGATTTATTTTAATTTATAAAAAATTATTTAATTTATGAAAATCGATCAATTAATTTATAATAAAATAATTAATTTTTTACAATATGAATTATTAAAATAAATCAAACTGAAAATTAAACGATTCAAAATTTTTACAATTAAATCGGTTGAATTTTTTAATCGTTAACTTAATTTTACATAATGTCATCAAATATCTAGAGTATTATCTAAATATCGTCGGTGGTATCAAAATATCTCGTGCCAGCTGCCATGAAGAGTTTTCTGATTTAAAGGAGAAAGGGCCTTCCCAGGAGGATCACGCCCCACTGCCCATTGCCTAGAAATTGACTAGTAATTGGCAGTTCTTTGGAACAGTGTAACCCTTAATTTTGCAGGTCTCGGCTGCACCACGTTCCGTCTTTGACATGGAGTTTTAGTGGTGTTTTAGTACTAGTGGTATTTTAGTAGTTTTAATTATTTTATTAGTAAAAGACTGTTTTATCCTTAAGTTTTCATCTTTTAAAGTTTATATTATCTTTTGTAGCCACTTTGCTACAGGCTTTGGTCAGTTGAAAAACATTATTTCAGATTTCTATTGAATTTCTTTGGTTCTTCAAAGGGTTTCATACAACCTTTAAAAAATCGAACGCTATATGTTGCGTCAGATGGTATCAGAGCAAGGATGTCGATTAGGAGCGATAGTTGATAAAGACCCAAAATAATTCTATTACACTGGGCTAGACACAAAGCTACAGATACAAATCTATTAGCCCATTATTTTATGTCATTACCTTTGCACTTGTTTGTCTTTTTCCTTTACGTCCTTTTCTTTTGCATGTTGTTTGTCTTTTTCTTTCTCCACCTTCTGACACTGTTTATAGCAAAGAATGAGTGGCCTCTCTGTACAACTAGCTGATTTGGTTGTTAGCCTTTCCTTGATTCTAGGTCACCCACCAATAGAAATGAGTAGTGGGATGTATAAATAGTTGCTTTTAAACATTCAATACATATGATGAAAGAATTACCTTTCCTCACCTACGACTATTCTCTACCTTATTTTACATGGTATCAGAGCCTACTTTGATTCCTTTACCCTAATCCACCATATCCAATACAATGGATAACAGTGGATCTAGCACCATAAATATACCAACAGTAAACGAAAATGAACCCTATTCAGTAACCAATACTGAAAACAGCAGGAGCAGTGTTTGTCACCACTCCCTTCAACGGTAATAATTGTATTACCTGGAGCAAATCCATGTCCATAGCCTTGTGTGCAAAGGATAAGCTGCCCTTCATCGATGGGTCCTGTACAATGCCCACAGAAGATGCAGTCTTACAAGCAAAATGGAGAAGAGCAGACAGTATGGTGAAGTCATGGATCCTCAATGCTATGGTCAAAGATCTAGGTGACGCATTCCTGTCCTTTCCCATTACCAGAGAACTATGGGTGGAACTACGAGCGGTTCAGTGAAGCTAATGGCCTACTGTTGTATCAGATAGAGAGGGAAATAAGTTCCCAAAAATAAGGTACTTTGACAATTTCTGCTTATTACACTAAACTAAAAAAATTGTGGGATGATTTGTCCAGCTTAAGGCCTACCCCTATGTGCACTTGTGATGCTGCAAGAACTATCACTAGCAAAGAAAATGCTCACACACTTGTGCAGTTTCTGATGGGACTCAACGACGAATTTGAACATATTGTCAATCAAATTATGTTAATAGAGCCACTACCTATAGTGTACAAAGCCTTCTCTATGCTACAAACTGTTGAGAGACAAAAGGGAGTCAATGCTAACACGGACAGTACCCCAAACATGGCAATGCTAGCCAAACAGTCAAGTGGTTGGAAGAAAGGAGGGAGGAATAATGGCAACACTAGCAAAGGACCCTATCTCATGAAAGAGGATAAATAATGCAAAAAGCGCAAGAAAAATGGGCATACCTTGGAGACTTATTTCAAAATCCATGGGGTCCCTGACTGGTACAAGGAGCTCACTGCACAGAAGGAGAAAGGGAAGGCAAACATGGTTCACACAATTGACTGCCCTGCAGATACCACACAAAAGCAGAGTGAAGAAAACCTTGGAATGGACAGATTTCATCTGGTCTTGCTAACTTTATTCAATAGGAGATAAGTAAAGCCATCAAAGGAAAAACTACATGGGAGGCAAACTATTCAGGGTATCAACATTATGCAGGTAATGTAGCACATTCTGTGAACGTAGTTTTTAATCATACTGATTATTGGCTCATTGATTCCGGAGCCTCCACACACATGACAGCAAACCTAAATATTTGCATTGATTATGTGGCAAATGATAATACCTATGATCATATGACTCTTCCTGATGGAACTAAACAAGCAGTGGCTCACATTGGACAGACACAAATTGGGAATAAAATTGCTATCAAAGAAATCTTACATGTACCTCAATTCTCTAAGAATTTACTATCAGTCAATAAATTAACAAAACAGAATGAGATTGCTACTATTTTTCTAACTAACAAGATATTTTGCAGGACCTTCGGACTAATAATGTGGTGGCAATCATCAAGGCAATGAATGGACTCTATGAGCTACATCCAGAAAAGTTCCTACCTTCAAATAGCCTGAAAGGTCCCTCTCTAGAGTTTTACAAAGTTAAGAATGTTGCCTTCAATGCTTCAACTAGTTTTGATTTATGGCATTCTAGATTAGGGCATATACCCAAGGAAAAATTACGACACATCAATGAAATGAAGATTTTTATTCCGTGCAAACATGAATGTCAAGTGTGCCCCTTAGCTAAACAGCATAGAAAACCCTTTCCCAAGCATGAAATACATACAAGCAGACCTTTTGAAATTATCCACATGGATCTATGGGGACCTTATACTGTTTCTACTATGGGTGGGTCACACTACTTTCTCACCATTGTGGAAGACTTCACTAGAGCCATATGGACCTTGATACTAAAACATAAGCACCAAACACAGCAAACCATTCTACATTTCCTTAAAAACATTGAGAGACAATTTGATACCAGAATTTTGAAAATACAGACAGACAATGGAAGGGAATTTATAAATCAGGAATGCACTAACACCTTCAAGGAAATGGGAATTCAACACCAGAAAAGCAGTCCCTACACCCCACAGTAAAATGGTGTGGTAGAAGTCAAACACAAGCATCTTCTCCAAATTACTAGAGCCCCACTTTTCCAAACCAAACTACCTAAGGGGTATTGGGGGGAAGCATTGTTAACAACTACTTACCTCATAAACCGAATCTCTTCTAAGGTCTTAGGGTGGATAAGTCCTTTTGAAAAGCTGCACAGAAGAAAACCTAGTTATGAACACCTTAAAATTTTTGGTTGCCTTTGCTTTGCCCTAGACAAAACACCCAAAAGAACCAAATTGGATCCTAGATCCAAGCGGTGCATTTTCCTTGGATACATGCCAGATTACAAGGCCTATAGGGTTATGGATTTAGATACTAAGGCAGTGTTTGTATCAAGAGATGTAATATTCTATGAAAAAGTTTTCCCATTTGCAGATAGTGTTACAAAAGCTACAAAAAAACCTGAACCCTTGTTTACAAGTACCTTGACCAATGAACATGCAGATACCCTACAATCATGCCTACCATGACTGATCAACCTCTAACCGAACAAGACTCCCAACCACCTGAGTATGAACCCCCTGACTATACACAATCAGATAATTCCCCAAACCAAAATACCCTACCCATAGTTGCACCACAAAGGAAAAATAGCAGAACACACACAACCCCAAGATACCTGCAAGACTATGTCCTCCAAACCACAACACATGAGCCCATTCACTCCCTTGATGATTGCAATCTAGCATTACAGGTTTGTTGTCCTGCAAGAACAAGCAAAGAAGGATTGAGAATATTGGACATCAAACATAGCACAAGCTACAGCAGCTACATAGGTAATGTGTCTAAAATATTTAAACCTCTATCTTATGAAACTGCTAGTAAAGACAAGAGATGGATGCATTCTATGCATGAGCAATTGACTGCCCTTGAAAGAAATGGAACTTGGAAGCTCACCGAACTACCTAAGGGAAAAAGGGCCATAGCTTCAAAGTGGGTTTATAAGGTAAAGTACAATTCAAATGGGACAGTGGATAAGATAAAATCTAGACTTGTAGCAAAGGGATTTTGCCAAAGAGAGGGAGCTCACTATTTAGAGGTTTTCTCCCCAGTAGCAAAGGTGGTAACAATTAGAATGTTTCTAGCTATAGTTGCCTCTAAGCAATGGCCAATACATCAATGTGACATCAACGATGCTTTTCTCCATGGCTACCTAAAAGAAGAATTATACATGCTACCCCCTCAAGGCTATACCAAAGCTAAAGCAGGCCAAGTATGCAAATTAATCAAGTCAATCTATGGGTTAAAACAAGCTGGAAGACAATGGAATAAGGAGCTAACCTCCAAGCTTTTCTCAATGGGTTTTACTAAGTCCGAAGCAGACTATTGTCTATTCACTAGGGGCACAAAGGATGACTTCATGGCAGTAATTATTTATGTGGATGACATCTTATTAACAGGGGCAAATGAAGCACAGATGGAAGCAGTAAAGAAGACATTGAATGCAAAATTCACTATCAAGGACTTGGGCTACGCAAAATTCTTTTTAGGAATTGAGATAGCAAGAGGTAACAATGGAATGATACTTACCCAGCGTAAGTATATTCGAGACATACTACAGGAGACCAATTTACTAAACTGTTCCCCTTGTGCGACGCCCATAGTCCCTGGCACAAAATTGAGCATTGAAGAAGGTGAACTGCTTGAGAAACCCGAAGAATACAGAAGGTTGATAGGAAGATTACAGTACCTAGGGTTTACTAGACTCGACATTACATATGTCACACAACAGCTCAGCCAATTTATGAGTAACCCTAGATTACCACACTGGGAGGTAGCTAAACGGGTCTTGAAATACCTAAAAGGGACTCAAAATTTTGGGATTTTTTATGCGACGGAAGAAAGCCCTCACCTTTTAGCATACTTCGACTTCGATTGGGGGAGCTGCGTCTTCTCTGGATGCTCTCTAACAGGCTTCTGTGTATTCCTCGGCAGATCACCAATCTCCTGGAAAACAAAGAAACAAACAACGGTGAGTCACTCTTCGGCTGAATCAGAATATAGAAGCTTAGCCTCGACCACCTGCGAGATAAAGTGGATAACCCAGTTGCTTCAAAGTTTCCAGATCCAAGTTGAGAAACCCATGCCTTTGTTTTGTGACAACCAAGTAGCCATCTACATCTCGAAAAATCCGGTTTTCCACGAAAGGACGAAGCATCTGGAAATAGATCTTCATCTGGTTCGTGATGTGTTGTTAGGACCCGATCCAGAGACCGGATCCCAACAGCTTAAAACTAAACACTCTTACTCTTGCTTTAATACCACATCTGTGGGACCCCGTTTCCAAAGCCTAACTCCCTGAGTCCTGAAGCCTTGAGCTTATTTCCTTACAGGGTCATTTGCTGTCACTCCACAATCTTGGTGAGCACACACTATTTAACCATCGAAATCATAAGTTGACTTATTCATACAAATTGTAGCTTTAAGTCTCAAGTTCGTTTTGAAACAAGAATCACCTCAAACAGAGTTATGTAACTCGAGATATGCTTAAAAATCCTAAAAGAGCTCATATTCCAAATATGATCTCCAAACCGACCTCTCACTTATTTTAATGCATACTTATTCAATTTAACTCCAAATGGTACCAATATTTGTGGAGAGAAAGATATATGTCTTAGAAATCTAATGGTTCAAGTCTCACCTCAATTGGAGGTCGGATGAGGGATTTATGCCCAAAAGAATAGATTATGTTCACACCCTAAATCAGTTTCAACATCTTTTGGCGCGATCACCCTGACTTTCGATTTATAAATTGGATTTCATTTGTTTTTGGCCCATTAGAAAAACATCTAGATCTACAACTCTCATGAAGATCACAAAACGAGATTCGGCCTCTAACAATTCAAAAATTCAACATTTTTCCTGTAGTTGTCCGTTAAACGAACATCCATGTCCGTTTAACGGACACGTTCGGGTGAAAATGGCCCAAATGATCCATGAATGTCCGTTAAATGGACATGCAAGTCCGTTTAATGGAAATGGGTAGGCTAAGGGGTGTTTTTGCACCTGAGGCTATCCGTTTAACGGACATCCATATCCATTTAACGGACATGCGATTTTTCAAAACTCCAATTCCTCTTCCAATGCATCTCAATCTTCAACCTAACACTCTAAACACTTGCACCCTTCCCGAATTTACTCATTTCAAAACCTAAACACTTCAAATTCCAAGTTCAACTCACCAAATTCATAATTTCCAACTTAATTGGTTCATCAAACCATGGATTTCAATCATTTGTCATCAAAGTTATCATAAACTCATAAGCTACATGAACAACCAAAATGGACCTTAGCTGTTATCTTTCAATTGTCATAACTTCTTGCTCCAAATTCTAAAAAGTACATATCATACCTCAATGGAAAGATAACAAGATGCTCTACAACTCTCATGAAGGATGCAAATGTTAATTTCATCATTAAGCAAGGTAAAAAGCCACTCAAAGGACACTGCTCATTAAAGACCAATGAAACAGTAACCTAACCAAATGAACAGTGACTGAATGTGTTCCTAACCTCATAACTTTTTAACCCTAAGTCCAATTGTGGCAAATTATATGTCATTAGAAAGTTCTGAACTTCTACTACAATCTTCGTGAAGACTCCTTGACCCAATTCAAACCTTAAGAGGACTAAAAACTAAAGAGAAGTTTTGGTCAAGTTTTACAACAATTTTGACAGCACCTCCCTTAAAACTTTAACTAACCAATCTTCAATTCTAACACCTCAACCTGCATA
>JANITW010000007.1:57238049-57252366 GCA_027564335.1 Erythroxylum williamsii
TTTTAATTCAATTTATATTTATTTATTTTAATTTGAAATTTTAAATTAAATTATTCATAATTTTATTAAATAACATATTAAATTATTTATTATTCTTATTAGTAATTAATATATTAAATAATTAGGAAATATATTTAGAACTATATTATAAAAAAGCATAATCACTATATATAATTTTTAAAATTTTTAAAAACTAGAATAAACCAATAATTAAACAAATTCAAATGAACAACAATTTTAAAAATTAAAAATTAAAAAAAAAAAACAAATGAGTCCCGTAATAAGTTTCTGATTATGTTTCTGCAGCCATTTTCCTGTTGGAACAAACATTTCCAACATTAGCAGCGTACTTGCAGAACCATAAATATCTCGGTGGTCCATGAACGTGGGGTGTACAGCTTTCTAAAGCGCACTTGAAGAATCATACTTATCCTTGCATCTCGGCGGTCCATAAAAGTGGGCGAGTGAGACCAAAGAGACACGGATGAATCATAAATGACCAACTAGGGATGCTCGGGCCGCTCCTGTCCAGCTCTGATCCCTAGGTAAGGCGACCCGGTTATGGGTAGAACAGTGCGTGGCTTGCCTATCTTATCTTTAATAGTTCTTTAAGAAATAAAAAAAATAATGCCGTTTTATGTCCTTCCGAGCCATAGGCCGGTCCATGCTCTGACCCAGGGCCTGATGATCCTAGAAAAATATTGGGTTAAGTGGGATCAAAATTGACATTTCTATAACCAAGTTGTGCACTATAGATGACAATAAAAATGGGTCGAATTGAGTTGATCCAGCCCTTTAACCTATGGCTTAAATTTCATTTATTTAAATATGATTGAGATATTTAATACGTTATGAGATAATAATGGGTTGAATTAGGTTAGACAGACATGCCTAATCTCATGATCGACTCATAGAAAGATTGTTACTAAATGAAGGTTATAGCAACAATCGGCAAGAGTGTCAATAAGCCAACGAAATTCATCCTTAAAATTCAAGTAAATAGTGAAAGATCATGGGTTTCATCCCTAAATTTGGGTCACTAGTAAAAGATCATGGGTTCCATTTCCGTTAAGAGCCCTTTGCCGGACTGAATTGTTCTTGTTGGTGCTTATTTTGGTTTCCTGCGTTTCCCGCCTTTCTTTGTTTATATTTATATTTATATTTTTTTCTTTTTAAGTTCTAGTTTTTTAGATTGCCAGCTCAGCTTGTGTTAGATAGTTTTCTTCTTCTTCTTTGACGGTTAACCGAAGACTGAAGCTCTATTAAGTGAGCTGAAAACAATTCTTTCAAAGAGATTCTGGAAATAAGATTTTACTCTCTACATGATGAGAGCTTAAGTTCATTCTTATGCTCATAGCTATCTTCAGATTTTATCATGGTATCAGAGCCAAAATCAGGTGCAATTTCTTCAACGTTTTTATTGTTGCGTTCTTGAATATGTTGCTGAATTTTGGTTGCGACATTAACACACCTTGAATTTGAGCATTAGTGGTTGAAGTTTCTTAGAATATGTCTACTGAAGCTCAATCGCAATTTTCCATAGTAATTGATGTTAATAGTGAATCGTACATTCATAGTTCAAACCATTCGATTCACAGTCTTGCTATACAAAAATTGAATAGTGATAATTACAACAAGTGGCAAAGGGTTGCTGAGATTTTTTTTGATTGCGAAGAATAAATTAGGTTTTGTTAAAGGCACTTGTGCAAAGCCTATTAATGAACCTGTTCAGGAGATGCAGTGGAAAAGATGTAATAATTTGGTGATATCTTGGATTCTACACTCTGCAGAACCAGATATAGGTAATAGCATTTTAAGCTGCAGCTGATATTTGGACTGAGTTGAAGGAGAGGTATGGACAATCCAATGGTCCAAGAATATATCAGGCGCAGAAAGAGTTGATAGGAATTTCTCAAGGAAATCAGTCTGTGAGTAGTTATTACACTCAGATGAAGATGAAATGGGATGAATATCTTGGGTTGGTTAAGTTACCAGTGTGTAGTTCTTGTAGGGCAGCTAATGTGATGAACAAATTCCTTGAGGATCAACAGCTTCTACAGTTTCTTATGGGACTTAATGAGGATTTTAAGACAGTGAGAGGGAGTATATTAATGATGCAGCCAATGCCTACTCTCAATCAAGCCTATAGGTTGATCTTGCAAGAGGAGAAATAGAGAGATTGTGAAGTATCACCTGTTGTTTTGTCAGATAGAGCTGCTTTTGCTGCTGGATATCAAAAATAGAAATCAAATGTGTTTCAACCAAAGTATAATAACAGTGGTAATTAAGGTCAAGTGTCTGAAAATAAGAATGTGGTGTATGACATTACACCTAATGGTAGGCGATCCAAGTTCTTCTGTGATTTTTGTAAGGTTTATGGCCAGACAAAGGCTTCAAATTGCAACCTCCAGCTAGGAATGGTGTTAAAACATGGGACAAGAGCAAGTGGTTGGTAGCTAGTGTACAACCAGACGTTCGTGATATTGAGGGGCCAATAGCTGTGAGTGATGACGTTGATAATTCAAGATCTTCAGCAGAACCTAGCATGGGGATGAGCCAAGAGATGTATTATCAACTGGTGCTTTTGCTGAACAAATTTAGTCCAGTTGGTGGTCAGTCTTTGGGAACTGGCAGTGGAGAATCTAATGGATCATCTGCCTTCTTTGCAGGTAATAGTCTGTGTTTCTTTAGTCATTGTGATAAACCTATTTGGTTCATTGACAGTGGTGCAACAGATCATATAATCTCTAGCCTTACTCTGTTTCAAAACTTTCAGAAAATACATAAACCTTTCCATATTACTCTACCTAATGGTAAACAAGCCTTAGTAGCACATATTGGAACTGTAAAAATCAACAACAATTTGATCTTGACCAACTGTCTACATATGCCTGACTTCGAATTCAACCTGCTTTCTGTTCAAAAGTTATGTGTTCAATATCATACTAGCATGATATTTACACATTCTCATTGCCTTGTTCAGGACCAAGCAATGAGGCCTGTGGTGCTTGGTAGAGAGCGAGGTGGCCTTTACTTTGTGCTTAAGACCACTGATTTTGATCGTCTTCCTTCTTCAGCCATCATTTCTTATAATCGACCTAATAAATTTCATTTTGTCCATAATGTGAATAATAATTCTTGTCCTCTACTGAATACACAACTTTGGCATTGTAGATGGACATTTGCCTTTTGATCGTTTGCAATTGATTTCTGATCTTCATTGTAATGGGAAAATTGCTCATAATTCTTTTATCTGTCAAATATGTCTTGAGGCTAAATTTTCTTAATTGGCTTTTCTTTCCAGTTGCATTAAAACCAATGCTATCTTTGAAATGCTTCATGTGGATTTGTGGGGCCCGTATCCTACTGCTACTTATAATGGACATAAATATTTTATCACTATTGTAGATGACTTTTCTAGGTGTACTTGGGTGCATTTGTTGTCCAGTAAAAGTTCTGCCTTGCCTATTTTACAATCTTTTATTGCTTATGTTGAAAAACAATTCCATGCTTCTGTCCAGATCATACGGAGTGATAATGGTTTAGAATTTTATTCAAATCTTGCCATTCCATTTTATCTTTCCAAAGGCATTTTACACCAAACATCATGCGTCCACACACCTCAGCAGAATGGTATCGTTGAAAGAAAGCACAGACATTTGTTGGATTGTGGACGAGCTTGGCTTTTTCAAGCTAATCTACCCATTGTTTATTGAGGTGAAGCTCTTCTTATTGCTTGCTATCTTCTCAACCGTTTACCTCTTTCTTCCCCGCATAATCGAACTCCTTTTGAACTCCTCCATCATGCCGCACCTACATATGGACATTTGAGATCTTTTGTTTGTTTATGTTATGTTTCTACACATTTTTCTTCCAGACATAAATTTTCTCCTATAGTTGTTCTATGTGTTTTCCTTGGATATCCCTTTGGCCAAAAGGCTTATAAATTGTTGAATTTGGAGACAAGGCAGATTTTCACTAGTAGGGATGTCAAGTTTCATGAGTAGCATTTTCCTTTTCATTCTTCTTTTTCTTCCTCCACCAATTTTGTTTTTCCTATTCCACCTACTGACTACTCTCACATTTTCCTACCTTCTTCTACGCCTTCCACTTCTTCTCTTTCTACCCCTCATCCTATTGACACTAGTTTTCTGCCTCTCCATCATCCCTCTTCCTCTTCTCCTTCTTCTTCTTCTCCACCTACCTCATCTTCTCCTCCTCCTTCCTCTATTCCTCCTGTCTTATGAAGGTCCACCAAGGTTACTAAAAAACCTAGTTACTTACAACATTATGTGTGTAATGCTAGTTCTTCTTCCTCTTTGTTTTTACCTTGTCCGCTTGTTGCTTTTACTGCTTTACCTTCTTCTCAACAGCATAAACTTACTACTTTTGCCACTTACACTAAACATGCGTCCTAGTATGAGGTTGTCCATGATCCACTTTGGGTTGATGCAATGAATAAAGAAATTAAGGCTTTGCCGGCAAACAATACGTGGGTGTTGATTGATTTACCATCAGGTAAACGAGCAATTGGTAATAAATAGGTGTATAAGGTGAAGCTGCAGTCTGATGGCACTTTGAAATACTACAAGGCCAGACTAGTTATTTAGGGCAATCATCAGAAGCTTGGTGTTGATTACACTGAGACTTTTTCTCCTATGGTTAACATGACCACTATCCGCTGTATTCTAACTTTGGCTATTAGCAAGCAATGGACAGTTTTTCAGCTTGATATTAATAATGCATTTCTTCATGACGATATACATGAAGAAGTGTACATGAAGATGCCTCTTGGGGTTCTGAATCCTAAGAACAAAGTCTGTCGCTTGATGAAATCGCTTCATGGGCTCAAACAGGCTAGTCGCCAATGGTACTCGAAATTATCTACTACTCTTCTGCATCTTGGTTTTGTGTCTTAGAAGCATGATTATAGTCTATTTATTAAGAGGACCTCAGGGCAAATTGCCATTGTTGCTGTCTATGTTGATGATATTCTTGTTACTGGTTCTGACTTGACTAAAATTGCAGCTTTAAAGTCTTATCTTGATCAGCAGTTCACCATCAAGGATTTGGGTGTTTTACACTATTTTTGGGGGCTTGAGGTCTCGTATCTTGCTAATGGTCTTGTGCTTTCTTAGAGGAAATTTGCTCAGGATCTTTTACGTGATCAGAATATGCTTTCCTGTAAGTCTGCTTCTGCTCCTCTTCCTTTGAATCTTAAGCTTGGTCCTACAAGTGGCACTCCTATTGCTGATCCCACCATTTATCGCACGATCATTGTGAAGCTGAACTTTCTGACGCACACTCGTCCGAATCTTTCCTATGCTGTTCAGACTCTCAGTCAATATATGCAATGTCCTCGCACAGATCATATGGACGCCTTGTTGCATGTTCTTCGTTATTTTCGTGGTTCTTTGGGTGATGGTATTTATTTTACTGGTTCTGGTTCTCTCCATCTTCATGCTTATTGCGACTTCGAT
Organism: Erythroxylum williamsii; assembly: GCA_027564335.1. Lineage (NCBI taxonomy): Eukaryota > Viridiplantae > Streptophyta > Magnoliopsida > Malpighiales > Erythroxylaceae > Erythroxylum > Erythroxylum williamsii. The sequence goes on from JANITW010000007.1 coordinate 57,243,530, forward strand.
TGGGCCTCTTGTCCTACTACTAGGCTTTCGGTTTCTGGTTATCTTGTTAAGTATGGTGATTCTCCTTTGAGCTGGAAGTCGAAGAAGCAGTCTACTGTTGCTCGGTCTTCAGCTGAAGCTGAATACCGGGCTATGTCCCAAGCCTCAGCTGAACTCACTTGGATTGTTTGCTTATTAGAGGGTCATGTCTTTAACTCCTGTCACTTTGCATTGTGACAATCAGTCGGCTATGCACATTACGAAGAATCCTATTTTTCATGAGAGGACCAAACATTTCGAGCTTGACTGTCATTTTACCAAGGAGAAGGCTTTGGAAGGGTTGTTGCAACTTGCTTATTTACCTACCGCGCATCAGCTTGCTGATGTCTTGACCAAGATTTTGCCTTCGCCTCAGTTTCATCGTCTTTTGTCCAAGCTAGGGATGTTCAAGTCACCTCCTCCAGCTTGAGGGGGGTGTTGGCGCTTATTTTGGTTTTCTGCGTTTCCTGCCTCTCTTTGTTTATTTTTTTTTCTTTTTTTCTTTTTCAGTTCTAGTTTTTTAGCTTGCAAGCTCAGCTTGTGATAGATAGTTTTCTTCTTCTTCTTTGATGGTTAACCGAAGACTGAAGCTCTATTAGGTGAGCTGAAAACGATTCTTTAAAAGAGATTTTGGAAATAAGATTTTACTCTCTACATGATGAGAGCTTAAGTTCGTTCTTGTGTTCATAGCTATCTTCAGATTTTATCAGTTCTCTGTCAAAGTTGTCGAGTCACAGGCTATGTTACAAGAGAAGAAAGTGGGTGAGTTGGAGGAGTTTGTGAGAAATAGAGAAGGGTCTGTTGTTAATGAAGGCATTGGGAGCTCATTTTCTGGGGGATGTTTATCGCGAGCCTTAGTATGAGAATATATTCGTGAGCCTTACACCACGTTAACAACCCAAAAGGATTAGGTTTATGTTTGTATGGCATTATCAAGAGCTCTTTTATTTCATTGGTCTGAGTCTATTAGGAATCTCTTTGCTCTTATTTGTGAGAATGATAACAACGTGATCCGATTACTATTTTGATATTCATCTTTGTTGAATCATCGATTCTGATACTACTTGAAGGTATTAAGAAATCATTTGTTTTTGGAGATCTTTGTCGTGAACTTTAGTAAGGAAATATACTCATAAACTTTGACATCACAATTCAATCCAAAATTTTAAAACATTAAATTTATGAATCTTTTTTACTTATATGTCTCTCACTTCTTTTAAGTTAGATAATATCATAAATATATTAACTCAGATTACGTTTTAGAATTTTCTAATATCAATTAAATTTAATTAATTATTTGACCTTGAGTAGGAATAAGAATGAGTCGGATCGAATCAAATTGTGTCAATAGATTGAACGAGTTAGATTGAACTTAGAGTTAGATTGAACTTAGATTTGGTCTTAAAACTTTACATTTGAGGTAAGTCTAACCCGAAGTCCAATTAAATCAAGTTAAGTCCAATTAATTTAAAATTTAAAAACAACATTATTTTCTTCAAAATTTCAAAACTCTCAAAAGTCTAATCAACTTAGATCGGGTAAAAATTGTCATTCCTAGTCTATCAATCCGTGTCGAGCAGACTTTGAAAACACGTGGTTCGAACTCAACCTAAGCTTAGGCTTGATCTCAAATAAATTATCCAAAATAATATCACGACGATTTGATCACCCAAACATTTTGGAGAGGACAGCGGATCACTTCTGCCGCTTACCGCTTTCCAAGCCTGTACCGCTTTTTTTTTTTTTTACTTAATAAACTTGCAAATGCCACTAATCTCTCAGCACACTGACTAACATTTAAAAACAACAAATATGGATTATCTTTTAAAAAATCAAAAACAGTTCTTAATTAAAAATTGAAGAGTCGCGTACAGTTGCGTGGCTTCTGAGATGGGGAACTTGGCAACTTGTTGTAGCACCAATTTCGGGCTTGTTATACTCGATGAGTTTCGTGGAAAGTGCCAAACTTAAGATTGCTGTTTAAAAATATTTAAGAAAACTCTCGAGCACTTAATCACTCTAGGATAACATTTTCTTTTGAAAAAAATTACAATATATACAAGTATTTCAAAAAGTTTCATGAAATTAATAAGTTGAATTCGTCTTATATCATAATTTATTATTCAATCTATACTTAATAAATACATTATTTTAAAATACAATAATTGTTATTAATGTGACTTGAAATAATAACTTCAAAATTCCTTGTAAAAAAAAAACATTGAAATGAAAACATTATCTATAGATTTATGATTTCACAAGAAGGAAAATTGAAATGAAAGCTACTAAAAACACACCACGAATATAGATTTTCTTACTAAAATTTGGCCAAATAATAAGTATTACATGAGTTTTCCCTTCAAATTAAAGTTTTCAAAATGACCAATATAATTTTGTTTTTAAATAAATATATTTACCCTCAAACCATATTATCAAGTTTCATTGTCAAGCACCAAATGACACAATTTAATAGTCCCACTTGGTCAATTAAAAATCAAACTTACAGTCAACAGAGTCTGGCATTTACACTCATTAGAATTAGCAAATAGCTGGTCAATTGAAATAGATTAAAGAGTTGTGAATTGTGATACACCTCTTAGTTCTTTAAGAGTTGATATCATTTCCACTAGAAAAGAGCAGTCCAGACAGACTTGTAAGATCAGGAACCATTTTTCTTTTTTTAAAAGAAATGTAAGAAAATGCCCTAGTTATTATTAAAATCTTATTTTATAACTATCCTTAGTTTTATAAGTTAATTTTAAAAGATATGATATAAGATTCATAATCTTATCATTTTATGTACCATTTAATTACATAATAAATTGTAGAGTGCATGTAATAATTTATATATTATGTTCTTAGCCTTGAGAGTTGAGACTTAACCGTTGAGTTACTTTATTACCTTATTATTATTATTTTACAATGTCTATCTCAACATGTTCATAAAAAAAAAGTTCATATATAGTACCAAAATAGGTGCTTAATCAAAGAGGGTTTGTCGGTGAACGGTGAGATACTAAACACATCGTGCATTGTTATTTTTCTAACCTTATTTGCCACATTTACCGGCACAGTGTCTACTTGGAACCAACCCTAACAAATACTACTAATTAAGTAATTAGGTACTAACTAGTAAGCCTCCCCTAAATCTCACTTGTCCAATACTAGAAACACCCTTCTTGTTTTAGTAATTTATTTAATGCTAAGTTGGCTTTCGTTTAGACTCATCACCCACATGATCAACTTAGATTCAGAACCTGTTCTTCTTCAACCTAATTGATCGTATAAATATTGGTAAAAGCGAGAAGAGAGCGTCATCAACTCCTGACCAGCACAACCATGGCTGGTTACACACAGCACAATGGCACATCCAAGCCCCAAAAGCCTCACATAACACCACCTTTCTATTTCAAAAACGTCAGCTTCTGTTCCTTAGCTCTGATCCTCTTTCTCTGCACTTTCTCGTACCTGTTCGGAGTCTGGCAACACGGCGGCAATATCACCCTCCGGACAAGAACTGCGACTCAGACTGCGAACACGGTCGTGTCATTCCCGTGTAACCCCTCCTCATCTGGGAAAGACGAGAAACTAGAGAAATCCCTCGATTTCTCGTCCCACCACGTCGCGGATGATGACACCACAGTGTTATCTTCAGAGACCAAGGCCTACCCTCCATGCAACGCGAGCTTAAGCGAGTACACCCCATGTGAGGACGCGAAAAGATCACTGAAATTCAAACGGCGCCGCCTGATATACCGAGAACGGCACTGCCCTGCAAAAGACGAGGTTCTCAAGTGCCGTATTCCGGCGCCGCACGGCTATAAGAGCCCATTCCCCTGGCCGAAAAGCAGAGACTATGCGTGGTACGCGAACGTCCCACACAAACATCTAACGGTGGAGAAAGCCGTGCAGAACTGGATCAGGTACGAGGGTGAACGGTTCAAGTTTCCCGGCGGCGGAACTATGTTTCCGAATGGCGCTGACGCTTATATCGACGACATCGGAAAGTTGATAAATCTCAAAGATGGGTCCATTAGAACTGCGGTTGACACTGGCTGTGGAGTAAGTTTATTTCTTAATTAATTATAAGTTCCCATATTTATTTATTTATTTCTAATTAATCTCTAATAGATATTGATGCCCTTTTTGTTAATTCTTGAACTTAATTGGGTTTTCGTTAAAATATTTTTTGAGTTTACTAATTTAAATTAATATTTTTATTACTATGGTAATATTTCTATGGGATTTCGTAATAATGGAAGTTTAAGATATTATGTTGATATTGATTTTATAATAATGAAGGAAATCAAATTTTTTAATGAAAAATAAGCATTAATATGGAAAGACTATCGGCAATTTGATACGGGTACGTTCACACTATCTGATAAAGAAAATGGGATTTTCTTAATTCTTAGTAAATTAAAACATTGAAATCTCAGTTTCCTATTAGAGAGTAAGCAGAGTCCGACTAAGTGACCGTTTCATCACAATAATTTAAGCTGTTGTGTAAAGCCAACTTAATTAATTTTATATATTTATTAACATACTATCTGAAGTGAAAATTTGTTAAGCTTAAAATTTGGACAGGCTCACTTTATCTTGTACTGAATAATAAATAAATGATAAGATTTGAACTTAAGACTACTTGGTCACGAAGGCTGATCGTTTCAACTATTGTGTTAGGCAATTTAATTAAATTTATATATTTACTAACAAATCCAACTGTTTCAAACTCGCACCAGCTTGCTTGCTTGGCGAATGAGATCCACTTATCTATCCCATCTGTTCTTAATCTGTGTCATCCTTTCTTAGTTAGGAATGACTCTGAGAAAATGACACCGAGTAGAAAAAAAAAGAAATGGAACAGAGGATTTCGTCCCCTGTAGGGATTCATGGAACTTGTCTAGTGTTTTCCAGTATTTATTGTTTCGGGATGCTATTTTTAGCAGTTGTCAAAGTTGATGAAGCATTGTTTGATTTGTTTCTTCTGAGAAGGTTCACTTTGATTTTAGCAAATCAAACCTTATAACGGTAATCTAACTTTAATTTCATAAATATTATATTTACTTTAAGTAAATTGGATCTAATTTATGAAATATTTGTATTTTCGGGAAGGAAAATTTCGGTTTTTCTGATTATTAACTATTTATTGATGATAAGTAATAGTATTAAAATGATAATCATACTCAATTCTTTTTGGAGAATTTATATTTAGAGTGTGAATTTTCTGATAAACTTACGCAGGTGGCGAGCTGGGGAGCTTATCTTCTGTCAAGAAACATCTTGACAATGTCGTTTGCGCCAAGAGACACACATGAAGCTCAGGTTCAATTCGCACTGGAACGTGGAGTTCCTGCTCTGATCGGTGTTATAGCCTCCAAGAGACTTCCATACCCGTCGAGAGCTTTCGACATGGCACATTGCTCTCGCTGCCTAATTCCCTGGGCTGAGTCAGGTACATATATATATAGATGTGTGTGTATGTATGTATGTATCTGTGTGTCCATGTGTGTGTGTGTAATCTCCGGACTAAGAAAATGTTTGTAATAAACTTAATGAACAGATGGGCAGTATTTGATTGAAGTAGATAGAATTCTACGGCCTGGAGGGTACTGGATACTTTCAGGTCCTCCGATTAACTGGAGAAAGTACTGGAAAGGTTGGGAGAGAACGAAAGAGGACCTAAGTGATGAACAAACTAGAATCGAAAATGTGGCCAAGAGTTTGTGTTGGAAGAAGTTTGTAGAGAAAGGTGATATTGCTATTTGGCAAAAGCCTCTCAATCACTTGAATTGTAAAGTTAACAGGAAGATTACGCAGAACCCACCACTGTGTCCTGCTCAGGATCCTGATAAAGCTTGGTACATCTTCGTTTCTCTAAAATTTTGCTCGTTTCATATGCTTGTCAAGTGATTGATTCGTGATACTACAATTTTCAGGTACACGAATCTGGAGACGTGTTTGACGAATTTGCCTGAAGTATCGAGGAATCAAGAAGTCGCAGGTGGGAAGTTGGTCAAGTGGCCTGAGAGATTGAATGCTATCCCGCCTAGAATTAGCAGAGGATCTGTGGAAGGAGTGACAGCAGAAACTTTCCAGGAAGATATGCAACTTTGGAACAGGAGATTGTCTTATTACAAAACGGTCAATAACCAGTTGGCACAACCTGGAAGGTATCGAAATCTTTTGGACATGAACGCTTACTTGGGTGGATTCGCTGCAGCTCTTGTTGATGACCCAGTTTGGGTAATGAATGTTGTTCCTGTCCAAACCAAAGTCAACACGCTTGGAGTAATCTACGAACGAGGGTTGATTGGGACTTATCAGGATTGGTAAATCTAACACTCCAAAAAAGAAAATATCTTTTCGGTTAACGTTTTCAACTTGGTTCTTACAGCTTATTTCGTTTCCATCAACCTTAACCACAGGTGCGAAGCAATGTCCACATATCCAAGAACATATGATCTGATCCATGCTGATTCAGTCTTCAGCTTGTACGAGAGCAGGTGACAATAATTTAATCGAAATTTGTGGATCAATAGCACAGAAAAACACATGGTCTCATGTGGTCTCACCGCATAACAAGGTTACAAATCCTGACGTGCATTTATTGTTCTTGCTTTGTTACAGATGTGAAATGGAAGTTATTCTGCTAGAGATGGATAGAGTGCTGAGGCCTGAAGGAAGTGTGATCATCAGAGATGATGTTGATCTTTTGGTGAAGATTAAGAGAATAACTGATGGATTGAACTGGGATAGTCAGATTGTGGATCATGAAGATGGACCTCATGAGAGACAGAAGCTACTTTTTGCCGTGAAATCATACTGGGCAGCTCCTGCTGATTCAGATCATAGTAGGATTAAAACTTCTTAAAGAAGTTGATGTATTATTTTTCGTTTTCTTTTTCTTGCTTTATATTTTGTTTAGCTTTTTTTTTTTTTTCTTTTTGGTCCTTGATCTTTGATGATTCTTTCATAGGTTAGTGAAAGGCAACAATATATAGGGACATTCAAACTATTGATCATAAAATCTGAATCTGGGCCTGAATCTTGGTTAACTAGGGTATAGACCGGATCAGACTTAACCTATTTTACCTAAACTACTACCAGATGGTGATAAATCACCTTGAAGCTTTTGAGTTGGATTTTGGTGTACTTCCTTTTGCTCATTTGTATTAAATGTTATCATTATAATTGGTTTCTCTTATTTACAATAAAGCCTTCTTTTAGTCTTTTTATTATCAATTTTATTTTAACTCACTCGAAAAAATTGAACTAAGTAATAATTTTTTCCTGATCTAAAAGTCCTGTAATCTAATTATAAATTAAGATTCTTGAAGTTGGATTTATGTTTAAAAAATTATGAAATTTGGGTTTCAAAATTTTAAAAAATATATATAATACCACAATTTAATTGGTTAATTTGTTTACCATTCACATACATTCTTCATTTCAAGTGGGATCTCTTTGCAATTTTGATTATAAAGTTATCATATCAAAAAATTGTGGACTTTGATTGTTTAATTACACCATTAAAATTGTAAAAATCAATTTTGTACCTTCTCCTGTCAGCTACTTCACAACTTCTGTGATGATCACCAGCTTTCAAATTAGGTGATTCACGTAAATATCCAATTTCATCTCTTGTCACAACCTATAAAACTTGATCCTGATGCTTACAGGCCAAATGACAGTGAAAGTCAAAGTTAAGAAACAAGAAAGTAGTTTCTTTGATCATTAATGGCAGCTCCCAAGTCCTCAATTGGTGCACTATTGCTTCTTTTGGTCACTGTAGTTTCAGTGCAGAGCCAAGTGGGTGACGCTCAGAATTGCTCAACTCAGCTTAGCAACCTGAACGCTTGTTCACCATTTCTGGTGCCTGGCAACTCCAACCCTAACCCTAATGCTGATTGCTGCAATGCTCTCCAGGCAGTCCAACATGACTGCATCTGCAACACCATCCAGATTGCAAATCGTATTCCTATGCAGTGCAATCTCCCACCTCTCCGATGTCCTGCAGTAAGCGTTCAATTTCATGCGTTTGTTGGATTTTACAGAGTTAATTATCTATTGTTGACTTACTACTGTTCCTTTTACCTTTTTTGTCCTTTATGTAATTCTTGCAGCCATAAATAAATGGTCGAACCAATCACACGCAGAGGAGAGAACAGCAGTGAATAATGCCAGAGCATCTTGTTCCAGAATAGGAAAATGTTCTGAACTGGAAATTTTACGATGCTTTTCCTTTTCTTTTTTCTTCAGTTTCTCCCTCCAAACTGTACCCTGATCTGCAACAAAACTGAAGCTCCTCAAGTTAATTAATAAAACTCCCCTTGCTTTTCGTTATAACATGGGGTTAGGATTTAGGAATCTCGTTAATCTGAACTACTAAAAATAAAAAGTCAGACATATCGGTGCACAAGGTTCCAATTCGTGGGAGTCCGGAAAGAATCATAATATACACGATTATTTTTAAAAGAGACTATTTTTATAATTTGAACCGGTAATCTTATAATCATAAAGGAATATTTGGTATCGGTTGCTTCAAAATTTAGTACCTATTTAGATAAGTTTATATCATTAGAATTTTATTAGTAGAGTTTTTTTTAGAATTTTTTTTTTCTAAAAAGTCAATTGATTGTCGATTAAAAAATAATTTTTTAAAAAGAGTTTTACACAATAAACCGCTTGGTAATATAAAAATAAAAAATATTTTTATTAACTTTAATTATATTTTATTTTGTAATAAAAATTGGTTATGCATATAGATATTATTTAAGATATATTAAACAATATACAAAGCATAATATATTAATTAT
>JANITW010000007.1:57252466-57263537 GCA_027564335.1 Erythroxylum williamsii
ATATATTAATTATTATATAATTTTAAATCATATGAAACATAAATAAAAATATATCTAACTAAATCTTTTATATGGATTATAACATAAGTAAAATAATATCAAAAATAAATCTTAAAATATATAAAATGACAAATAATATTATATAAATCTCAAAATAAAACTAAAAATGAGTTTGTGGGTATTGTGAAAATTACGTGTAAAATATAATAACAAAAGGCACTAAAAAATAAGTTCATTATTTAATCTGAAAAATATATCTAAAAAGGTGATTTTTTAGAAGCTCTAAATTTGAGCTTCATAAAAAGTGATATTTTAATTATAAAAAAAGTTATATCAAGTAAAAAATTATTTTTTATTTAACAATTAAAACTCATGTTTCTTAAAAACAAAATTTACAGTAGAAAAAAGAACTTATTTATTCGCTAAATGCTCAACCAAACAGGCACCTAACCTCAAATTTTAACCGCTGAATCTTATAAAATATGTGAACAAAAAACAATTAATTAATTACCGGATCCTGATGTGTTTTATAAGCTCAATTATGATATTCGAATGCCAACGGTTATTTAAGAAAAGAAAAAGAAAAGGTGGCTATTAATGAAATGAATTAAGTAAGCCTCCAACCAAAAGCCAGAACAAGAATGGTCTTGGATGAATGATGTTGTCTTATTAATGTCAGCATTCATTGCAATACATGCACACGCAAGCTTCCATTCATGATGATAAGGTTATTTCTCTTCAGGTCTTTCCTCGGCTGTCGTTTTGGAACAGTAGATGTGTTCATATTTGGCTTAAATTCAACTTTGAAATTAACTAATTAATTTAAATTGATTGGAATTCAGGATGAAGTTAGAAAGGGAATGAATTAGTTTTGATTGAAATTCAAGTCAACTTGAGTTTATAGGATTAGGTCTGAGTCTTAACTAAGACTTAATTCAAATTGAATTTGAATAGCACCAAAATAATATTATTTTAATTAATTATATTTAAAAAAATATTATTTTTTATTCAATTTGGATTAGTTTGATTCTTTGAACCAACCCATTCAAACTTAACTTCAATCTTTGTCACCTCAAATTAAATTTATTAATTTTAAATTAAATTAAATTGGATTGGAGAGATGTTCGTAACCCTACTTCTTTATTTGTCACCCCAAATAGAAAGCATGATTGTACAAATTCGCTTACTATAATGATTATTTGAATTATATAACTTATAATTGTCGAATAAATTAATCGGAATTAGTAATTGAAGAGTTGTTTATGTATTTAAAAGAATTATTCAACATCTTATAATTAAAAAACGTACATTTCAAGTGTCAAATCGGTGGACCTCATTGAAGCATGTGGTCCATTCTTACACCCACCCAACTCACCAACCATAGACTCACTTTCCCCCTTTGGGTATTTAGTGGTGAATTTAGTCTCTTACTACACTTTTTTAGGTTACTTTAAGTCACAGGGCATGGCATTCCAACAAACACTTTTTCAAACAAGTAACATGATTAAAGCTAAACTTGTACATAAGAAATGAGATGACAACTTTGAGAATATAAAAATCTAAAAGTTCAATCTCTTTAATAAACAACTCTTCTCTCAACTAAATTAGTTCACTTTTTATACAACTAATTATATGGCATAGGTTAAAAAAACCCTTTTATTCTTGATTTCTTTATACATTAAAAATTTGAAAATTTAATTTATGGTTATTTCGTTAAAAATTGAGGAGCTCACTCTTACGACAGATCTATAGCATAGACCTAGTGAAAAAATATACTTGTGAGTTTTGACACCACACTTTAATTTAAAACTTTAAGGCATTAAGTTTATGGGTCCTTTCTATTTATAGTTTCATCTTTTTTTAATATAAGATTTTTACTTACACTTGACATTCCAACAATGTCTCACTTACATGTGAATTTTTACACTGAGCTTAAATCTTAAACTCCTTCTTAAACGAAAGTCTTTTTGTTTAATAACTCGAGTATACGGCGTCACAAAAAATCCTTTTATTCTATTGGTTTAGGCCCATCAGGAGTCTCTTTATTCTTTTTTGTGCGGAAGCAACCACAGGATTTGACTATCATCTCTATATTCCTCTCTTGTCAAACTATCGACTCTGCTATCACTTATTAAAATTGAAGAACTCATTTTTACGAGAGATTTATATTAAATTTTAAGATAAATGTTTATTTAAAATTAATATTAAATTTAAAATTTTATTTGAAACATGAATTACAAAATTTGGGTACCACTGTCAACCATCACGTCATTGGTCAATCAAAGCAGTAAAAGGTCAAAGACATCAGACTTTCGTCAGCACCCGCGTGATCACACGAGCCACAAGCACGCGTGAGACTGCAGTCTCCACGGCTCCGTCTTTAAAGCTAAATTCTTTGCTCTGCTCTCTTCGTCTTCCTCAACGCTCATCATGTCTTCCAGCACCCCTTTCAAACAAAAACTATGAGAAATGGGCTTTTTCCGGCGACTTTTTGGCGCCAAGAAGACCACAACCTCCTCTCCGTCGAAGGACAAGAAGAGGTGGAGCTTCGCTAGATCTTCCAACTCCGCTTCTCTGCACAGTCGCGACCCTTTCTCCCCGATTCAGTTTGACGATAGTCTCGATGCAAACAAACGCGCGATAGCGGTGGCTGCGGCCACCGCAGCCGTCGCTGAAGCGGCCCTTGCGGCGGCCAAAGCTGCCGCGGAGGTCGTGAGATTGACCAGTGGCGGTGGTGCCGCGGAGAGGTGTGCTGCTCCGGCGACCGTTAGTTGGACCCGTCTTCAAAGAGTGGAGGAGGTCGCGGCGATAAAGATACAGTCGGCTTTTCGCGGTTATCTGGTGAGTGAGTGTTGGTTGTCGTCTTACTTCTTGTATTATCTGTTCTTGGTCTTCCATTTTATGCTTAATTAAATTCATAATAAAACATAAGAAAAGTAGATCATTGGAATTCAAATTTCGTTTATTATCAATTAGTTCAAAGAAATTAATGAAAAAACAAAATAATTATTATATAGAATTATGTGATGATAGTTTGAAGGTGGTCTTTGTCATGAAATGAGAGGAGAAGATGAGACCCATAGTTGAACGGTTAAGAAGATGCCCCGCTAACTAACTTGGTTTGAGAGTGACTTCACTGTCAGGTCCCGAAAGTACACGGTTTTATGTAGGGAGCGTATAAAACCAATTAAGTCTGACTCACACATCAGTACAAGATATTGCGGTGAAATAGTTATTTAATATGGTATCAGAACCTTTGTGATCAAGTCGTAGTTCAAATTCTACTACCCATCTATTATTCAGCATAAGAAAGAATGAGTTTGTGTAAGTTTCAAACTAAAGGCTTTCATTTGAGGGATGTGGTCAGAAATATATAAAATCATTTAAGTTGATCTCACACAACAATTTAAATTAGTGTAATAAAACGGTCACTTGACAGTTCTAACTTTCAAAATTTTACGATGACTAGATCTTCTCTCTCTCTCTCTCCATAACCAATTCTTACCAAGCACTATTAAATTTAATAAATGGGTGGATAAAATTAAATCCCACAGGGTTGTAACACTGTGTAAGACAAAGGATCTATGTGTATATGAGACGTTAAGGATGAATTGTTGACTGTTAAATAGTTTCTTTATACATTATTGCGTGATCGGACACCAGAAGAATAGTGATGTACAGTCTTGACATGTATGATATCATTTTCAGGAATAGTTGATATCAGGAATAGTTCTGTGCTCTAACTTAGATACAAGAGATAGGTGAGTCATTCAACAGCTTATTAGTGGCATTGGCTTAGTTCATATCAGGGCAAGACATTATGTGGCCTACCTCTTGTCGGGACATGGACTGCTTCCACGCTGATGTGACAATTTGCTTTGATAGATCACCTGTTTAGCTGTGATTATTGAACAAGAGTTAGTGTCAGGATTTTGGCATGTTCCAGGCTTCAGGCTCATATTTTATTAATCCTGACCTTTATACTTGTTCTGAGGTTCAGGACTAGATAGTTTCTGAACCGGACCGAATTGATATGTGGTATCTAATATTTTGCTGATGATATTGAAGGCCAGGAGAGCATTGAGAGCTCTGAAAGCCTTAGTGAAGCTTCAAGCACTTGTGAGGGGTCATATTGTTAGAAGGCAAACTTCAGACATGCTGAGGCGCATGCAAACGTTGCTGAGAGTTCAGGCTCGGGCCCGTGCCAGTCGCTCGCATTCAGAATCCTGGCGTTCTACTACCAACTCCTCCCATTCTCATTATTCTGTAAAGCCAACCTAAATATTCTGTTATTTCCATTTCTCTGCAAAACTCTTGATGCACATGGGAATTCATTGTTCTTTTCCATGTTTTATGAGTCTTCAATATCTCCTTGTGCAGAGAAATGGTTTGCATTCAAAACGTCGGGACATCATTCACCAAGACGGAGTAAAGTTGGGTTCAAATTGGTTAGAACGATGGATGGAAGAAAGTTTTTGTGATCACAATCCACCTAGAAATCGACAAGCAGATGATCAAAGGAGTGACAAGATCCTGGAAGTAGATACTTGGAAGCCACAGGTTAAACCTCTTGGTAGCAGAACCTTTCAGGCATCGCAGTCGCAGCATGTCTTGACTTCTCATTATGATCGTCAAAACTTTGTGTCAGCCGACTCTCCGAAGTTTTCCACGAAAACATCAATCCCTTTATCTCCTGCCTCATCTAGGCCTGGGAGTAGTCAAAGGAGAAGTCCTTTCACACCAACAAAGAGTGAACACATGCTTGGATACTTCAATGGCTACTCAAGTTATCCCAATTACATGGCCAACACGGAATCTTCTCGTGCTAAGGTTAGGTCACAGAGTGCCCCAAGACAGAGGCTAGAGTTTGAGAAATATTGTTCAGATGTTAGATCTGTCCGAGGGTTTAGTGATGCAGATGCTTATTCAGAAAGTAGTTTCGTTCGAAAGACCGAGTCTAGCAGCAGAGTTTACCCAGATTCTGGCCGTTTGCACAGATTAGCGAGTACCAATTTAAGGTGATTTCTTACCATCCTTCTTTTGTTCTTTCCTGATATCTGTGTGGTTAATGTTGTAAATTATATATTTGACCTTGACATCACAAACCTCGGCCTTGTAGAATGAACTGAACCATGCAAATAGGGATGCCAATGGATTGTAGGCCCGACCCACTTCTTTTTTTTTTGTACATGAGCAGCTCGAGCCCAATAAATTTCGATTCAACCTTTGAACAAATCGATGTTCCTTTAATCTTGGTTGATCGGGTCACTTCAGGCCGGGCTTGGTTCTTTACCCATCGAACAAAACATTGTTCTCTTGGTCTCGATTGACAATGTAGGTTTAGGTCAGGTCGGTCCGGTCCGTGAAACTTAATTTCGATCTAAAGTTATGAACAGTTTTGATATGATGTGAATATGAGTCTAGTCAAATATATTTTACCAAAGATAAACAAATTCAACTCATTCACATCTAGATCACAAATGTTTGAAATCCATATTATGCAAGGAGCTTTGTTAGCTTTTGGTCAATTTGACTCAATTTCTTATCATTAGTCAGGTTTAAAAGGATTTGTCAAGGTCAAGTCCTAATCCCTAACCTCAACTTTGAATCTTAAGTAGATCAATTATACTTAAACACATTGACCGTACCTCCTTCACATCAAACAAGCAAAGGTGAAACCAAGAGCTAAGCATACTTAATTATATAATAGTTTGATGATTATAATTAAAGGAACAATTAACAATTTATTACCATTTCTAATGTTTTAAGATGTTAACAGAAGATGATCTTCTTCCTTATTAGCATCTTTGTATGTTCTAAACAATCAGCTTCCTCTGGCTTTGTGTAAAGGAACACTGCATGAGAATTTAAAAGGCAATAGTTATAAACTTGAGTATGTATGAATTGAATGTGATTTTTTATGAATTTAAAGGTACCCATACCTTTATGATTTCACTTATTTTAGAAAATGTATTTTTACTAAATTATTAAAAAATATCTTTTATTATTACAGTTGTCTAAAAATGAATCGTTAATTTAAGTGTTAAGTTATTTTAATGTAAATTGGTCATTATGCACTCTCTTAACAAGCTATGTGATCAAGATCTTCAAGAACACGATTGAAAATAAAACTGTTTAAATATTTATAATTATTTAGAGTATATTATATCAATTAAAATAATAAATGCATTTAAAATGAATAAAACTGAAAAAATTATTAATCATAACTTAATCTTATATAACTAAATTCTTGATTTATAATATTTACACTTTCAATTCAAGACCACACTTACTAAGAACAGTCTGCATTAGGGTCGATGACAAAGCCTAGACTAACACCACAGAAGCCGGGCAAAGTAGCAATGGCGGTGGCATTAGGATTATATGTAAATATGAGACCCATGAAGCATCTACAAACCGAGACTTTCTCAGTTTCACCACCTGCGCTGCTTATATTATTCAGGCTCCTTATGGCCTCGCAGCACGGTGACCCTGGAAGTGGGTCTGGTGAACCATACGTGATGAACCCTGAACATGCCGACATATACTCTGTCACGGTGGTACACTGTATCCCAGCCACCGGCATCGTCGTCACCGCCGCGACGACCCAGATGAACGTTATCAGCAGCACTCCTCTGAATCTCAACATTTGTGATAATTACAAAGTAGGTGTCTCTGACCTAATAAAGCTGACAAGTTGGGCCGTGTGAAATTAAATAATGTGGGCAAGTTCGGTTCGGTGGGCAAGTTTGGTTCGGTGTGAAGTCATTACAGTGTGACGCTTTCATGCTAGTTGAGTGATTATCTACTTCTGCTTTTGTCATTTTAACCAGTTTTAGCTAACATGAGATTATATGTATAGTGTGGTTAGTTATCAGGTCAGTCTACCACACATAGCAATTGGCCCAGCTTTGATAGCGGATTTCAGAAATTTTAAGTTTTTAAATTTTTTTCTTGAATTGAGCTTCTCGAAAATAAATTTTTATCTAAACCGGATCTAACTATTAAAACTATCTCCATACTCGTCTTTTACGAGCTATCAGCTTTGATATTACTTGCTAGATCTGAAGAACTCGCTTTGATAAGATATCTATATCGTGAGCCTAAGGAGAGAACATACTCATAAACTGTGACACCACGCTTTAACCAAAAAGTTTTAAGGTATTAAACTTATAGATCATTTCCGCTTGTGTCTTTCATTAGTTTCATCTCTTTCTAATGTGAAATTCCTACTCACACTTAACATCTCATGAGCATAAATAAAATTGTTTAAGATAAATCTAACTAAAGACTTTTTGTTAAAAGAGAAATGGGGATGAAAGGTAATAAACTCATTTGATACAAAATTGACAAGATCATTTAATGTTAGAAAAGCAAAGAGACCAATCTGCTAGGTAGCAACCTGTAAGCTACACATTTACATTAACAAAATAAAACCCCTCACAGAGATTACGATTTCTTCCTTCTTTCCTTCCTTCTCCCCTAGAGTTAGTTTTCGTCGCAATTCCATCTCGAGGTCGGTACGCAGCTCAGGTAGTGACACCAATGGCACCGATCATTGCCGTTCTTGCCTCGAAACAGCATCACTAATGATACTGTGAATCTGCAGTTAAGTAGACAAGGATCAGAAGAATTCAAGTCATTGTCTTTTCAATGCAGGTCTAACATTAAACTCGTGTAGAATTTAGAGGAAATAGATTGAAGAAGTAGAAGTTCAGATAAGAACTTTAGGTTTCTCACATGGCTTCCTCAACGTAGTTACCACCAAACTATGCATACCCCACAACCACAGATTTAAGGCCATTACAGTATGGTTGCATCTTTTGGATAAGAGGTATTTACAACCCCACCAAAAAAGTTGAATAATGGTACCAGATGTTTGGCTTTTTCACAACAGAACATTTACATCAAACAAAATGGCGATCATTTAGATCTATGACCTGCGAAGAAACTATATGAAATGAACGATGATAATCATGTAGGATGCCGTAAAATCGAGGAAGTGACTCACCCTGCGACCAGCAGAACCACGGAGATAAGCCATAAAGCATACTGGTAAGGCTTGTACTTGGACTTGACATTGACTCCGGCAGGGAGATTCCGACGATCTAACCATGCGAATTGCGGACGAGGTAGCAAAACAAACCCGAGAAGGAACCCTGACAGAAATCCTCCGATATGTGCAAAGTTATCAACGTGCGGTAGGATTCCGATTGTGAGGTTAATTGCTATGATGAATATAAGTGTAAGCAGAGCTGCAGCCTATGGAATCAGCAAGGAGGACATACATTGGTAACAAACACAGCCAATATGTTCTAAAGGTTTACTTGGAAATCAAGATGCATAACTGAAAATCCTGAAGTATAAACATGACAAGCCAATTTAAAGATTATATTCCAGATTAAGAGGGACTCGAGTCCTTTCAAGTTTATCAGAAACAAAACGAAACCCTTCCCGGTCTTGGTCGAGAAGATGCAGATAAAAGGCCAATAGCTTGATCTTCTACGACATAAGCTTTAAAGAAGAGCTATCTATGCAAATGTTTTGCACGATTTATCAAACATAAAGAAAGGTAACCAAGAACTTCTTGATGGAATCTGTTAAGCCAACCAATGAATTAACAGTCACAAACCTTGTTGGTATAGATGGTCCAATTTGTGAGCAGTTCTGACAGCATAGCTCCAAGAAGGCCGAAAAGAGCACCAGATGCACCAACAGAGATGTTGTTTCTATTGAAAAGAGCAGAAAGCACCGTCCCACCGAATCCTGATATGAGGTAAATGATCCCGATGCGAACTGCATTTCACAATAACGGCAGCAGGTTATTCACCAAATTAATGACAAAACTTCAAATACCAAAATTAAAGATTCAATCACAAATGACAGGATCGTCACCAATGAATCTCTAATGTGGAATCTATAGGGAAATAGGTCAGTAAGATCTTAAATTCTTAATCCTCACATACCAAAACCAAACTGCTGCTCTAGGCGAATACCAATGAAGATCAGGCTCAACATATTTGCGAGAAGATGAATAATACCAGCGTGCAACCAAATACAAGTGATCAGCCTCCATCCTTGGTGTTTATGCACCACTTTATCCCACTGAAGAGCTCCCAACTTCTCCAAACTGTTGAAACCAAAAACAGAAACAAAAGACAAAGAACTATCAACTTGGATTAGTAACTGAATCTAGCAGCAATAAACCCAGAAAAGAAGAAATAAAGAGACACAAAGACAGAACAAATAAGATTCTTTCTTCATATCCTTGAAGACTTTCTTTTATATTAGTATCTGTAATCTTGCCAAAAGACAAATCATAAAGAACAAAGTTAAGATCAAACTTATTAAATAAAATTCCTGAAGAGACTTCTGTCAGCAAAAACTCCCAATGTTTCAAAACCAAGCATTTAAATGTTCAAACATTGTATCGAATCAAACTATCTAGAAAGTCACACCCAAGCTGGATCATAATCATGCCCAAAAAAGATGAATCCCTCACGGCTTCCATGATCAATCAAAACCAACTTTTAGAACTCTCCAATTACCTTCAATACAAAGTAAGGGAAAAAGTAATAAAGGAAAAGAGAAGCAAGAAAAGAGCGAGAAAACAGAACTTGAAAAAAGCAAACAACCCTGTAATCAAAGAATAAGCACTTACGTAGCGGAGGAGGGACCAAAAAGAGGATTATCTCTCAAGGGCTCGAACGAGAACCTCCCAAGAAACCTCGCAACACATCTTCCTTCAAACCGAGAATGAAAATGCTTAGGACAATCGTTTATGTACATGGCGACGACGAAAACGGCAATATTTGCCACCACAAACATGGGAACAAGCCAAGAGGTCCATTGGGTCTCTGTTTCATTGATCAAGTACGGTGGAGAAGAAGAAGAGTGACCATTGTAGTTTGCTCTGTTCTTAACGCCTCCTCTTTCTGCGTCTTCCAAAGGCATGGTTCTGTCTCTCTCTGTGCTTCAACCAGCTTACAAGAAACTTACTCCTATTGGGTTTCCCTCCAAACAAGAGATTGGTCACGAAGCTACGGAGTTGGTGAACGGCTTTAATGGAGAGGGTTCTTTAGAGAGAGAAGCTTGCGAATGGATTTAGAGAGAGAAAGGGGAGAAGTTAGTGGGGGTGTATTTTCAGGTGATCAGGTCCAACAGTTTGTACCGCGTGAAACGCCTTTTTTAAACTGCATAGCTCACCGGACAAATAGTAGGCCGACACGTAACAACCAATCTTCAAGTCGAACACGTGTCGAAACGGTGAGTGTTCGACGGAGTAAGTGCTGAAGCAGAAGATGGCAGCAGATTCTACGTGGGTTCGAAGTATGTTACTGTCAAGTGACCACTTCCCCGGAGCTCATGTTTCGCGGTTACATAAACTGTCACTAATCGCTTTTTAAATATGTTTCTTAAAAAAAGCAAAGACAAAATATACAAATAATAACATAAAGCTTTTTTCAGACGATTGAATGTGATAAGACATATCGTGTTGGCCTGTTTTATTCATGAGGTTATGATTTGCTATAGAATACGTTCTCGAGGGTCCACAACGTACACGATTGGGTACTCGAAAAGAAAGAGACACAATTAGCAATAAGCTATCTTTATTGTTTCCTAATGATACTTATGGTATGCTAGTTTGGGGTAACGAAGAAAAATGTATGGAAATGGAATGAAATCTTGTATTTGGCATCAAACTATTATTGAAAGGGTAATATTTTTATTACCTAATTTTTAGCAATCCTCCATTCCTCTTCTATTTTGGAGGAATGTGACTCATTGATTTATTCTTCTGACACAAGGGCTTTATGTATGCCTTTAATTAGATCATTCATCGAGGGTGAATAAACTTAGGAGTATGTGATGATTATTATTAAACTTACAGTTTCTCATAGTAATTTAAACAATCATAATAAATTACAGACTTATCAAATAATATTAATTTAAGGGTAATAAATACAAATAGAATTTTAAAAAAATTACAATTTTTGAAATTGTGGAAAAAAAATACCACAATATACTTGATTTTGAACATTTTGTCATTATAAATAGGGTGTATAAAATA
>JANITW010000007.1:57296633-57309452 GCA_027564335.1 Erythroxylum williamsii
AATAATAAAATTTTATTTTTAAATATTTTTTACAAACTAACTTAAGAGTAATTATTTATTCCTCTTAATTAATCGTCATAGTTATAATTCTTCTTTATTTATTTTTTAGTTGCTCATGAAATATTTTAAGAAGATTTTAATTATAAAAAATACCTTTAAATTATTTACACCAAAGTCGAATATTACTGTAATTTTAAATTTTAAAGGCCGCGTACACGAGGATCCCACTTAATTCTTCCTTATATTCATCATCCTTGTTGAAGAAAAAAGAAGTACTCTTGACCTGCTGGAGGATCAGCCTTTTTACAGAGCACATGGGAACTGAAACCTACTCTGCTTGGTTTCAGCAGAAAGTAATCATAAGGCAACTATGTTTACTCAAGTTTCTGGCAAAGTGTCAAAACAGGACAAATCAAACTGTCCTATTTGGCGGAAAAAGCTTAAGAACAAGTACCAATATCATAAATTAAGAGAAACAGGATTAATCCCTCCCCTGTTTTTTTAAATCCCAATACATTTGTAGACATATCATCATCATTAGTTTATCAACAGCATGAGCTGCTCTCTTACTGGATGGTTTCTAACTCAAATTTCAATACTATTAATCGCAGTTTTTTGAATTCTATCTAAGATTTATTAAATTATGTCTAATCGGATAATTTTGGAATGAATCAAACTGAACCTGCCATTGTTCCTTACAGATTGAAAGCAAGTGAAAAGATTGGTGGGCGAGTAAATAAAAGGGAGAAGAGAAACTAAAGCAACATAAGATAGAATATGTTCAACATCAATCAATGCAGAGCAGGTGGCACAGTATCAGAAATTCCCATCCTTGGTTTGCTTCCTGTGAAGAGACAGGTCACGGCCACAGGTATTCAACCGGGTTTAGGCCACACCATGCCATACCAACTCCATGTCTCATCAAATTCACATCTCTTTTTTTTAAGCAAGTCAATTTCAACATAAGTAGTTGCTTTTGCAATGGCAAAAACAGCCCACAACCAGCAATCAATCCCTCTCAAGCTCTCTGCTTGGAAGTACTCTGCTTTTAATGCTTAGCGCCAACTCCTAGTTTCTTCCTTTCAGGGGCTGCTTAGTCAGTTCATGGGTATATGTACCTTTGTCTCTTGTTTCTGATACTCTCTGGTGTCGTACAGCAAGTCCAAGCCCCTTTGTGGGACCTTGTCCTCAAGCATTTTAGGACCACTTGAGCTTAGAGTGGTCCTTGTGAAGACCCGCCAAAGTTTCCGATTTTGTGGGTCCTTTACTCCTTTGTGTTGGAACTTGATGGAGTAACTATATGGCTAATGATCATATAATCTTTGGGAAAAGTGAATTCATAGATGTTATTGGTTCCAAGAGCCACTAAGTTTAGTGATGAAGATTGACTCCGTCCCCACTTAACCTAAATTTGAATTTAGTTAAAATTTAAATAATTTAAAATTTTATCAAAATTACAAACTAAATGGAAGGGTAATGCTTTATACTATTGTATTTCTTAATAAGAATCTTATTGGGTTTGTTTGTGTTAACATAGACACTCTTGTAGGTAAGTTTGACAATTAGTTCGGAACTCAGGCCGACTTATTTTTGGCGAAGTTCGAGCTCAGATTGTTTAATTTGAACTAATCAAAAATTCAAAAGATTTAAGAAAATTTGAGTTTTAAATCAAAAAAGTCTGATCAAGTTTAAGTTTGGACTATATGCCTTCACATTTAATTAGATTCCAAATCAAGTTTAAAATTAAGAATTAATTTTTGCGTTGCCATACCCACTTGTAGGTCCTCTGGAGCATGATTATAGCTTCTTTAGTATAATCATCCTTTTTTTAATACAGTGAAAGTCTAATGGAAGAGTTTGTCACTTAATGATAAAGTTGTTGTTTTGCTTTTTTAAATAAATATTTCATTTGCTTGGTTGTTCAAGATTGATTAGAAAAGTCACTATTATCTTTTAAATATAAGTGCATACGAATAACTTAAAAATTATATTTTTAATCATTAATTTGATAGACCAATCATGTTTAATTATATAAAAATTTATTTTATGTAATATTTTTAAATCTATCAATTAAACCGTTAAAGTAAAGAAAAGTAAAATTTTCTTATAATCCTAACATATTCCTCAATCAAAACAAGAAATTAACACAAAAGGAAAAACAAGACAGTACATTAGTTATTTAAGTCAAAAGTCTCAAACTTTAATTAAGATTAAGAAGAATCTTAGTACATGAATTCCTTACACAATGACTATTTAGTACTACATTATTCTCTATAACATGGCTTAACAATTTGACTCAATAAATTGCAAGAACTTGCTCCTGGCTGCTTATAGGAGTTTCAACTTCGCACTTAAGGTTCTCCTTTACAAAAGGTCTCCAGTTTGAGTCACAAAAAAGGACAGAAGAGAGAAATTTTCTCTATTAATCATCCTCTAGTCCCTTGGATATGTCCTTTAGTCTGATCAATTATGGATGTAGTAGTGTAGGAATTGGAGTTACTAAAAAACCTGATGTTAAGCAGGACCAACGATCAATCAACAAGCTAACTAATTAAGTATGTAACGATTTTTCGTGCGCAGAAGTGTACAGGTTACGTAGGAACCTGAGAGATCTTAAAGTTATAGATTTACCTTCTCTAAAGCTCTTAGGATGAGGTTTTCGGAGCTTAGGATTAGTCTAGCAAAAACTAGGATATCTAATGCATATATATATATATATACATAATCATGTAGACTAGGTGGCTGCTGGTGTCTCTTTTCTTTTAAGCAATCAACCATAATCATACATAGTGCCAATAAGAACTTTAGCTTGTAATAATTAATAAAATATAAAACACAACACACACAAAACAAAAGCAAAAGATGAAAAGGAAAGAATAAGGAAGGGACAAAAGCCGGATTCTCAGAAGCAATTTGGGGACTTAGTACACTTTTTTACACTGTTATAGGCGTCACACGGTTACAGTTCAGGGTTGGTAGTGAAATGTACCAGGCCTAAAAGATTAGGTCCTTAAATGAAAATTTCTAAGACTTGAAGGAGTTCATAATGCGAAACAAAAACTGAATTGCCGTTACAAAAGCGCAGGTCACGTGAGTTGCGTGCCGCTCTCTGACACATGAGGTTCTTTTTGGCAAGCGCCACACTTTCTTCACTCTTAGTCGTCCTTCCTTCATTGATGATGGCTGGCGCTCAATCTTCTCTCCACCGCCATTTTTAGCTTTAACTCCGTTTTTCTTTAATGGGTTTTGCTTTTCTGGTTTGTTCGAGCTCAGATATTTCTTAAAGGTCTCTTCTTTTTTTATCTTTTTATCTCTGTAAGTAATGGCTATGGTGTTTAAGTTTCTGCTTCTTGTCCTGTTTCTGCTAGTGCAAGCCTTCGTTTTGTGTTATGCGTCCATTTTCTCAGACGACGAGCAAAACCCGGAAAGGAAAATCCTTGTTTCATTCAAAGCTAGCCTTAAAAACCCGAGAGAACTTGCTTCATGGAACATATCAACACCTCACTGCAACTGGGATGGAGTTGCCTGCGAGCTAGGCCGAGTCACCGAACTCGTTATAGCAAGTAAATTGCTCAAAGGTCCCGTCCCTGCTTCGCTCTTCTCGCTTTCTAGTCTCAAAGTTCTGGACGCGTCTTCGAATATGCTCTACGGTGAAGTGTCTCCGCAAATTGGCCGTTTAAAACTCTTAGAACAGCTGTGTCTTGGAGAGAATCAGTTGTCTGGAGAAATTCCGAGTCAAATAGGTGAGTTGACCCAGCTTCAGACTCTCAAACTTGGGCCTAATTCTTTCAGCGGAAATGTTCCTCCTGAGCTTGGAAAGTTAACCAAGCTCAACACTTTAGACCTCTCTGGCAATGGACTATCTGGGATTATACCGAGTGAACTTGGGGAACTAACTCGGTTGCAGTATTTGGATATGAGTAGTAACCATTTGTCTGGTTCAGTGCCTCTGAGTTTGTTGAACAATCTTCATGCTTTAGCATCTCTAGACCTTTCAAACAACTCCTTGTCTGGTGCAATACCCCCTGAAATAGGCAATCTCACAAACCTGACAGATCTTTACATCGGCACGAACTCATTTTCCGGTCAGATACCACCGGAAATTGGCTACCTTTCACGCCTCCAGAACTTCTTTGCACCTTCCTGTTCATTAACAGGCCCAATTCCTAGAGCAATATCAAACTTGAAATCACTTAACAAACTCGACCTTTCTTTTAACCCTTTGAAGTGTTCTATACCAGAGTGTTTAGGGGAGTTGCAGAATTTAAGTATACTGAACCTCGTTTACTCTGAGCTTAATGGGCCTATTCCTGCTGAGCTTGGAAATTGCAAGAATTTGAAGACTCTGATGTTGTCCTTTAATTCTCTTATTGGACCTCTGCCAGATGAGCTCTCGAGGTTGCATTTAATGTCATTTTCTGTTGAAAAGAATCAGCTTTCCGGTCCATTGCCTTCTTGGCTTGGTGAATGGAGAGAAATGGACTCTCTTTTGCTGACAGGTAACAAGTTCTCTGGGAAGATACCGCCTGAAATTGGAAATTGTTCATCACTGAAGCATATCTTTCTGAGCAGCAATATGTTAACTGGTGAGATACCTAGAGAGCTCTGTAATGCAGTGTCGCTTTTGGAGATTGATCTTAGTGACAATTTCTTATCGGGTACTATCAACAATGTGTTCTCGAAGTGTACTAATTTATCCCAGTTGGTTTTGGACAGTAATCGGATTAACGGGTCTATACCAGTGTACTTATCAGAGCTTCCCTTGATGGTTCTGGACCTTGATTTCAACAATTTCACGGGTAGAATACCTGCGATTCTTTGGAACACCAGTAACTTGATGGAATTCTCTGCTGAACATAATCTTTTGGAGGGTCCTCTACCTGTCGGGATTGGTGCTGCGGTTCAGTTGGAGAGATTGTTGCTGAGTAACAATCTGTTGAATGGCAACATACCTCGGGAGATTGGGAATCTAACAGCACTTTCTGTTCTTGATCTGAGCTCTAATTTAATTGAAGGGGATATTCCCATTGAACTTGGAGATTGTGTCTCTCTAAGCACATTGAACTTGGGAAATAATCAGCTTACTGGGTCAATTCCTGAGAAGCTTACAGATTTGCCTCAATTACAGTGTCTGGTTCTTTCTCACAATAAGTTATCTGGGCCTATTCCTGATAAGTCATCTTTGTATTTTCATGAGGCAAATATACCTGATTCGAGTTATGCTCAACATCGGGGAGTGTTCGACTTGTCCCATAACATGTTGTCTGGTCCAGTTCCTGAGGAATTGGGGAACATGGTTCTGGTGGTGGATCTTTTGCTACATAGTAACATGCTTTCTGGTAGACTCCCAGGTTCACTTTCAAGGTTACCAAATCTGACAACTTTGGATTTGTCTGGAAATATGTTAACAGGTTCTATTCCTCCAGAGTTCGGTCAGGCTTCTACGCTTCAGGGCCTGTATTTGGGTTATAATCAGCTTACTGGGACCATCCCTGAAAGCTTAGGAGGTTTGAGTCGTTTGGCCAAGTTGAATTTGACTGGTAATAAGCTATATGGATCGGTTCCCCTTAGTTTTGGTGACTTAAAAGAGCTTACGCACTTGGATTTAAGCCGTAACGAGTTGAATGGGGAACTTCCCTCCTCTTTGACGCAAATGTTAAATCTGGTGGGGCTTTATGCACAAGTGAACAAGCTTCATGGCCCTCTGGATCAGCTGCTATCCAATTCCATGTCATGGAGGATTCAAACTATGAATTTGAGCAACAATGTCTTTGTTGGGACCTTGCCAAATTCATTGGGCAACCTTTCATTCTTGACATACTTGGATCTTCATGGAAACAGGTTTACAGGAGAAATCCCACAGGAGATTGCAAATATGATGCAGCTGGAATACTTTGACGTCTCTGGAAACAAATTATCTGGGCAGATTCCAGATAAAATATGTAATCTAAGTAACCTGTTTTATCTGGATTTATCAGGAAACAACTTGGAAGGCCCTGTACCCAGAAGTGGCATTTGCCAAAACATGTCAATAATTTCGCTAGCAGGAAACAGAGATCTATGTGGAAGGGCTATGGGTTCGGATTGCCAGATGAGGAGTTTCGACAAATCGTCTCTGATAAATGTTTGGGGACTTGCTGGGATTGCGGTTGGATGCATGATTATCATTCTCAGTGCAGTCTTTGCCTTCAGAAGATGGGTTGCTAGAGGCAGCAAGGGTGGTGATCCTGAAGATGAGAGCAAATTGAATAGTTTTGTTGATCAAAATCTGTGCTTCTTAAGTAGCAGCAGATCCAAGGAACCACTGAGCATCAATTTGGCAATGTTTGAGCAGCCTCTCCTGAAGATAACTTTGGGAGATATTCTTGAAGCCACCAATGACTTTTGCAAGACAAACATCATCGGAGATGGTGGTTTCGGTACAGTATTCAAGGCCTTCCTTCGAGATGGAAAAACAGTTGCAGTGAAGAAATTAAGCCAAGCCAAAACTCAAGGTGACCGAGAATTTGTTGCTGAAATGGAAACTCTGGGCAAGGTAAAGCACCAGAACCTTGTGCCATTGTTGGGATACTGCTCCTTTGGTGTAGAAAAGCTACTGGTTTACGAGTATATGGTGAATGGAAGCTTAGATCTTTGGCTAAGAAATCGGAGTGGCACCCTCGAAGTCCTCGATTGGAACAAACGCTTGCGAATCGCAACCGGTGCTGCTCGCGGGTTAGCATTTCTTCACCATGGCTTCATTCCTCACATAATTCACAGGGACATCAAGGCCAGCAATATCCTGCTTAACGAAGATTTTGAGGCCAAAGTGTCTGATTTCGGACTTGCCAGGTTAATCAGTGCTTGTGAGACCCACGTCAGCACTGACATTGCCGGAACGCTCGGCTACATTCCCCCGGAGTATGGCCAAAGCGGCAGGTCTACCACTAGAGGAGATGTTTACAGCTTTGGTGTGATCCTGCTTGAATTGGTGACAGGAAAGGAACCAACAGGGCCTGATTTCAAAGAGGTGGAAGGTGGAAACTTGGTGGGTTGGGTGTTCCAGAAGATCAAGAAAGGGCAGGGCGTGGATGTTCTGGACCCCGCAGTTCTGACCAACAAATCGAAACAGGCAATGCTTCAAGTGCTTCAGATAGCCGCCATTTGCCTGTCTGACAATCCCGCAAACAGGCCTACCATGTTGCAAGCACTCAATTTCCTTAAAGGGATCAAAGAAGACCAGCTTTAGATCATTCCTGTGACCTGACCATGTTAAAGTTTGTCGTTGTAATAAACCCTTTTAAACTAACCGCAAACAATGTTAACCGTGCAATAGTTCCATCCTTCTAATATAAATACCTATTTCCCATATATATACAGTTTTTCCTTGATTGTGAAAGATTTAGAAAACTCTTGATCATGCAGTCCTGCAGGGGTTAGGACCCACAGAAGGTTCAGTAAAAGGTATGTTGAGCACCAGCTCTGCTATTTAGTCCCTTTAAAGGGTTGCCTGACGTAGGAATGGTAACGGATTTGAATTGAACCAGGTGAGGACGAAGCAGGTTAAGCAATCTTGGAAGATCTTAAGTCAAAACAGATGCACACTAATTGTCTCCTAAAAAGAATGAAGCAACATCAAGGTTGGTTGTCCCAACCCAATTCGAGTTCTTAAGCTTGAACACTAAACAATCAGTGGTCATCCAAACTTCACCAGGTAAGGTTACAATAATCGTAACTATTTCTCCGCTTGGGGATTGCACCAAATAAACACTTGGTAAGAGCATGAAATATTCTAAAATTAGGAGCAATTCTAGTAACTTGTGGAGGGGAGGAATTAACATCACAGGACCAAAGTTCACCCAATGGTCTCCGAGCTAAGAATTTTCCCTGATAATAATGAATGAAAAATTGTAGGTTGTAGAGGTTTCACACACTTTCAGATTTTGCCGTAGTCGTTTCTAAAACAATAAAAAATAAAAAAAGTTAAACTCACAATTGTAAATCAATATTGACGTTTGTTAACGTAATTCGACATATTTTGCTTACGTCTGTGGAGTCCTTATTGAGCTTAATTCTTTCATTAACGACAATAGTTTTATACAAAACTTTACTGAGCTGACATCACTTAACTTTTAATACTATTTCTCGTCCTTGCTACTTGTGAAAGTAATTCACACCTAATAGCATAACTGACTCTTACTAATTTCAACAGAGTTTTTTCTCAACAACTTTTTAGTGAAAGATAACAAATGAATAACCCAAGTAATTAAACAAGATTCAACATAAATCAAAGAACTTGAGAAATAAAAGAAAAACAATTTCTTAATAGGTTCAGCTCCATTAAAATAGATCTGAAAGTTGTCACCACACACTATGGGCTGATTCATGCAAATAGCCGTATTAACTCCCAGCTGCAGTAAGAAGACATCAAGTAAGACAGACCACATAGACAAGCCTTCACACAAAATCTAATAGAGCCTAGACCACGTGTTGTTTTTATCCAGCATAGAATAAAATCTAATTTATTTTATGGCTATCTCAATAATATCTCTAATAATATCTTTGACTGTTTCAAAGTCACATATTCAACACTCCTTCTTGACTTTGATACTGCAAAGCTTTAATGTCAAAATAATTCATCCTCTTGATGTACTGCTTTTGCCTGTTCATTTTGTGACTTGCAAATTTTCTCCATATGTCCAATTTGTCCACATTTTCTGCATTTGATATCAGGCCTCCACCAACATCTTCTTTGTGGGTGATTTGTTTTTTTGCAATGTGGGCATGGTGGATATGACTCATCATTGTTTCTGTTGTTGTTGTTGTCGATCTTGTTGAAACTCTTGTTTTTGTCTCCTCTTGAATTTTTTTCTTTGTGCATCTTGATTTGAGTCATCGTAGGATTTGTTGGCAATGGAGGCACTTCATATTCTCCCTCCATAGCTTCCCAAACATTAACAACATCAAGATGAGCTTTCATTCGAACAGTCCAAACTTGATAGTTTTCACTATCAAAAATTGGTGATGCACCTTGAGACAGTTGTGATTCAATCTCCATTGTTTGAAGATGGTTGTAATTCTTGTTGTAATTCTGGGTTGTAAATCAGATTTGTGTTTTGGTTTCGTTCATCTCACAGGTCCCTCAAGAAAAAAGGCTCTGATACCATGTTATGTTTTATAGGGCTGAAGCATGATACGTAAATAAAAGAGAAGATAAAGCAAAGGTTTTATCGTAGAACATCGTTATATTATTGAATAGAAGCATGTTAATTTATACCGTTTTTCTCTAACTAAAATTCAAAAATCAGATAACATCTAATCTAAATCAGAATAAAATAAAATCTAATTTATTTGATAGTTATCACAATAATAGCTCTAAAGTGATTCCAAAAATCAAACTCTAAATATCATAATCAAATTTATCTAAGACCTAGTCTTTGATCATTTATTTCGTAAGAATCTGCAAGCTTAAGGGATTTTCCAACAGGTCCCAACGCTACATATACATTACATACATACATACATACATACATACATACATATATATATACATACATACATACATATATATATACATACATACATACATACATACATATATATATATAGCGACATACACGCATTCGGACACATATGGTGTTAGTGTATATAGTATGGAATAAGAAAAATGGATTAGGGAACTCTGTAATTTGATCTTAAAACAAATTAGGATGACCAAGTGGAATTGTTTATACCGGGTATAAACAAATCATGCATGTCTTTCGAGTAAAGTAGGTTTAAGGTATTTTTACTCTTAATTCATCATTTTTTTTAATTGAAGTGAGTTAACAATTTTTTTAGTCTCGACTTAAATTTTAAAATTAAGGTATTTTTATTTTTAGTTAATCACCTTTTTTAACTTAATTTTATGATATTTCACATTTTATTTTGTATTTTATGACATTTTAACTATTAAACTCCTTTATTTATTGTGATTGACCTACCTTGAAGTAAAGATATCATCAATGAATGCTTGCACAATATTGTCCCAAGCCACTTAAGCGGTGCCATATTCACTAACAATGATAGAATCATAGAATTGAGCGTTCTAATTAAGGAAGCAACCAACCATATTAAAACAAGTTTGCAGCAACCAACACAAACCTAAGTGTTCTCCCCATTTGGGGACAAAGGATGCCAAAAAGCAAGACTAATAATCACGCATATATCTTGAAATATCCCTCTGAATGGAATAATCACAAACAATCTAATATCTCCCTTTTGGGATAAAACACTGGACTTATTCCTCGTCACATTAACTTTTTCATCGAATGTCTGGTTGATTCCTCCCTGATAAGCAACCAACTGGTCTTCTAATTGAACAATTTCTTTAACAACATCAACTTAACTTACCTTTTCGTCATCAATTACTTCCTTTTTGGTTGTTGTTAAGCAAGTAACTAGACTTTTGTTATATAAAGTAACTAAAACAACATTATTTATAACTTCTTCTTTACTGCCATATTCACTTTCGAATTCATTCTCACTCCAATTGCTCATGTGGGATTTCCCTTTTCTCTTCTTTAAGGAGTTAGAATATTCTGCTTGCACATGTCCGAAGCGTTAACACTTATGAAATTGAATTCTCTTCACTTTTCTTTCATCCTTTTAAGTTTTAGATTGTTGTTTGAAGTTGTTGTTCGATGAAATTCTACCGTTCTGCCTAAAATTGGATATATCCTTCTCTACTTTCTTTAATCACTTGTTGAAATTTCTTATCAATAACTTCATATCCTCATTCTCATCGGATTCATGTCCTAAGTCATCCACGAATTTTCCAACTTCAGCTTGCAATGTCAATTCTTTGCTCTTCTCTCGTTCATCTCTCAACAAATTCATCTCAAAGTTAGTAAGAATCTCAATTATCTTATCTAAAAATAATTAAGTGATATCGTAGGTTTCAATAGCTATAATTTTGGTATAAATCTTGGAGACAGTGATCTTAATGTCTTCTTAACAAGTTTCAAATTAGAATACTTTTTCCCAAGTTGATGTACTTAGTTTATTATATCACGCAACCTCTCATGAAAGTCTCCAGTAGTTTCACTTTCATCCTTCATCATATCTTGAAATCTCACAGTCAATATTTGAAGTTTTGAAGTTGTTATATATTTCAATCCCTTATGTATAGTTTGTAAAATGTCCTACATTTCTTTTACCGATTCACAGGTTGACATCATTGGAAAGCGACCTTCATCATCAACACTAAAGATGGCATGTAAGGTTTGAGAATATCCAAGTGCTCTCTCTTTTTCATCCCTTATCCACTCATATGCATCTTTACCACTTCTCCCTTTTCATCAGTTATCATTGGATGTGTCCAATCATTTAAAATCGAATTCTATGCTTTTATTCCTTGTACCTAAATGAATACTCCCATCTGTGATTTTTACATAGATAATTTAAACCATCTAACAACGGTTGCCTAATGATTGATGCCTCTTCCCTTATAGCCATACTTGTAAAACACGGATCTGCCCCAACTTGTCGTATCAAGTTCTGATTTGGTGACCCGTTCT
The DNA here is from genome assembly GCA_027564335.1 of Erythroxylum williamsii. Lineage (NCBI taxonomy): Eukaryota > Viridiplantae > Streptophyta > Magnoliopsida > Malpighiales > Erythroxylaceae > Erythroxylum > Erythroxylum williamsii. The sequence continues at coordinate 57,308,171 of JANITW010000007.1, forward strand.
GATACCAATTGAGAATCCTAAAGGACGTAATTTCATAAAAACTTGGTTCTACCGCAATTGCTTGTAAATATATATGTTAGTTACTAGATATAAAGCAACTGTATCAACAACTGTTAATTTTTTTAGCACAAATGAAAATAGAAAAATAAATACTAAATTAAACATATCAACTCTTAAGATTTGGTAACGCAGTTCAACATATCTTATCTACGTCTGCGAGGTGCTCACTCTGCTTAATACTTTCATTAACGACAATAGTTTTATATAAAGCTTTATTGAGCCGACACCACTTAACTTTTGACACTATCACTTATCCTCACAACCCTTGAAAAAAAATCACATTCAATAGTACGATCGCTTCATACTAACCTCAATAGAGAATATAACAATGTTTAATTATAACGATACGAAATAAACAACCAAGTGATTAAACAATAAATAACATAAGCGAAGACAACATTTAGGATAAAAAGCAATTTCCCTAAATATGTTGCTTTATCAATGAAAGAACGGGAAGATGTCTACCAAGAACGTTGCTATGAATCCTCGATATAGTCACTAAAATATCCCATGCACAGCAGTCACAAAATGCCTCAAATTAACAAACGTTTCATCACCAAAATCTTAACCCAATATAGCTGCAATAACCACGACAACTGCTGAAGCTTTTCTACCAAACTAACAACGAAGACAGTAGCTACAAAGTCAAGAAAACTTTTAAAATTTTCGTACATTAACACCAAAAACAATAGCCACAAAATTACCCAAGACCGCCATTAATTGTCGTTTAAGGATGGAAGAATAGCCAGCTATAGAAAATCACGAAATCAATCAAAAACACAGTGCCCACTCACAATCAACAGCGTCTCATACCATCAATAATCATAGACAACATAAGATGTTACTATCTAAGAACAATGACTTGGGTTGCATGAAAAACTCAATCAAAAGTGAGCTACCTCACCTCGTTTTCGACAATCAAGGAGAACATTAACAAAATACGTTGTATACAAAAACAAAAACTTAGGGGGCGTTTGGTTTGAGCACGAGGTTAGGTATGGATATGGGTTATGGGTATAATAGTAGAAGGGAATGAGAATGGGTATGAAAAATAAAAATGATGTTTGGTTTGTAACTTGGGTTTCTGTATTAATACTAATAATGTTGTTTGGTTTGTTGCATTAATGAGAATGAAATATAATATAATACCATTTTTTCATATCATATTTCCATATCATATTTATTATTATTATTACAAAATTTATAATAATAATAATAATAA